>OY751320.1:10756839-11076883 GCA_963564615.1 Rhorus exstirpatorius
TCATATTTGCTTACAATAAATTTACAAACGACATAAAGTTACCTAAAATTTTTATACAAATCAATGGGAAATAAATTATTATTCGCAATTGGGAGTATAAATGAAATTTTTTTATTTCAAAATCTGGTAGTTTAGGAAAAAATATTTAGTTCGTATTTTTTATTTTTTTATTTGAATAAAAATTGCCGTTAATATAACAAATTGAAAAATATAACATTATGACGTCACACATGTTACGCTATATCTATATATATATCAAAATCCGTGAAATTAAATTGCCTATAGCGGGTGCATCTGTCATTTTTAACGAAAAATAAAAAATACGTCCTCATTATTTTTACTTACTCTGCATCATGCGCCCCAATGATTGAAAAAAAAAATGCATTCATACTCCTAATTGAATTCCAAACATGTAGACTGAAATTAATATAATTAATATATTCATTTAGAAAATTAGTAGGGGAGATTAGGGTAATGTGACCATGCGAGGTAGTGGGAATCTCAAATATTTTCTAGTTGAACAATGTTAAGGAGGCTATATTCGCACCAAGTATTTGTGCCGAAATACTTTACAAAATGAAGCAATTCAACGGTATGAAAGTTTCAATATTTCGAAGGAAATCTGACAATTGTATTTCACGCTGTGTGACTTGACAATCTTGATCAACCAAAATTTCAGATTACCGTATCTTAAGGTAGTACCTCCATAGAATAAATGTGTTGGGAAATCTTTCAATATTTGCACGTGTGTTAATTAGGACATTGTCGAAACGTACGTGCAGTTGCAAACAGATTTACCTTTTCAAATCCGAGATAATTGGAGTCAAAATGAGCCTGATTAACACGTAACCTATGCGCTAAACATACCCTAACGACATAGTTTTCGCTGTAACGCCTAGACGGGTATCGAGAATTGACCAAAAAACTTGAGTAACATAGATAAGTATCATAGAAATATTCTCGTAAAAGCTGAAAAGAATTTATTACCGTTTAGTTATGGAGATATATCCATCGACAAGCTTCGTGAGTGGACTGACTCTCTCTTGTTTCATGCGTGCCCGCTCACCGTGCTTCACCGCACCTTATGTTCCCGCTTATTCCCCGCTATACCAGCCTCGGAGGTACTACCTTAAAATTGCACTTTTCGACTTGGTGCTTGTTTTTTAGATTTGTTTGAAAGTAAAAAAAAAATTCATCGTTTTATTGCTACATAAAACTTGAATCGCATTTTTCTCGAAATTTTTCTTGAAGTCGGTGGACACGATTTCTCACAAACTAATGCACCGATCTTATTGCAATTTTGCACACTTCTTCAAAATAGCATTGACTAGCGATTGAACGAACGATTTTTTTTTACAATTAATTTTACAAGGCTATACACGTAGTGTAAATTGTACCAAAAAATGTATTGTATGTATTATTTTGCATACAACTCTGCCAAAAAAGGAAATTTCAATTTTTTTGAGAATCCTTCGTTCAATCACGAGCTATACTTATCTACTAACAGAAAATATTTGGTTTTTTAATTTCAGATAAAGCTATCACGAGTTATCGTGACCACCGCGAGAACACTTTTTTTTTTAGGGGTCTCCGGAAACCAGGTCCCAGCGGCTGTATTACCAACATTTTTGGATAAATTTTTTTTTAAATACTGTTGAAATGTTACTCTTTGATGTACTCAATATTTTGAATAATATAATTTATAAGTATCGTGAAAAAAAAATCGAGAAAACATGCTTTTTTTTTGCTTCGAAACCCATGTAACCCCTTAAGTCATAATATTCTAATCTCCAAATCGCTGAAGGGTCCTCATAAGGCGACGTGTCACATGTTTCGACAACCTCGAAAACGCGAATTGTACTTTCCTTTAAATGATACAACCGATCGAGATGAAATAAGCGAGTGCATAATATACGGAGTGCAAAGAATGTGGCGAGGAAATGAAATTTGACGAAAACAAAAAATCTAACTGGGCTTAGTTTCAAAATCCAATTGGAATATGCCTGTGGAGTCAAATTCGTGGATTCGTCTCCGAAGATCGACCGAGCGTCCGAAATAAATCGTCGCTTTGCTTTTGTTTCGAGACTTTTAACACTCTCAAGAGCGGCAATGAATTTGTTTTGTGGCCTCATTGACATCAGCAAAGGTTTTACACAGATACCGTATACCATTTGTCTCGAGGATATACATAATGCCAGCAAATCAGTTTTCCAGTCCGTACTGAAAAAAAAAAAGCTGTAGAGGCAGAAAAGCAGGATAACATCGCTCATGGACGATCGGATTCAGACAGTATCAGGAGACGGCACCTGAAAAAAAAAAAGGATTTTCTTCAAAGTACGACGTCACAACTGTGATTGGCTGCTGAGATGCGAAACATGGGAAAATCGAAAGGATACTCCTGGACAAGAAGACTCGATTGAAACAGATCATGAAAAATGCGAAGCTAATCACTTTGAAATCTGGGTATTTTGCAAACTCCGTAATGCAAAATCTACCAATAAAGGTATCGGAGGTAATGGAGCCGGAAAAATCACCAACAAAGCTATAATTACAAAATACTATGGCTTTGCAATCCAAAGGCATTCTAATTTCCCCTGGAAAATATGCGAAAGACCGTGTGGTCTATATTTAACCATCAAAGTTCAACCGGTGTAGAGCCCCAGCATCAATGTTGCCCTGAAAGGTCTTCGAGCTGGTGGCAAATATAAATATCTAACGCTCAAGATCAACTGGCAAGCTTCAAACATGATAAACCGCTCAACGCACAAGTTTTAACAGTCATCCGACCCATATACGAAGATCTGGGCAAAAGAAGAATTACTGGAGAGATGTCTGGAGGCCTACAGATAAAACGGCGCAACGAGTCTTTCGATACTACACTCGGGAGTCTGGCCCCAAAACATCTGCACTGTGGTCTTTCTTCGCTTGAAATCGTTACACGTTCCTATTGTAACGAGGGATTCACCGCGATCCGGAAAATAATGTGTGCTATGGGTCTGCGCATTGGTGATGAGGCTCACGATCTTGCAGCTATGCATGCATGGCATCGAGCGCGCCAAGCGTGCGGAAAAAAGATCATTCTTCGGGGTCCAAGAAGCACAGAATGCTGAGAGACACAGGCTACTAGTGCTCGGTACGATTCTTACTTTAACCGTTCGGTCAGTAACCAAACTTTCACCATTCGTTCAATAACCAGGTACCCGGGTACCCACCTACTGCGCGCCACATAGCTAAGCGGTTAGTCAGCCCGTCAGCCGGCTTCGTGGAATGTGAAATAACAATTGCCCAATGGTCTTCGGGTGCCCCCCCCTCCCCACCACGAACAACAAAGAAGAAGCAGAAGAACGATCGTCAGTCGTAAGGTCGTGTCGGAGCCGAGCAGATGCTGAAGCAAGTTTTCTAAGCGTAGTGAAAAGAACAAAATTATAACATACAAAACTTATTGTGACAGTGAGAAAAAATATATAAAATTATTAATTTATAAATAAATAATCGTATTCAATATAAATACGATGCATGGTTCACCGAGTTTTCGGCGGTAAGGCGTAATTTCCTTGTTTTATTTTCGAGTAAATTATTTTATATTTTCAATATTTAAAAAAATAGTAAATAATAAACTGAAAACTTTTTCCAATAGAATCACCCGTTCTCAGAGAAGAGAGCATTTAGATGAAGTATTCGAAGCAGAAGAATCTGATAATGACCACGTGTCGGATAGTGACGACGATGAATATTTTCCAGAGAGTGAGGTGGTAGCTTCGGATTGTGATGATGCTGGTAATTTATATTTCTATTTTCTATTGTGTACGACAATAATTATACTATATTTTGTATTATGTTTCATATATTGCGTATATTTTTAGGAGGAGTTGATGAAAATGCACTCGACGAAGATGATGAAGATGAAGATGAAGATGAAGATGAAGATGAAGATGAAGATGAAGATGAAGAAAGTGAAATAGAAGCGACAGTTAGTGGGCCAGGAATGACAGCAAAAGATGGTACTCAGTGGGCTGAGACACCAACAAGTGAACATCAAGTTGGAAGGCGTAATATTTTGCGACAGAGATGTGGACCTAATAGGAACACCAACATGCTGTCAAATCTCGACACATTCAAATTATTTTTCACTCCAGAAATGGCTGATATCATTATACGTCATACGAATAAAAAAGCAAGCTCAACATATGCAGCATTTAATGAAAAAAATCCAGGGAAAAAACAACTAGTGTGGAAAAATCTTGAGCGTCAGGAATTTTATGCATTCCTGGCTATTTTGATAACCTCTGGCGCCAACAACTCGAATACTGACAATACAATTGATATGTGGCAGCCGTACTCATATCCATTGTATCGTGCAGCAATGGGCATCACTCGCTTCTGGAACATCATTCGTTTTATTCGATTTGATGATGCCAATACTCGTGCTCAGCGCATGGAAAGTGATAAAGCTGCTCCAATACGAGACATTTGGACAATGCTCAATAGTAATTTAGCAAAACATTATAAGCCAACAGAGCACCTGACAATCGACGAGCAACTTTACCCATACCGAGGTCGAACTAAATTCACTCAGTATATTCCATCAAAGCCAGCCAAATATGGAATCAAAGTATGGTGGATATGTGATGATGAAAATTTGTATCCACTCACTGGAAAGCTTTATACTGGAAAATCGAGTGCCGGTCGTGAGAAAAACGTTGGTGAGAGAGTTGTCAAAGACTTGGTGGCACCGTAAAAAGGATCCGGCAGAAACATTACAATGGATAATTACTTCACTACTTTGCCATTGGCAAAATTTTTACTATCCTGGGATTTAACAATTGTCGGCACTTTGAAGAAAAATAAGACGTACATTCCACCAGCAATGGCTGCATCGAAAACACGAGAAGAATTATCCACTGTGTTTGGCTTTCATGAAAAAGTAACCATGTGCAGTTATGTGCCAAAAAAAAATAAGGCAGTGATCATGCTATCATCAATGCATCAGGAAGCAAAGATAAGTGGTGGTGCAAAGAAAAAACCCGAAATTATTGAATTTTATAACTGGTCAAAAGCTGGAGTGGACACGATGGATAAAATGCTTGGTAGATATACTACTAAAAGATCAAGTCGAAGGTGGCCTCTAACATTTTTCTACAATATTCTCGATGTCGCCTGCCTCGCAGCATATATTCTTTATTATGAGAATAATAAAGAGCTTTCGAAAAAATCGTATGAACGACGATTATTTTATCGGCAACTGGGCAGAGAGCTGTGTACTCCATTCGTCGAAAATCGTTCGCATAATCCACAAATCATGAGGCATTTCACAACCAAAGTGGCGATTGAAAGTTTTTTCGGTCGAGCTATAAATCCATATGCGCAGCCAATAGCATCTGCATCTTCGAAACCCCAGACACAGCTCGATTCAACCGGAAGAAAAAAAATTACTGGCGTATGCCATGTTTGTCTCCAGAGCGAATTCAAAAAACGTCGCAAAACTCGAAAATCATGTTCGGTATGTGAGTTCCCTATTTGTGATGAACATTGTATTTCAACCACGACATGTGAGGAGTGTGCAAAATAATTAAATTCACTTGTTTTTTTATATGGCACTGTGTTATTATAAATAAATAAAAAAATAACTAAAATGAAAAAAAAACGGAATAATGTTTTTTTTACCTACTATCTTTACTATTGTTTATTATAAAAATTGTTCAAATGAAGGAAATTACAAACGATATTGTTGATTATTTATTCAAAAGTCAAGTTACATAAATACTTTGATAAACGGTCTCTTTAGTGTGTATAAACCCAGCTTTCATACATGGTAACCTTAGTGAGTACCCAGGTACCCGGTCATTGAACAGAGGAGGTATCGAGTTTGATAGTTAATAACTGTTATTGAATGATTGATTACAAAAAATTTGAACGAAAAGTTGGTGCCAAACTACTTCAACTTTGGGGATCCGGGCGGTCATAAAATTTTTTCAAAGGGAAGTTAATAAATTCTACCGTGGAAACTGAAATGGATACCCGGGTACACGGTTACTGAACGAAGAAACCCAATATGGCGCTGGAATAGCCGATTGAGCGTAAGTGACTGCAATCAACGATTATTTCTACCGCTTCATACCGAAACTTCAAACGCGCTTTTCTCGAAACCACTTGATTCAAACTTGTACCCATGATATTTCAGGAACCACTGAATCGATTCACCTAAAATTTTTGCGAGGGTGTTCAGTATAGAGTGATGTAGAGAATAGTCTACATAAAAAATTGTGACCTGTAAAACTTTAAGAAGACTGAAAAAGCTGCTAAAATAAAAAAAAATCGTCATCGTGGCGCAATTTTGTGACTTTTCATTTTTCCAATGCGATCGAGCTACGGGCTATGAAGGATCATTTGACAAACTTAAATATACCTGGGTTTTTTGTTTCAGGCCAGTCAAACGGGCGCAATCGTGACTACCGATGAAATGCTGCCTCTTGCGATTCAGTGCATCAAGCGAGTACGATTCAACGAAATGTCTTATAAAAATCTAGGGTAGACGTACCAGTTGCGGCGACTTTAAGCATTTTCGAATATTCATTTACGAACAGTGTTCACATTATTGCAAATTCAGAATTTAAAAAGTGATCGATGTAACCTAAAAGGTACACATAATCGAATTGTTATCATTTAAAACCTTTTCTGATCATGATAAATGAAAAAATAGGAAATTATCGTGTAGCTGTCATTTTCACCATTTGTGGCCACAATTGTAATACTTTTGGCCATCCGAAGTACCAGTTGTGGCCACCAAGCTTTAAATTGGTATTGGCCATAAGCTGGCCACAAATAGAACAATCGCATTTTGAATGTACCACTTTTGGCCACCACGTATTTTTCAGGAATTTTAGCTTAGATATCAGTTTTTTGTAATCATAACCCGAAAAATGAGCTTCACCTGATAAAATAAAAAATTTTGATGGGGCGGAATGACTTTAGGTATGAGAAACCGTACAAGAAAACTACACAAACCGCTCAGCGTTGACACATTTCGTCATATTTCGTTGAAATAAATTATATAGATATTCAATAAAGCATACGATAGTGGTCCGAAAACATCTTGAATATCGAAATATTACGCTCGATGAAGTGAACATAGTCTTGAAACTTTAAGAAATTCGAGGAAAACTCGGATTGGTTACAAACGGTACAATGGCCACAACTGGTACGTCTACCGTATATAAGCATAAAATCTATCAATAAATATGCACGCAAAAGGATTTTTCAATGGGTCTTCCTGTTTCGGCATGAAAAATTCATGAAAATTCATTTGAAAAATTCTGGTAAAACGGATCCCCTTCCTCTTCTCACCCTTTAAAAACGTTTTTCCTGATACTTCTGTAGAATGGTTCTCGGAAACGTGTGCGAAACACCCAAGGGTGAAAGGAACTGAAACAGAGCAACAGGAAGTTATCCAGCTTAAGTTAGGTTAGAGAGAGAGAGACAAAATCGAAAGGGTTGTGCATCATTAAACCACAAAGCGCAACAATATAACTTCTCATATTCATACCTGATCGGATGCAGTGCGCTATTTCTTACGCAGGTCAGTGTTGACACTTTCTACTGGAAAACTAGATCTCGATGTCTCATCCGTATCATCAAGATGATCCGTCACCACAACGGGAAAAACTTCAGCGAACAAGTACGGATGTGATTGAATGAGCGAATGAAAAGATTCGGTGCGCAGAATGTTTTTTGCATAAGTATTGATAAATTCGATCACATTCGCCTTCAACCTTTCCACACTGTGGAGATTAGCGAGCAACAAAATATCAGCTGCATTCTCAATCTCGAGAGTCCTCGACAATGCCTCGCACGACATGTCTTTGAGTATCTCGATGTCGTATTTGTCCGCCGCAACGAGCAGATCGGACGCTATTCTTTCGATATTCGTCACTTTACCCGTGTAAATGAATCGTAACAATTCTTCAAGTACCTCGGGATCTATGTCGGCTATGTCTACTCGATTCTCCTTTTGTTCCATCATCTCGTGATCGAACATCGCCGCGAATACGCTACTGCTCGCCGTCAAGCACACTTTGTGCGCTTGAAATTCCCGCCCGCCAGCCACAAGCGTGACATCACCGCACTCTTTGTTCTCGAAGTAAAGTCCAAGACTCTCGTAGAGCTCGCGATTCGTTGCGTTGATCCGCTTCATGCTGCTCGTGTCTTCCGCGACGTTAATGGCGTCGTCGACGAAACTTGCCTCATAAAATATCGTGAGTACGTCGCGTGACAATAATCCATAAGCCTCGTTGAGCAGTACATCTCGCTTGACAAATCGGGCATAACCCTTGGCATCACCTGGCTCGAACGTTTCGATCTGACATCCGGAAATATGTGTTTTTTCCCCATTTGCATTGAGAATGAAGAAGGCGTATTTCACGGTGACCGTCGGTTTCTCACAAGTCAGGAGCATCAGAAATATCGATAAATAATTTTCCGCTTCTTTGCCATAACCGCATGGATTGACCATAACGCAGAATCTTGGTACTTCGATTCCGGTACAGGACGTTGAATAATTCATTCGCCAAGGGCCGCACAAGCAAACCGTTCTCTTCTGCTTCACAGCAAAGTCACGAACGCTGATGACGTTTTTGTATTCATGGCCCACGGTATCCGGTGGAGTTAGCTCGAATTTCGTTAAACTTGCCGCCATATTTTGAGACTGCGTATGCCCCGGCCAAGGTTTGAGGTTAGAGGTTGATCAACGGAGATCTAACAGCAACGAAGCCCTATCATGATACAAAATTTAGCCACAACACAACAGTTGTAAAATACGATCGAATTACGGTGTCAGCTGATACAGCACCATTTTTTTTTTCATTCTATTTGTATTCGATGCTCAACCGTGAATACACAACACAAACTTACAGTGTCGGTCTCCCGTTACGGAGACATGCACACTGCCGCACACTGCTGGCAATCGCCAGAGAGCACAGAGGTTTTATCTCCCTCCTCTTTTTTATTTGTCAGAACGGTTGTGTTTCCACGAATGAATGACAGAGAGAGAGCTGTATGGAAGTTTCAACGTTACGAGAGCGCTCGAATAACGGTTCTCTGGTGTGTACGCTCCTCGTGTCTGCCTGAGCAACTTTCGTCTCTTTCCAACTGACTCCGTACGCTGTCAGAAAGAAAGAGATGAAAGTCGCGCATGCGATCGACCCGAGTATAACCGTGGAGTCGTTGGTCGATTATCACATCTAGCTACCGCTGGCGCTGCTCGTATCTTTGTGAACGAATACATCGAAGAGAAGCAGCTGCTCCACTACAGTACGTTTTCGACTAGCAGTCGGTGTTGTCCATGCGAGTTGCTCATGTTGGCAGCCCCAAAACCCAAGTGGTCGTCCGAATAAGAGACGTTTTAGAAATGATACTCGTTGAGTCTCGGCGACATGTACTCGTCCCGAGACTCTACCGTGTCTCTAGATGTTTTAAATGATTTGATTTTTTTTTTTTTACAAAAATTATCACTTCGCTTGAACTGGCCTCTGATTCCTGTAGGTATTTACTAATTAACGGTTAAACCTGGCAATCCCGATCGTATGGGGATACCTACGTTACGTAACCTTTATTAGGACATGTACTTGCCCATCAGATGATATGGTGGTTTAGGAAAATCTAATTATCCATCAGATTCTATAGATTGCAATCATCACGTGAAAAAGATTGCCAAACTTATTATGGGGGGAAGAAAAAACTGGAGCGCATTCGCTCCAGTTTTTCCAAAACTGTGGGCTTGCTTCGCATTGATTCTTATGGCTTCTTAAGGTTACTACCTTAAGAAGACATAAGAATCAAGTACCTCCATGGAATCAATGTGTGGGGAAATCTTTCAATCTTTGCACGTGTGTTAATTAGGATGTTATCTAAACGTACGTGTAGTTACAAAGAGATTGAAAGCTCCTAACTCGAGATAATTTAAGTTAAAATGAGCTTGATTAACACGTAACCTATGCGCCAGGCAGACCCTAACGACACGGTTTTCCCTGTACCGCCTAGACAGGTGTCGAGAATTGATCGAAAAACTGAAGTAACGTACATAAGTATCATATAAATATTCTCGTAAAAGCTGAAGAGGATTTACCATTTAGTTTTCGAGATATCGTGAGTAAAAAATAAGCGCGCTATTGCGTGAGCGGCACACGCGATCTGTCACACATAACCCACTTTGCTCCGCAAGTCACTTTCTCTATCCCCACCGCTATGGCGTGGAGGTATCACCTTAAACCGTATTATCGTGATGTGCTGTCTTTTATGCAGTGCCTGTCCCACACAGATCACCACTTCTAGCACAAACTCCCCCTATTAGACGGAGAGCTAGCCACGGAAATAGGGCAGCAATTTATAGAACGATTAAAACCACCTAATCAGTCTGCCTTAACACCATTATTAATTGATTCGGGCGCCTGGCAGCTTTTCATTGGTGGGGGTGGGCGTGGTACGGCCGTAAAGGGGTTGAAAAATCAATTGAAGGTGTACAATTTATAGAGCGCTGGTTTTTGGTGTGATTGTAGCTAATTATGTTCAAAATTCGGAAATAATATTGCCAGGCGATTTGCATGGGGGAAAAGTAGTGCCAGGTGACGTTAAAGGTGCGTAGAAAAGTGCCCAAGTCGTCTCATTTATAGAGGGCTCGGACTAAATTTTTTCGTTACATTTAACCCTCAGGATAGTGTGTGCAAAATGACAGGCGAAAATATTGAGCCGAACACCTTGCCAGGCGCCGACAAAGAGCGAGAAATGCGCGGTAAGGCCGTCAAGAGATTGAAAAATGAATCGAAGGTATTCGATTTACAGAGTGCTAGTTTTTGGTGTGATTGTAGCTAATTATGTTCAAAATTCGAAAATAATATTGCCAGGCGATTTGCATGGGGGAAAAGTAGTGCCAGGTGACGTTAAAGGTGCGTAGAAAAGTGCCGAAGTCGTCTCATTTATAGAGGGCTGGGACCAAATTTTTTCGTTACATTTAACCCTCAGGATAGTGTGTGCAAAATGACAGGCGGAAATATTGAGCCGAACACCTTGCCATGCGCCGATAAAGAGCGAGAAATGCGGGCACGATAGTCAATCAGATGCTACAGTTATTTTTTATTAAGAACGTTGTATGTCATTCTATTGTTATGGATTAAAGGGAGAACATTTTTTATTCATTATTGTTCATTATTTTTAAGCAGTATTAACATTCACTATGTTAATTGTTTATTTTTTATCAATTAATATCATGCAAATTTTTTTTTTTTAATTTCATGCATGTACTTGTACATGAAAACACGGTAACAGAAACGGCTAGATATCTCGATAATTATTCTGAATATTTAAGTATGAAAATTACCGTTATAACTGTTCACGAAAAGAACTATCAATACTCTATAATAAGAATAAAAATTTATAAAAATTTATTAAATTGTATAAAATTTTAAAATTTCTAAATTTATAAAATTTTATGAAATTTTTTAATTTGTACATTTATAAAATTTTATAAAAATTTTTAATTTATAAATTTATAAAATTTATAAAATTTAAAATTTATTTTAAAAAATATTTTAAATATGAAATATTAATATTAAGTTTTCTCGCACTGTTTGCTCCTCTATCCGATAATTCTCGTGATCTGTACGATGAAGTAAAAGTTTTCGCTATATATTGAGTCAGGTAAAACCCCGGGGAAAACCCAGGTAAAAGAGCAGCCGCTGTAGAGCGCAGTTCGAACACGTTTGCACAACAGCTGCCGCTGCCCCTCCACACTGAATGGACTACCTGAAAAAGGGCCTGTTGAAAAATTGTACGTTGTGGTCTTCAGTCTGTGCCTACAAGCATTCGAATACAGTGCGTTATATTATGTGTTATTCGTAAATTGGAAATCATGGCTTCAGCTTCGCCAAAGTGTATAATTTGTAAAAGTGCAAGTGCAAAAGTAATATTGTTTAACGAAGAAACGTTGGAAAAGTGTCGGGACATTAAAAAAATTCGCCTTAAGTACGGATTAAAATATGGTGATATTGATTTACCATCTGCCCCAAGTGACTCAAAAGGGTACCACCACAAATGTCGTAATCGTTTCATCGCGGTGATGAGTAAATATTTAAAAAAAGAAGAAGATGAACAAGCCAGTACGTCTTCTGTAACTTCGCATCAATCTACCTCAGTTGAAGACAATATCAGCGAAGGAGATATTGTAGAAAAACCGGAGGAACAACCGCTCACGTTATCGCTTGACTCTGCAACGATTACTTCACAGGGAAGTATTAAAAAATGCATATTTTGTGATAAAGCTCGCGCAAAGGTAAAAGGAAAAGAAATTGAATTGCGTACAGCGAAAACAAATGTTTTTAAAGATACTTTGGAAGCCCAAGCGGCAGAATTGAATGATTTACAATTGTTGGAAAAAATTTACGAAAGTAAAAATTTGAGCTACCACGATCCTTGCAGAGGAGCTTACCAAATTAAATTTCGATCATTTACCGACTCACAATGCCCACCTACTAATTGGCACATTAAAAGGAATAATTACAAAATCGCTTTCGAATCATTATCCACTTTTATCGAAGATCATGTGTTGAAACGACGAAAATGCGTTTTCTTGCACTCTTTATTAAACTCGTTTAAGAGTAATTTACGGGAATTACACCAAGAGGACTCCGAGGATGAAGATGATGAATATAGACCGCAGCGGATGAGGGATAGAATTTCTAAAAGATTTGGCACACAATTAAAAATCATTTTCATGCACAATCAGAACATTGTGTGTCCCGCAGACGCCGCTGTAGATGAATCGACGTATCTATCTTTAAAAATAACCGATAGCATCCGTGAAACCGCTCTGAACCTAAGAGAAAAAATTCTGCAAATAAAGAAAATCGATTTGCCAGATAATGTACAAACCACAGATTTGATCACCGGCGAATGCACAATTCCAGAAGAGTTGTATGATTTTTTCACGACGCTAGTGTGTGGTGTAGATCGTCGACCCAGACAGAATGTCAACAAATTAAGAAGAGTAAAATCTCTTTGTGAAGACACAATTTATACCGTTGGGAATGGCGTACTAAAAACCTCTAAACACATAACCCTGGGCATGGCAATGAAAAGTTTGACAAGCAGCAGGAAAGTTATCGACATTTTAAACCGGTATGGTCATTGTTGTAGTTACAACATAATCGAAGAGCTTGAAACTGAAGCGACTTTTGCTGCTTCCAATAGTTCAACTATTTGCCCAAAAGGAATCGTACAGTCTGCAGATTTATGCATAGGAGTTGCTTTCGACAATTTTGACCGATTTGTTGAAACTAGCAGCGGTAAAGATACTCTTCACGACACCGTTGGAATTATATTTCAAAATGTGAGCGACACTTGCGATGACGATACACAGGAATCCGCCAACGACAATGCTGGAGGATCTACAGAAAAATCATCCGGTAAAAGGCGGAGATCATTTGAAGCTATTCTCCCAGAGTTACTTCCATATTCCAAAAGACCGAAAATGATTGCTGCTCTACTTCCAATCGACAATCCAATGCGACAATCGCTCCCGGAGAATTTGTCAACTATCAGAAAAATAGATCTGCTGTGGATGTTATCACATGCTATTGAAGTTCCGAATACACCAATGTGGGTAGGATTTAATAGTAAAATAATACCAGATGACAGCCCAAAACAAAAAGTTACGTACCTCACTCCGATAAATATATCGCCAACTGAAAAATCTGTTGTCATCGAAACAATGATTCAGGCTCAAAAAGCTGCAAGTGAGTGCAAACAACGCTACATTCAAATCACTTATGATTTAGCTATCGCAAGAGTTGCTTTGCAGATACAATCTACCGAGCACCCGAGATTTGAAAATGTTTTTATTCACCTTGGCAGTTTTCACATAATGATGGCCTATTTCAAAGCTGTTGGGAAAGTCATTGACGACTGCGGTTTGTCATACATGATGGTGGAAAGCGAACTATTGGCCAATGGTTCGGTGAATGGTTTCATCAGCGGAAAACATTTTAATCGATGCAAGCGGTTGCATCCTATGGTTGCCCTTGCACTGGAAATCTTGCATTTCAAAGCTTTTCTTGAGCGTGAAAAATTAGAAGTTGACGAGGATGTGATCTCAACGCTTACGAATTTTCAAGAAAATCAAGTTTGGAGAGAGACACTTGAAAACGAAGCTCTCGCTGAATTACTGACGAGATATTTGGCAGATCAGAAAGCGACCCTGCAAGGCCAACACGGCAAAACTGCTCAATTTTATATGATATATATCAAGCTCGTCAATTATTACCAAATCTTAACGAGGAGCATTCGTATGGGAGATTTCGAACTTTTCAAGCATATTTTGCCTAAAATCGCTAACATATTTTTTACTTTCAATCAACCGAATTACGCAAGGTGGTTGGTTAAGTACCACGACAATTTGATCAAGGTCGACAATACACATCCGGGATTAAGAGAAATTTTGGAGCAAGGTTACTTTGGTGTGAAACGAACTGATAAGCCTTTTTCGAGACAACCTGTAGACTTGACTTTGGAGCAGACGATAAACGCTGATGCAGCAAGACGATTGACGGGGGTAATACATTTTACCAATTCAATATCTGCTCGGCAACGTTGGTCACGCAGTCACGGCATCAGATCGACAATTATATCGCACGTGTATGAAGAAACTGGACTGCAAAAATCGCAAGATATAACTTCTGATCTGGAACGACATAATATTAAAAAAAATACAGCTCTTCTTAAGACATTTATGGACACCATCAAAAGAAATATTAACCCATTCGATTCCGACTTAGATACGGGAGTTCTTTACAACATCGCGACAGGGAGAGCTGCTCCAGATGCAACTGCTGCTTTCCTTCTCAATATTGAAGAAACAGGAACTCAGTTACGGGAAACTTTTATTTCTGAATGTGCCGCATCAACCGACAGATTCGAAAAACCGATTAAAAGGAACCCTATTTTCAATTTTTCGGTTGCTTCAAAAAAACAATTGATTAAAATTGGCAGCAAAGTGCAAGAAGTTCGAATGCAAAGAGATTTGTTCGGGCGAATGTTGGGAGTATCAATGGAGCAAAATATCGATGTCGCAAAGGTGCTGTCGTATCCATTAACTCCCGTTCCGATGGCCATGTGCCATTTAGATGGAACAATGTGTAAGACCGACAAAGCAGCTTTCGCGAAATTATTAGAGAAGAGAATATCGAGCCAGCCACCACCGTGCACTGACGTCGTTATACTGGATGGGTTTTTTATGCTTCATTTAATCAAGGAAGTTCCAAAAACATTCGGCAGCATTTCTAAAAAAATTCTCCAAATGGTGACAAGATTCAACGCAACAACGATTTATCTTGTTTTTGATCAATACTTTTCACCGTCCATCAAAAACAATGAACGCGAAAGAAGAGATGGACTTCAAAATCACGCCTATGTTATTTCGGGACCAGATCAAACGAGGCCTGCCGATTTTACTAAAGAGCTACGGAATAACTGCTTTAAAGAAGCGCTTGTACGCTTTTTAATCGAACACTGGGCGAGCAATGAAGTGGCATCATTTATTGGACAAAAAACCGTATATGTGAATTTTAATCATTGTTATTGCTACAAGTCCGTAAACGAAACTGTTCAACAATCGATAGACGAACAAATGTCGTGTGGGAATCACGAAGAGGCGGACACGAAAATAATCTACCACGTTTGCAACATTGATTTCGACGCTAACATTGTTATTAAAAGCTCCGACACCGACATTCTAATTATAATGCTGGGGAACATGCATCGCGTAAAAAATTCTGTGCGAATTTGGATGGATGCCGGTGTAGGCAATAATCAAAGGTACATCGACATTACTTCACTATACAACAACTTAGGCCAATCACTGGCCAGCGCATTGCCAGGATTTCACGCTTTAACGGGCTGTGATTACAATCCGGCGTTCTTCAAAAAAGGCAAAAACAGGCCGTTTGCCCTGCTCAAAAAGAGCTTAGAATTTCAAGAAGCTTTCTCGAGCCTGTGTAATCTTCATTCATCGGATGCAAGGGATACTGTATATCCAGTATTAGAGAAATTTGTCTGCCGCATCTATGGCGTCCAACAAACCGATGACGTCAACGAGGCAAGATTCCAAATTTTCACAAAAACTTTTGAATTCAAGAACGTCAATGAGCCATTCAGCCGAAGATTCAAAAATGTTGATTCAGCGAATTTGCCGCCATGTAAAACAGAGCTGCATCAACAACTGCTTCGAGCAAACTATATCAGTAGTGTATGGGGGAACGCGAATGACAAAAACCCAACACAATTAACTCCACTCAATTATGGCTGGACAGAAAGCGAACACAAATTCGAAATACTTTGGTTTGAGGGGGATCAATCGCCAGCCTACGTTAATGACATCGTCATTCAACCCGTACACCTGGAGGAGGAAATAGATGTGACAGGTATATATATATATATAATATTTTTTATATCGATTAATCGCAGATGAGGTAACAGCAACATTTCAATAACTTTAATTTAATTTTACAGATGAAGAAGACGATGACGACCCAGAAGGAGACGACTATGAATGAATAAGCGTGGCAGCATTAATGTTTGAGGTATACCTTATAATTGTTTAATCAACTAATTGTGAATGAGATCGCTGCAATATATGTAATGATAACTTTGACTTCATCTTACAGATCACGAGAATTATCGGATAGAGGAGCCAAGAGTCCGAGAAACATTTATGTCAATATTTCATACTTAAAATCGTTTTTTAAATTTTTATTATATAGAATTGATATGTTTTTTTCATAACGAGCTATAACAATAATTTTCATACATTAATATTTAGAATAATTAACAATATATCGAGCCGTTTCTGTTACTGTGTTTTTGATTGATTGATAAAAAATAAACAATTAACATAGTGAATGTTAATACTGCTTAAAAATAATAAACAATAATGAATAAAAAATGTTCTCCCTTTAATCCATAACAATAGAATGACATACAACGTTCATAATAAAAAATAACTGTAGCATCTGATTGACTATCGTGCCCGCATTTCTCGCTCTTTATCGGCGCCTGGCAAGGTGTTCGGCTCAATATTTCCGCCTGTCATTTTGCACACACTATCCTGAGGGTTAAATGTAACGAAAAAATTTGGTCCCAGCCCTCTATAAATGAGACGACTTCGGCACTTTTCTACGCACCTTTAACGTCACCTGGCACTACTTTTCCCCCATGCAAATCGCCTGGCAATATTATTTTCGAATTTTGAACATAATTAGCTACAATCACACCAAAAACTAGCACTCTGTAAATCGAATACCTTCGATTCATTTTTCAATCTCTTGACGGCCTTACCGCGCATTTCTCGCTCTTTGTCGGCGCCTGGCAAGGTGTTCGGCTCAATATTTTCGCCTGTCATTTTGCACACACTATCCTGAGGGTTAAATGTAACGAAAAAATTTAGTCCGAGCCCTCTATAAATGAGACGACTTGGGCACTTTTCTACGCACCTTTAACGTCACCTGGCACTACTTTTCCCCCATGCAAATCGCCTGGCAATATTATTTCCGAATTTTGAACATAATTAGCTACAATCACACCAAAAACCAGCGCTCTATAAATTGTACACCTTCAATTGATTTTTCAACCCCTTTACGGCCGTACCACGCCCACCCCCACCAATGAAAAGCTGCCAGGCGCCCGAATCAATTAATAATGGTGTTAAGGCAGACTGATTAGGTGGTTTTAATCGTTCTATAAATTGCTGCCCTATTTCCGTGGCTAGCTCTTAGACTATATTCTCTTACACAACGTAACGTGACTTCTACTTTAATTCCTGTAACGAGACACAATCGACGAGCTCTGGGAGTAAGAGAATTTTGCCTGATCTCTATGGTTATGACTAAATCATTGTAGAAAAAGAGACGATGAATTTATAAAAAGGTATGTTCCCAAATATTTTTTGAATTTTATAGTTTACACGATACGTTTACATGAAAATATGTGAGAGGATAGAAAAAGTGAAATAAAATCAGAATTAAATTTGATTTTCGACAAGCTACTTTATCCAGCAGGGCTTACTCAAAATGTTTATATATTTTTATGAATTCTTACTGTTATGTTATTTGCACGTATATGTCGCCTTCACCTAAAAGGGAAACATCACTTTAAGTTCGAGTTACGCTCTTTAGCTTGGCTGACAGTTGACATATACGTCAATCAAGGTAAAGTTCATTGCTCTAAAACCTTTCGATGGAATTGCATTTTCTACTGACACTTTGAATTACGAGACTACTGTTCCACAGCACCTGCATGTCTTATATTTTTTAGTATACGTTCTGTCGGAGCTTCAACGTGCTGTAAAACCGTCGATCCACGAGTTTGCTCTCGAATTTACAATAAACGAGCATGTTTGCCACGGCTTGGCGATCTATCGACCATGATATGATTTCCCCGGAGATGTTTGCTAGTTGGCCCACTTTATTCGCGTTTGCACGCTTCTGAGATGCAAGGTGTCAACGTATTAATAGACGGCGAATCGTCACCGAAATTCGGCACTCTCGCCAGTCACCCACGAAGATACAGCTGACTCGTTTGAGTGGCAGCCTTAGTGCGAAAATAATGAATTTTGTTTTAAACTGTTAGGAAAAAAATAGGAGTAAAGATAATCCAATTGTTTAAATTTTATTCAAGTATAATCCATAAAAATTGATTTGTTTTTCAATTATTTCAGGGCCTGAAGGACCTGTCTAGTGTCACGTCATAAATAATAAATCATTTCTAAATACAACAATGATTAGAAACGCCAATTCCAAGATATGTAGATGCATTCACTAGATTTTATGATGGCGTAAGAATTTTGTTGCAATAAAAAATCTTTAATATTACATCGGTCATATCTTTAATGTTGTTTTTGTGTTCATCGCTGTCACGGTGTCGTCCATCCTGATGGAGATTATTGAGAGTAATGATCGAAACCTCTTTCAAACCATACCTAACTTTCCGAGGTAGAAAAAAATCTAGGATCACTCGATTTGGCCTCTTAAAATTCGCGAATCAAATTTTTTCAAATTATTCTTCTCGAATATTCAGCTTCAAAATATTCAGCTCGAACCGTTTAGGAGTTGGAGGCCTGTGATAAATGCACGTACGCGCAACCGAGTCTCGTCATAAGGATTTCTTTTTTTTTTGTTTTGATAAGAAACCCTAAAAAAGGAAAACGATCCATAACCTTTATAGGCAGCTTTCTCGCAGCAGATTTGGCGATTGAAATCGCATTTCTAAAAAAAATTAAAACATGTAAATAAATAAGAGTTAACTTTGGCATAGGAAAATGTCTAGTCTTTTTACAGCTTTTTAGCTATGTAGTTTATTATTCGATTAGGTAAAATCCCAATATGTTTGGTACAAGTCTTTTAAGGAGGTACGATCATTGCTACGTATCCAACTTTCGGACTTGAAATTTTTATATGTTTTTAACGAATACTTTATGCGCCTATTGCCAAAATTTGAGCTATATTGACCGTTTAGAATTTTCGTGATAAAATTGCAAAGTCGAGCAGTTTGAGTTACTAAAACACGTCGTCGTATATGAAGATGGTTAACCAGAAGTGCGGTGATCACGGTTTTGCTGCTCACGTATCCAACTACACTCGTTGGAAAACTGAAATTTGATAGATCAGGTATAATAGATATTGTAAATAATTGAAAAATTACTCTTCACCGTATAATTAAAGCACTGCATTACAAAAAAGTTTCAATTTTCCGGTTGTGAAAATGGTCAGAACTCCGACTCTCTCTTGTTTCATGCGTGCCCCTCGCTCGCCGCGCTCACCCGCGCCAACGTTTCCACTTATTCCCCGCCCACAGAAAAATCGAAGTTTCATGAAATTTGCGTACGGATTCCTGCCAAATTCAATTCCAACTATCCGTTCAATAATGTCGGTGATCCATGTGAAAAAATTTTAGCCCGATGTCTCAAAATTTGTGGCAGCTTGACCGACCGATCAGAGATATTTTTCGAAAAATTTGTTCTTGCTTGAGCTACTTTTTGGGGAAAAAGTACAAAATTTTTTTTTACATTTTACGCATTCTAGCATGAATATCCCAATTTTTTTCTTTTTTCTTTTAATGAAGATTACGCTCTATGAGGAAACATAAAAATAATGAAAAAGCAATGTGCGAATTTCCATTCGCATCTTATATTCTCAATGCAATACAACTGAAATAATTATTTTTGAATAATTAGTACACGCGATATGAACTATAACGTCTGTTCCTATATATGTGATATATATAAAGGTCTATAAATATCGTATCGGTTTCGATCGAAATTGCGGAAATTCGTTTCTTCATCCGGTGGTCTTCTCACGTTCTTCTCCTTCCCCTCTGTAGGTGATACAAACTGGTATAATACATGTATACCCGGATACCAAATATGGGAATCACGCTACGAAACTTTTGCTTCACGCTCGCTTTTGCTCGTTCCATTAGTGTTTATCGAAAGTTCTATAACCACAAAACGTTCGCATTTAAAATATATACAACAGGATCGAATACGATTATTCTCTGCACGACCCGCATACACAGTAATAATATAACATTTTCTCAATACATTTGTTATATCACGGTGAAATAAGCCAAATCGTTTTATCTGAATGCATTTGCAATTTTTTTTTTTGTATGCGAGAAAAAAACCGACAAAACCGAAACGATGCAGTATTTACATTTACCACGCGTATATTCGGCCAAGATGAAGAAATAATGTCGTGAAATTTACACGCAAATAAAAATTAATTATTTTTATAATTTCATTGCTTTTCAGATTTAATTTGAAAATTTCAAATTAATTTGAAACATAAAAAGTTTAGAAAAAAGTATCGTGCCAAGTGTACGGTAAATTGTGTACATAAACGTGGATGGAAGAAAAATTAAAGTAAAAAAATAAATAAATAAAAGAGATAATCGTCGACGATATACGAGACCGATGCACGAGGCAGAGGTATCCATACGATGATGTTACGAAGAGAGGGACAAAGAATATGCCGAGAGTTTTCTTTCGATGTGCACGGCTGTTGAGAAAAAAAAAATCGAAAAAAATGAAAACAAACAATACTAAAGAGAACGACGAAGTGGAAAAAAAAAAAAACGCAGAACGAACAAACGGTACGACACATTTGTCAACGAGTTTACGAGATGTTGTCGCTCGATTGTGGGCCAACCGGTTTAGAATAAAAGTAACCAATAATAAAGTAAAGAAGTTCCGAGTGTTTCGCGATGGCAATATAAAAATTCTGGCTCGCGAAATCTTCGGACTTTGCATTGTTAGTGTTGTGCTTGCCTTTTTTTTATCCGTTTCTCCTCGTTTATCAGGTCAAGTACGTTTAATAATACTGTGAGAGTACAGAAAAAATTGACGATGAAAAAATTAGACAGAGAGAAAGAGAAAGAAACATCGATGAAAATCGCTCCTGAAGAATACGACGAATAGACAACCACAGGTCGCGTCCTGATCGTGAAAATAAATAGTATATTATGCGGCAAGCGCGTAGAGTGACTGTTTTCGAGCGAGGTTATGTTTTTAGAACGAGCCGTTTTTTGGCGAGCCGAAGGCGAGCCAGGCAAAGCCAACGGAGAGTTCGAAAAACATCACCTCGCTTGAACAGTCACTTTACGCGCACGCCGCATACCATATTTTTTTCGGCACAGGTATTGAAAAGCTACGTTTCGACGCCTGTTATCAATACGCGAAGTAGTACTTGTCGTGGCTAACTTCGTAGCTGGCACGAACATTTTTTCATAGTAGCTCTGAGACTTGAGTTTGACATTATAGAAACAATTTTTATTTCATTTTAAGCAGTGAACCCGAGTAGTTCCATCATTTTTATGCTCTCAGTTTACAGGCAAATTTCGGCAAATTCATTTTTGTATGCTTTTTTGGTGCTCAATAATAACTCGTGGATTTAATCTTTTTCGTTTGTGAAAATATTTTGGACAGGCAAATTCTTATATTCCCTTTTGCAATTCTCGAAGGCGTATAAAAAAAAAGGGCGTACAAATTTTTTTTTTTCTCGTCATTAAACTTGAACATTTTTTAAACGAAAAAAACGTTGATATAAAAAAGTAAATGCAATTATCGTGATAATTTAATTAAACGCATTATATGTATTTTTAAAAATAAAAATATTTTGCCCGCTGTTTTTTTTTCTTGCTTCACATAAGATAGTTACCACTTCCAAGGCTATCTTTCGAAGCGATAGCATGGCACAATTGTGATAAATTTTCAATCGTTTCATCGGTACTTTATGGCCTGTAAACATATATTTACAGAAATAGGCCACGATAGAAAAACACCTGACAATAAATTTTCTTTGGATTTGCGTGTAAAATATGACGCAGATTTTTTTCTTCTTTTTACACGGGTAAATATTCATAGACATATATGGTATAATGGAAAAAAACTTGGCAATATACTTTCGTTGAAGTTGCATAGAACATTCCAAGGTCAGTAATTTTTTAGAGGGGGGTTTTTTTTTTTTCAATATTTATTTGATTTTACCAATTTTCCGTCACCCGACACTCCCAGCATTTTAAATAGAGTAATTCAAACACAGTAAATTAATCAGCTTGGCTTTATTGCACTTTGTATTTTTACGATAAATTTTTAATACGTATACAGTGCAACGATTTTGCGTGAATTGGCGAATTTACGTTCGTACTATCTCGCAGATTTTCCATTTTGTAAAAATGAAAATTAAAATTAAAAAAAAAAATACGAAACGATAAAAATGTATCTCACTATAACATGTACTCTTATTGTATGTATGTATGCAGAAGGTTCAGCCAATCGATCATACCGGGGGAAAAATATAAACAAATGTGAAAAGTCTTGTGAGTTGTCGCAGTACGTTTTCGATATTTCTCCCATGTCATTGTTATGACATGGGAGAAATTCACGAACGTCGAAAATTGAGGTGACGTTCCAGGAGTCTGCACGTAAAAGCTTCCGGGCAATCTTGAGGCTGAAAGGACCATGGTTTTTTTTTCGAATCAATTCTGTGGATGGAGATAAAATATTCCAATTTCGGAGGCTTCATGGGGCTCGCACTTCATTTTATTCCACCCCTAGAAAAAAAAGCTATCGACTCGTTCTAGTGTTTTTCATTTTTGTTTTTTTTTTTGCAAAAATTATCGACCCGCATTTTTTACTCGCTATGATCATCTGTTCTTCCTATCCGGGCTTTTACAAAATTGTGGCTGCAAGAATTTTTTTTGAACCTGAGAACTGATTGCCGAAAAGAATATACGGGGCTACGTACGCGTCGATTCATCTCGCATCCAGGCCTCACCGTCTCCGATTTGATACGAAATTTGACATCCTCATAGAAAAAGCTTTGTGATGGTGAAAAAAAATTGCGAGATTTTAATGCCATCGTAGTCAAAATTTCCTAAAATTTCGAGAAATCGTATTTAGAAAAAAATGTCCCAGCGTATGTGTGTGCGTGTGTGTGTGTGTGTGTGTGTGTGCGTTTGTACAAACCCTAAAAAATTCAAACGTCCAAAACTTGAAAACTACTCAAGCGATCGTGAGCTCAGTTTGCTCACAACTTTTGAGCATGGGACTCCCTTCGTTCATTAAAATTTTCGACACAATCTATAACGGTTATCCCATCTTGCATGATTTTGAATATTTACAAAAATCTCTGTGATCGCTCTGACTTTCGTAAATTTTCATTTGTTGGCTCGAAAATTTTTACACAAACAGGTTAGGGGACGAGGATGTTTGTTATCGAATTTGGCAAAAATCCCTCAAGGGATTATCATTTCAAATTTTTTTTTCAATTTTTCAAAGAAATTTCTAATAGCCTATGTAACTACCGCAAATATTTGGCCATCGGGTCAAAATTTCGTGCATTGATAGGTTACGGGACAAGAGTGCTAGGCTTTGGATTTCATAAGAATTGCTGGAGGGTTTGAAATAAAAAGTAAAAAAAATTGAATAAAAAAAATCTGTAATCGCTTTGATTTGCCTAAATTTTCAAACATCAAGCTTAATTTGGGGCTTATTTTCGACATAAAGAGAATATTTTAAAGGATGATTGGCATTAAATTTTGGAAACGTTGAATATGAATTTCGGGTTTCATGAGATTTAAAAAATTTTTCAAATGTTATTAAAAATTTGTGTTATTAAACTCGTGTTGCAAATCATTCTTACCTTTATCCGTTTTCTGTGTCGAATTTTCCGGTTGGGGTAAGCTCGTATTATTAACATGACAAAGTTTAGTTGGTCAAACTCCCGCGTAACTGCGCATCAGCATTGCCCAGAGAAATCACAGAAATCACAGAAGTCGAGCTAATCGTCTTAACAGGCGGAGGACAACACGAGCGATCGAACTCGCGAAAGAATAGAATATTGTGTGTGCTTGAAACATGGGCACAACTTTGTCTCGATTATAGGAGGTAAAAGAGTTGCACGGCGGAAGACAAGAGAGGATGAGAGGGTGTATGCGCTTTTCCGCCTTTCGCTCTGAGCCAGATACTAATGGGAATTCATACTCTTAAGCTTGTTGCGACGTTTCCTTCCGGCAAAGCTTGCAGCGCTTAAGTGCACAGCGTATAGTTCTCCAGAGCGAAAATATCGTATCTTCGTTTGTGCTGCGGCATTTCTGGCTCCTGACTGTCTACACTCGGGACTGCATCCACGGTTCTTCTGACGCGTCGACGAAACAGACTGAGAGAGAAAATGGAATTAATCGCAGCCCGAGACCGGGAAAAGCTGCTGAATTAATTCCACGAGTTGACATCGTACGATGAAATTATAAGGCAGTATTCTGGCCTAAAAATTTCAAAAAATTCATTTAAAGAAAACATTTTTTTAAATATTCATTGGCATCGAAAACTTGAAATTGTTTTCTCTTTTATGAAAACAAAGCTTCCTCTATGAGGATGCGAAATTGTTTAAAAAAAGTTGCTGCGTAAATCATCAGATTTTTTTTTTTAATCGAATGAATTCGTTTTTTTTTGCTTCTTCATTGAGAAAGCTTTGTAACAATGAAAAAAAAATCAAGTTTTCAATGCCAATGTGTTCAAAATGTTCAAAAACGTCCAGAAATCACATTTAGAAAAAATGTCCGCAAGTGTGTGTGTGTGTGTGTGTGCTATGCTTTAAAAAATTTAACTGCTTATATCTCAAGAACGGATTGACCGATCTTGCTGAAACGTCGCACACACTTCAAGCATTCAACAACCTTTTCTTGCTGCAATTTTCGTTAAGACTGCTCAGGGGATGAATGTTTCAAGCATCTGGAATATCTTTGATTTTTTTCAGATTTTTTTCACACATCGAAAATCTGAAATTCTGATCAAATAAAACCATTGGTTGGCAATAAATACGTGAAATATCCTTGAGGAGGTTCACCAGATAGAGCAAAATGCACAGAAAAATCTGAATTTTTTATCAGATATATTCACTGCTACTGTAGAAATGTGACTGAATTATTTGGGAATTTTCACTAATACCATTCACATGAAAATTTAGTTTCTAGCGAGGCTCTTTTAACACGCCTTCTTATGGCGTAAGCAAAAATTTGATTTTTTCTCCTTTATAACTTCGGAGAAAATGTAGCGAAATTTTTAAAGAAATATTATTTCAATACAGTATAGGTGAATAAAGCAGCATGACAAAAATTGGATTGACTGTGTACTTGGTTTATGAATACCATTCAATGAATCCACAGAATTCATAATAGTTATTCGCAGTTAAGTTAGGTTGAGCGCGCAATTTTCTTGACAGCTCGACTGTTCTCTGGTGCCTGTGGCTATGACACTTGACGGTACCAACCGTAAGAAATACGCGCCTTGTTGCCAGACTTCTTTGCAAATTCCGTATGTACACTATCAAATCGAATTTCTTTCATTTATAACAATGTAAAATAACTTTTATCGATCCTAAACTGTCAAAAAAAGGTTGAGTGTTCATTTATCGTGACTTTATTCATCCCAGTCCCATGATTTTCCGATTCATGATAAATTATTTTCACAGTTGGCTGCAGTGCCGTCGGCCCATGCATAAGCATAAAGTATCCACCGACCCTCTTCACCTCCCGCAGCCCTAGTGAACCTCCTTAATTTTAAGTTATGCGGAAGGATCGAATTTGGTCCTACTTTTGGGTTAATCTTATTCTTGAGAAGTCGTAGTGCTAATGAGTGCGAGGGAGCGTAGTAACACCGGAGGATGGGGAAGTGGAGGATGAGTATCTGATTATTGAGATACACGGGCAGCTGGATCAGGGAGAACGCGGCTCTTTGACCGAAGATCATGAACTATGGTCTCATCGATCAATCGCACACGATACCCTTCTCGTTGTTCACTTGGGAACGAGCGTGAGCTCATAAATTACGTTTATATATCGTTTAATATAGACAACGAAAAGATTCCACTGAAGAGTTTATACTCACGCTGAAAATCAATGACAAAATATATATAATATGAACATAAAATTTTTTAATAATACAAATTGTCAACCCTCGTATTTACTCACTAGGAGTGTACGTAATAAATGGTGTACAAAAACTTGAGACAAGTACATTTCCTTGCGTCATTTTTTCTATCCTTACAAAAACACAAAAAACAAACACAAAAAGTTGTCGAATAAATTCAAATCGTTCAACTCACAACTCGTGACGGATAGTCCATCAATTTTTTCAATTATATACCGGACAGTCATTTTACATAGCTCGCCAAGTATTTCCCTCGAATTTTATTTTTCAATGCTAATCTTTTTTTAAATTAAAATATTTGAAACAATATATTTTCAGATTATGAGCAATAGCTGGAATTTATATTTAAGATATTTTTATGAAATTTAACCCTTTTAAGTCAGCAATATCTTTAGCTTTTCTGTCTAGCGTGTGGACGCGTTGTCCTCTCCCCTTAGCATATATTCTAACTCTCGTTTCAAGACGTTTTCGGGCATTGTGACTTTTAAAGAGTTAATAAACAATCACGCACTCGCTAAAGTACTTGGTTCGATTTCTTTTCTTCAAGCAATAGATTTTTAGATTATGAGCAATGGTTTACATTTAACATAAGTTTCTTATAAAGTTTAACCCTGTATAAGTCATAGAAATGTTTCCTGTTTAGCGTTCGGACGCGTTGCCCCGTCCCAAGAGTCCCAGTCCCGTTTCAGGATGATTTCGGGCATTGTGACTCAATTATAAACGGTTAATAAGTAATGTAAACAATAACTATGCTAGACGTACTTGGCAACTGCGAGTTGGATGATTTGAATTGACTTGACAACTTTTTGTGTTTGACATCTTTCTGTAACGATTTATTTGACAACTTTTTATGTTTGACGTCTTTTCGCAAGGTTTGAATTATTTCACAGCTTTTTGTGTTTTTGTGACATCTTTTTGTGAGGTTATCAACCCTCGTATTTACTCACTAGGAGTGCACGTATTTTTTTTTAATTTTTTTAAATTTTTTCTCCAACACGCCACTCCCAATATCGGCTAATTTAAAAATCAAAGCAGACCTCTCTTCGTAAAATATGCTTGTGGTAACTGCTATTAAAAAGATTCAAGAATACTCATATGATTCCAATGACAATGGCCAGTGATAACCATTTCCAAGCAGATTCAATGGAAATGGTAATGAATAAGAGCAAAAATTTAATGACATTTCCTTCATCGATGGCCATTGGTATACAGCGCGAATCTCAATGGGAATTCGTTAATGGATAATCACAGCATAAAGGATAATATATCGCATGGCATTTATTATTATTTTTTTGTAGTGACAAAAAAAAAAATTTCAAACCCTGTGAAATTCGAACGTCTGTATCTCGAAAACTACTGAGGCAATCGTGAGCAAATTTTGCACAAAACTTGTGTATGATACCTCCTTTGTTCATTAGAAATCTCGCCATGATAGATAAAGAGTATCCCATTTTACATGATTTTTATTTTTTCCATAAATATCTGTGATCGCTCTAGTTCGTAAATTTTCATTTATTGGTTCGAAATTCTTTACACGAATAGGTTAAGGGACAAGGATGTTGGGTTTGGAGTTTGGCAAGAATCACTCAAGAGATTCAAATAAAAAAAAATTTTTGATTTTTTGAAAAAAATTTCCAATAAACTTCCGTAAATTTTTGGCCACTGGGCCAAAATTTTGTGCATTAATGGGTTAGGCAAGAATGAATGGCCCTGAATTCTACAAGAATTGCTCAAGGGATTCAAATCTCGAAAAAAAAAAAAATTTGAAAAAATTTGCAATCGGTTTAACTTGCGCAAATTTTGAAACATCAAGCTTCATTCGAGGCGTATATTCGACAAAAAAAGAATATTTTTAATGGCAACTGGCATTGAATATTGGAAAAATTAGTAATTAATCACGGGTTTCATTACATTTTTTAATTTTTCAAATATTATTGAAAAATTTGCATTTGTTGATGTATTTTTTTTTTTAAATTGAAAAAGCCAAAATCGAAATACTCACTTTTTGCGTTTCAATGGTATACAAAGGATCCCTCTCGTATGTAAACGTAGTTCGCGGAGGTACCGCTAGATAGCGAGCGCGCAGTTTCGCTTGCGTAAGCGGAGCGAGCCCTTCATACACTTGATAAGTGGTGGAGTGGTAAAGTGATGCAATCGTAGCAGACTCGTCTTTTCATTTCACGCTGAAATTTGTTCACTCAAGCGTTCTATTGTGTGATCTATTACCTTCTGTAAAGGTTGATGCTTGTCATATGCGTGAAATTAAAAAAAAAAAATTATTAATCAACTTTAACTGTTGGGCCTTCCGACTAGGTATTGCCGATTTTTTTCAAGCTCTACGGTCATGAACAGCTGAACGACAACTTGAAATCTAAAGTGAAAGCCATCGATCCATCTATGTCCAGACGGAATTGATAAAAAGAGATATTTGAAATTACGATGAAGGACCTAATCAATCACCGGTTCCCATCAATGAACGTCTTAAAATCTTCTGTACCCAATGCTGTAGTTATAGCTATGGCTAAGCGATAATTTCCGTTTTAAACCTGCCACTTTTAGAAGAGGATGTAATTTTTATCTTTTCCTGATATTCAAAGACTCGATGTACATCGATCTTACAATGTCGTGGCATAACTAACATTTTACCGAATATTAGTGTCACCTAGCTTTTTTTGTAGCAACGTATTGGCTCAATATTAGCAAATTTACGAAAGTTAAGGCAGGAAAATCATTTTCCATAAACATTAAAATATCGGAACATTCAAAAGGAAAAAAAAAAATCTAAAACGGTTTAGCGATTTTTTTAAAATTCATTATCGAAAATTGTTATTCCCTAGCTTATTTATGTGTAGATTTATAGCTTTTGACAGTAGTAAATTTGGAAAATTTATAGCGAACATAACATTTCCCATAAAATTTCAAAATTCCAAATAATTCCAAAGTTATTGAAAATTTAAACCCACTTACAAGTTATTTACAAGCTCGAAATCGAAATTTGTATCCCCCACCTTATTTACGTGGAGAATGCTGGCTCAATCGTTGTAAATGTACGAAAGTTAGTTATTGTATCACTTCTCATAAAAAGTCAAAATTTCAAAAAAATCAAAATTTCATAAAATCTGAACCCTTCGATGTAATATCCTTGCCTATTGGTAATAAACATCCTAGTCTGTTGATGTAAGAAGTTTCGATCTGATAGTTAAAAATTTACGAAAATTCGAAATTGCCCAAAGATTTTTTGAAAAATTCAAAATTCTATAAAGTTTGAAGTTTTTGAAAAATTTCGACAAGAATTGTAACAAGCCATGGGGCGTTACGGCCCTACATTTGTGAAAAATTGTGCACATACGCATGCGTCTAGACATTTTTTCTAAATATGATTTTTCGACTATTTGTAACATTTTAAGGACTGTAGCATGAAAACGAAGCTTCCTCAATGGGGAAGAAAAACCATAAAAATTGCTCAAAACGTTAGTATTGGACGAACGAGATGGCAGAATTTTTGTCTCGAATCGAAAAATAAAACTTTCGAGCTTTCGTGTAACGATTTTGCCCAAGATATGGGAAAGCTCTCGAAAAGCTCCGGATGTAGCGTGTAGCTATTTACTCAAAGAGGATTATAATGTGGATAAGACCTGAGAAGCTTGGAAATAGAGGATGAGAGTATAATCCTATCGTGGCGTGCAAGGCAGGAAAAAAAGGAGCGACTGACAATGGAGAAAGAGATTTAAGGCTAAGATGGAATAAAGCTCATGAAGGTACTCACTGTCACAAAAAGCATGAACGGAATCAGAACCATTAACAAAAAAAAACTAGGCTTCGGACACTCCGCGGTACTTCAGCCACCTCTATTTTAAGGTTCGTCATAAAAAGTTTTAAATCGGCGAAATTGAAGTACCATCCGAGTACAATAACTATAACAACATTCACGACCTCATACGTCCATCCGTTTTCGAGAAAACGTCACGAGAAAGTTTTTTTTTTCAAGGCGATACCTGAATAACCTTTCATAAATTTTCAATGTGCACCATGTGTTTCATTTTCAGTGTGCACCAATGTGTTTCATTTTCATGTTGCATGCAAGCGATGATTCGTTATATTTTTTTTTGAAAAATTTTATCCTATAAATTTATCGCACGAAAATCCTCGGGCTACGGACAACGCGAACGAAATATTTTATCTCGTTTCGTTTCAATGTTTTTTAATTCACTTACTCAGCTCTGTGCTTATAATGCACAGACAATGTGTGTGCGCACGCGCGTGTGTGTGTGTGTGTGTGATTAATATGTATATACACTGGAACTCCTTTAACTGCCCGCTTTACGGCGGATAGGAGAGAGAAATCGGGCAGTAAACCGTCTCCTACACGTCTGTCCGTGTGGCGGGGAAAGAGCTGGAGGGTGCAGTTAACAGTCGGACAGTTAAGCGATTTCCAGTGTATATCGTTACAAATGTACGGTAGCTATTGTCGGTTGGACTCAGCTATGATCGCTAGGTAGACTCAGGTGTGTCGCCTTTCGATTGTTTGCCGGCAATCCACGATTGTACATGAGGCGAGAATATATCATTAATTGATTAAAAAAAAAAAAATGTCTCGAATTGCCTTCATCACTCAGAGCAAAGGAGCGAGGAAAAAAATTTGAAATATAAAATGAAAAAATCAAGTTAAAAGAAAAAACAAGAAAGAAAAATAAGATGTTTTAAAATCAATGATCAACTTTGTTTCGTGATTCTGGATTCGCGCAGAAAAGCGGAATTCAGGAGCAATTCAATCGGGAGTTCTTTTTCTAAAACCGGTTTTATACGTGACCGTGAATTTTCTGTGCGTCGAATATATAATATATATATTAGAGCGGTTAAAAAAAGGGCCTTTTTTATATTTCGCTCTTCTCCGAGGTTCTTGTACTTTTTCATTAAAAAATAACTCATGCGAAAGGGCTGGGCTGGAAAATTTTTTTTACTACAGCCTCAATGATGTTGAAATTTTGAAAAAGACTATTATTTCGGGAATTTCAAAATTGAGATATCCGTAAATCCTTCGGTGGCTATGTTTTGTTTCGTCATATAAAACATAGCCACGGAAGGATTTAAGGACATTTCAATTTTGGAATTCCCGAAAATAGCCCCTTTTCAAAATTTCAACGTCGTTGAGGCAGTAGTAAAAAAAATTTTTCAGCCCAGCCCTTTCGCGTGAGCTATTTTTTAGTAAAAAAGTACAAGAATCTCGGAGAAGAGCGAAATCTAAAAAAAGGCCCTTTTTGGAACCACCCTAATATATATATATATATATATATATATATATATATATATATATATATATATACATGTACTATATTTTTTTTCAAAATTTCTTCCCTCACGCTGAAGGTGCCATTTTAAAATTTAAAAATACTAAATTGGATATAGATTCAGTGACCTATAAATTTATCGCACGAAAATTCTCGAGCTAGCGACAACGTGAACAAAATATTTTATCTCGTTTGGTTTCAGTTTTTTTTTTTTACTCTCAGCCGGTGCGATGTTAGTTGGAAGGATCTCGCGTCTATTATTTGAAAAAGTCACACACGCATCCTCGGCCCTCTGTCGTTCGGGCAGACCGATATAACTTTGCCTCGAGGCGAACCTTTTGAGATCCGGTCACAGCTGTACAGCAGTAAAATTGCAAAGCTAGCGGAGCGTTATATAAGCACAGAGCTGAGTAAGTGAATTAATAAAAAAAAGTATTTTAGTGGAATTGTCATAACGAACAATTCTCTGGACATGAAAGTTGATCAGCTCTCCACCCCAAGTGTGTAGGGCAACAAGGAAACCGGAAAACGGAACAATGGAGTAATTTACTTCGCCATTTCGCTCTAGTCGTTTCTTGTCGTTAGTCGTGTCGATAGCGATCTTGGGATAAACTTCGATATATTAATAGGTATGAAAGGAACGAGTAACAAAAGTTCTTGCTGAAAATAAAGATGGAACTTTGAAGATGGATTCTGATTTATCGTGTCAAATAATAGGGGTATTTTGAGAAGCATTGACAAACGAACGGGGAGAACGAAAAAGTAGTCCCTAAGTACTGCCTCAACCCTATAAAGTGGATTTTTCCTGAATTTCTGCATTTTTCATGCAAAAATAGTAAATAAAAGAAAGTCATGTCAAATATTTTGGTTCAATGTGGCGTTCTTATTGTGCCATGCACGAATTGTTTGCTATGAAAATTAATTCGATTTCGTAACATGATTTTTTTTTTTTTCATTTTGCAAACAATTGAATTGTCTCACGCTGTGAAAATTTGGCGGCTCTATTTATGTGCTTCTTTGTCTGATTTAGGCTTATCGTGAATAAATACATTCCCCATAGTACGATATTACACAAACACACAAACGCACAGTACACTGCATACTACAGTAAACTAATTATTATTTTTAAATTAAATTATTTATCAGTATTATGATTTTTTCCCCCTGATTATGAGTTCCATCGTCTATCCTGGGAACTCTTCCGGCACTCCTTACCCGCACTTCGCTAACCTAACCTAACTTCTGTCACGTCCACAAACATCTTTTGGCTACAATATACCACATTTATCGTGGGCACGGGGAAACTGTGAAAAACCCGTACCAGTACAAATAGCCCCATATTCTCCTGATTCCACGGTATATTATAGACTCGTTAAAGTGTCTATATGAAGGTCTCAGAAGGACTGGCCTCCCTCACTTATTCTGGTTGATGCGCTGGCCGGTGCACGGTTGAGCGGTCACCCATTCGAGTAGTGGCAGCGCAAAATATTGATTAATACGAGGGACCATCGGAGACGCACACCGACTGCATAAACACCTGAGTCAGTTGTTTTTTTTTTTTTTTTTAATAAATAAATTAAATTTATTTCAACTTAAGCTAATGTATATTCGATTTTCGAAAATGTTCGGATACTTCCGGAATTCGAACTCAATTTTAAAATGAATTCAAGCACTGCTCAATTTTCTCAAAAATTTGGATACTCACGGAATTCAAACTCAATTTTGAATTTAATAAATGCACTACTTAATTTCTTCAAAGTTTGACTTTTATGAAATTTGAAAGCTCAATGTTAAAATGAATTACTACACTGTTTAATTTTCTTGAAGTTTTAAATATTTATAAAATTGAAGCCAAATTTTAAATTAATTTAATGCACGATTTGATTTTCTCAAAATTTGGATATTTGCGAAATTCAAATTCAATTTTAAACTAATAGACCATCAAGAGACATATGGTAGCGACCTGAGACAAGTACATTTCCTAATATACCGACAAGACGAGGATATTCTGCATGTCTATATTCTTTTATTTTTTTTTCATCGCTTAAACCTGAGCGAAACGACTGCTCTATAGCTATAGAGAATACGATTAAATCGTGGACGTGGATGGAGAGGGGGAGGGGGGAGGGCCTTATAATTCTCCGTGGGATAGGGTTAGACGGATAAATATATTAATTGTTGTAAAATTTTTGTTCGAATTGGTCGTAGTTCGAGGAGAACCGTTTGATGGTGATTGCTAGTCCAATTACGACATTCAGTGTATGGTCTTAAAAAAATACACGTCTCGAGATTTCCCCCATGAGGGATATAAATTGAATATATTTTTTTCTAATATCCTTTTCCCGGGCCTCGATTTTATGTACATACATGTACACTTTACTCGATCGCGATCAGGATCCGAGTATTTCCAGCCGAAAATAGTGGATAAAAAAAATTCGAAATTTCAGGAGCGATCGTGTAGGGTATTCCCAAAACTTCTTTCAGTCGAGGATCGAAAAAGCCTATTTTTATTTCAAAGACTACTGAACGTTATAAAATAGGACTAGCAATCATCACCAAACGATTCTCTTTAAACTCATGTAAGGCACTATACTTTTTGACGCTCCTCGACTGATTATCATTATTGGTTATGAAATGAAGACTTTTGCCCTCATGAGACAAAAAAAAAAGAACATAGAAATTCGGAAAAGACATCTTACTATATAATAACCTTCCTTGATAATAACCCATTTTGATAATAACCCGTGAAAAGCCAGAATACAGCCTGAACGATTCTCGAGGTAAACGTCTCGGCAATCTCTTTACATTGAGCAATCAGGGACGAAGAAAATTAAGGATTCTTTCGCTACTTGACTCTGTCAATACAGAAGTTATCCCTGGCTGACTAAGCCGAGGAAAATGTGTCGATTTCAACGCACGACGCAACCATTTTTCGGTTCTATTTGAGTTGCTACCGAAAAAATCGACTCAAATAATTACTATTATTTAATTGAAAAGGATTTTATATTTTCCAAGAATTCCACGATTGTCGAACCACTTGGGGAATAAATATATCCCGAAACATATTTGACAAATTTAAATTTTCGAAAAAAAATATGTATTTGATATATCGAGATATATTTTTTGTATATTTCTCGCTTAAATTGAAAGCTGCAACACAATATAGTAGGATAAAAATTTTGAAGACTCTTTTTCAAACCTTACTTCAAATTTCCCTTCATCCCTCGACGAGCATTTCGTTGTCATTACAATTTGTCGTAACAAATGATTCGTGGTGACAATTTATTTTTAAGAAATTTGTTGACCGATGCTATGCAGGTAGGGGAGACTGGGGTAATGTGGATACCGGGGCAAAGTGGACATTGGAAAGTTTTGCTTTTTCAAAAGAAAAATCAAAATTTTTTTTGAACTGGTCACTGGGATCCAACGAAAATTAGCCAGACATAACGCGTAGAAAAAAAAATCAAAAATTCTGTTCGCATGTCGGTTTGCTCGAAGCAGGAGATGGAAAAATATTATTTTATTTTTCTCAGCTTCTATTCCGGATAAATTTATATAAAACCGATCGGTACTGGGATGCAACAATTACCAGCCTAAAATAATGAACAGAAATAAAGTCGGAAATTTTGGTAGTAGAAGGCAATGAAAGTCCGTGGGTTTGGCGAGGCAGGAGATGATTTTTTTTTTTTCCTAGGCCTCTATTCCGTATAGATGGACTATAAAGTCGATCGGCACTGAGACCCAAAACAATGACCAGCGCAAAATAATGAATAGAAAGAAAAATTCGAAATTTTGGTAGAAGGCAAGGGATGAAGTTTGTGGATTCGGCGAGACAGGAGATAGAAAAATATTTTTCTTTCCCCAAGGTCTCTATTTCGTACAGATGTACTATAAGTCGATCGGCACTGGGATCTACCATTACCAGTCCAAATTACTGAATAGAAAAAAAAAATCCGAAATTTTCTTACTTAGTCAAAAGCAAGGGAAGTCTGTGGATTCGCCCGAGGCAGGAGATCTCGCAAGAGAGATAAAAAAAAAAGTTTTCCTTTTTTTAGGCGTCTATTTTGTGCAGCCCGGAATAATGAATTTATAAAAATTTCGGAATTTCAGTAGCAGAAGGCAAAGTAAGTCTGTAGGTCTGGTCGCACCGGTTTCCCGTATACATAGACGAAGAATATCCTTTCAGTTCTGGTAATTCTGAATAAAAAAAATAACGCTTATGTTTTTGCGAGGGTGGATGTGAATTGTTCGAAATTATTTACGAGCTTGCACCTGTGAAACAAATACAAACGAGAAAACTGTTCAGGCAAATAATGTATTTTAGGTGTTTGTTCGACCAAAGCTTTTCTCATCTGTCAACGAAGGGTGCGGGCAACGTGAGTGGAGCTTGATAAGTGTATTTAGAGAACTGGGGCTTAAAGAGTTTCCGGGGCGAAATCTTTCGGATAATTCGGAACGTTTATTCTTATATCGTATGCTCAGTCCCCCGATATGCTCGAGTTCCAGAATGATTAGTGGCACGTGGTGAGGGTTGATTCATCCCCTCCGCGATTTATTTCTCCCCCGTATTATTTCCCGTATTGGTTCTACGCGGTGGAATCTTTACGACCAAGTCCCCTCTGACGATATCTCTTTGAAAAAATCCCGCCTACAAAAAAGAAATTCCCATAAAAGTAACACATAACTTCACACGATTTACTCATACGCAATGTGAGACGATTATATCGCAATTATCGAAAATATTTTACGGAAATCGACGATAACTGGTCCGTCGATGTATTTGGTAATATGTCCCGTCATTTAATTTTTTGGATAATGAGTCATATAACTGGTAATATATCGGAATGAACATGAACTCCGTCATTAAAAAAAAATTTCGTTCAAGTAAACTTGACCCTTTTCTCGCGTGCAGAGCCCCTGTTCCTACAATTTTGAAAAAAAAAAATTTAGTTTACCCTTGTCATATTAAAAATGTTATATAAACATTATTTCGTTCAATTTTTCATCATTATTGTTCAATTGCTTACGATCTGCGTAAATTTTTTTGGCTACAGTGGGCCCCATTTCCTTGTTTGACGTAACGAGTTTTTTTTTGCACGCTTGAATACGTCGAGATTACTCAGGACTTGCAATAACTATGAAAAAAGCGGCGAGTCGTTAATTCTGAGATGAGAGAGAGAGAGAGCGAGAGAGAGAGAGAGAGAGAGAAGAGAGGGGGGGGGGGATACAGTAGGGAAATAATGAACGAGGAAATACATATCGTCATATTATTCGAATCTGGGGCCATCAAGGAGTAAGCGAAAGAGGAAGATTTGCTGCGAGTAGGTCAATTGGTCTCAGCTCTCTCGGAGAATTTAGAAGGAGTGTGCCACTTTCTTGGGTCGATATTTTTTATTTTTTTATTTTCTTGAAATTTATAGTCTTGAAAATATGCCCTTCAAATAATAGATTTATTGAGGGTCAGAGAAGAGGCCAGCACGCGCTATCCCGTGTGAAAATCAGGCCGGGACATCCTCGTTTAATGTTCGCCCCTGGCCAGCCCTGTCTGATCAGATTTTCCTGACAAGGCCCTGCCATGGAATAGGTCAGGAAAAAAGTAGCGTTTCATCTATTAAATCGTCAACATATATACAGTGCCCTGCCCGAATAGATTATGGTCAGTTCCCGACAAGTAGAAACCTAATTTACGAAAGGAGAATTTGGTTACTCCGTGTCCAAAAAAGGGAGCCTGAAAATTGGATTTGTTTGCGTTGGTATGTTATTAGAATTTCTTTTGCAAAAAATCCAGCAAAAAACTGGATAATTCCCACAGATTTGTTATAAAAATTTTTACCTGCGATTATGTTTTTTAATCAATTAATTATCATTCACGTTAATAATTGCAAATGAATAATAATATATTAATGATCATTTATTTATCTGCAAATGTTTCGAATAATAAATCAAAAACTGCTGGCTTCAATTTTTAAAATTATTTGTAGGGGATTTCACTTCTTTTTGAAAGTTTGAAAGAATATATTTAAATTTAATTTTCATTGTTTTAGTAAATAAATTATATTAATTATTTTAATTAATAAATTTAATATTAGAAAATGTTAATTTAATTTATAAAAATGTTTAATTAATTCAAAAAAAAAATTTTAATCCCAATTATTTTTTTAATAATTTAAGAAAGTATTTTTTTTTGCGAGCTATGACGTGGCTATGACTTTTCATAAACACTGTTGGAACTTTCTTCACAGAAAATTAAATTCTCTACAAAATTTTTTTTGATAAATTTGCTTTATCTTGCATGGTCCCCACAGCATTTCGAGTTTAAGCTCGGGAAGCATTAATTTCGAACTTTTATTTTTGCACCGTAAGCGTTAATATTTCAAAAACCTAGCGGAGTATAATGTTATAAATTTTATGTGTTATCATCAAAGCCATTTACTATCAAATTAGCGTTGAAACGCAAATTTCATAGTTTCAATTTCGAAAATATAAATTGACTGGCCGAGATGAGTGAGAATTTGATGTTAGCGTATAGGAACCCGCCCTCGGATGGCTCATTCTGTAAGCAAAGTGAGGAACCTCCTCAAATATGCTTTGATACATTCCAAGCAAAAACGAGGTTTGGTGAGAGTTTTAAGTATTTCGCAACGGAATAAATGTATGGAAAAATTAATTATTTCAAAGATCTTGAGAAATTTGATTTTGAATATTAATGATAATGCCAAAAAGTTGTTAACAAATTGGTTAAAAAAACTTTCTTAACAAATCAAATCACGTTCTTTTTGATAGAATGAATTTATTGATTTTTTTTAAATACGTGTGAAATTTTTTCAGAATTTTCCCTTTTTTCGGAATTCATATTTTCTATGGATCAATGTACTTCAAATTTGAAGGGCCTATGAAGAACACATCTTGCCATCGGCCCTCTAACGAATAATTTTCTGATCCAAAAATTAAGATCTCTAGTGAATCAATAAGGCTTGAAAAAAGAAAAATTTGTTATTACTCGAAATGTTGCTGTCATTTCGATAGATTTTTTTTTAAATTCAATCTTCAAAGGGAGGATGGAGACACACCTTTCGGTGGAAATACCTGGTTAATTATTTTCGGTTCATTGGAACAGTGGCGATCGTGATCCATCCCCGCATATAGCGCAGCTTTTGTCTCGTCTTGATGGATCGATATTTTTCAATAGAAAAAATTCCTGAATTATGTTGAAACCTCAATTGAGGTTGTCACTCAGTTTCATTGAAACAAACCTGACGCTTTTCTGAAAAAAAAAAAAAACCCCCCTGAATATACGCATGAAAGAGGACGAAAAAGTGGAACTCTCCCCTTAATGCCGGGTGTATAAGCGTGTCTCCTCGATGTCTCGATCGTACAATGCCATGCTCGAGATTATAAGAGCATTCAGACGCCTACTTGGGGTGATATTTGTCAATCATTGTAGGATAGCCATCAACTCTATTGTATTTCGTGCCTTCAATTTATATGTCAGACCTTCTTAGCTTAAATAATTCACATCACCACCCCCCCCCCCTCCCTCTTACTCTTAAAAAGATAAAAAAATATTGTGCATATTCCTAAAGCAGGAGTGTCTATGAGTTGACTATGAGTTGTCTATGAGAAGACTCGTTCGTATTTTTTGGGCTTTTTGAAGAACACTTTATTATTATCGAGCTATCTCCTGCTATTGTTAATCGAGATGTCAATTATGATTAACTTGTCATAATTTCCCTGATAATCGCGATGGCAGACATACGTCTGTTTCACAAAGTTTCATGAAAGCGTATACTTCCTTATGATAAGAAAAAAAAAAAAGAAACAAAGGAGTTTCGCCACAGAGAACGATAAAGGGATCGCACAGGAAATGATTTCGTTCTTGGCTATATTTGCATATAAACGTATCAACTGACAGCGCATGAAAGGACGTAACGCGAATGCCATGAGGCTTGGAGCGATGGAGGATTGCGTCCTTTTTCACCTGCATGGATCGAGATATGTCTGGAGGAATGGAATTTTTTGCATATGAGGGTTAATGCAACAGACAAGGAAGAACAGAGAAAATGAAAAAAAGAGGAAAAATGCCACAGGACCGATGTCTTTCTTGGGTGTTTCTTTATGGGGATGAAGGGGAATGAGGGTAGCTTGCGGAGAAGAAGAGAGAGAGAAAGAGATCCTGTGAATTTTCCACAACGCCATTTGTGCCGAGACAATCACCGCCCGGAATCCAGGTTATATACCTTAACTTATCGTGACTATACACATGCACACACACCCTAATATATATATATATATACATGATGTAAATATGCTTATATGTACGGTCGTTATATGTGTGTTTGTATATCTATATACGCTGTAGCTTTGCAGTGTACCTTTTGCCCTGAAAATGTCCCGCGAGAGCAATTTCGTAGCTATCATACTGTGCAAAAATATGCTGCCATTTCCAACGGTTCTTTCACCAACCACAAAATGAGAATTGAAAATGTGAAAATATTTTTGATCCACGAAATAAGGTGCAAATTGAAACTTGCTTGTGGATCAATGATTTTAGTTTGGTTTTAAAATTTCCTCTCTCTCTCTCTCTCTCTCTCATTCTCTCTCTTTCGTAAAGCTATATTATTACCTCTTTTGTACTAACGTTTGTCAAATCAATAACGTGGCATTCACGAAAAACAGCAGAATAGGAATTCGATTTCTGTTTTTTCGAAGTTCCTAAAGAAGAAAAATTTCCTGTGGAGAAAAATTTCCTATAGATACAGGGACAAAGATTTTTGCTATTGAGTTCAACGTGAATTTATAAAGACGTTTAAATTTTGTATTGTTTCTAATTTTTTGTAAAAAAAAAAAAATTTTTTTTCCGATTCGAGCTGACTTTGGGCTATCGCAATGAAAATTTTCACGACCCTCAAGTGGAGTTGCAAGGATCTCGATGCAAAATTCCATGACAGTCGATCAATGGTTTCTCACTTTGTGAAACTTTCAAGTTTTTTCTAAAATGTTTTTCTGATTCTCGGAATCAAGCAAGACGTTGTACACAATCAGAGTAAAGACGAAAGGTGCAAATTAAAACTTGGATCTTTCGGTTACTCATAATTTTGCACATTTATGAACTTAACTGTATTGGAGAACTAACCCAAAAAAATCTACAACGAAGGAATTTCAAGTTTCATTGCAATGCAAGTTCGAATTAGCACCTTTATGTACGTCGAATTGACATAAATTTCAAATAATTATTCTATTTCTTTTTGGAGATTGTCTTGGAGTCATTGGTTAGTTGGTTTAGTCAATCAGTTTAGTTAGTTCAGTTAATTAGTTTAACCAGTTAGTTCAGTTAATTAGTTTAACCAGTTAGTTTAGTCACTTAGCTTAGTTACTGAGTTTCGTTAATTAATTTAGTTACTTATTTTACTTAGTTAATTTAGTTAATTAATTTAGTTAGTAAGGATGCTAAAAAAGCTACAAGTTGAAACTAGAAAATTGCTTTCTACAAATTTTGCTGAACACCAAACGTTCCCTTTACTCCCTTCATAAATTCAGACTTCCTCATAACGGAAGTATTAAGCATTGTGCGAAATGTACAGAGTGCAATTTTCAAGTTTCAATTTGCAACTTTTTCCCTCATTTTTGTCATAATTTTTTTTTTTTTAGATTAATGTTTACTAAAACTTTTTTAGATATTCAGTATATCATAAGGTGAGCGAATTTTTATATATTAGTTGGATATATCACAATTTTGAGAAAAATTATCCCAACTCCTTAAGCTTGATAATAAATACCTACACAAGAAGTAGTTTTAGGCAAAATTATAAGATTTTTTTTTTTGAGATTTTAGCTTACTTTAATAATTGAATAACTCAAAACTTATAATAATACATTCTTACATTGCAGCGCACTAGATTGAACTAATATTTTTATTCAATTAAGTTCAGATATTACTTTCATGGAATACAATGTGGGGTGACAACTTGCCCCGGTCGAGTCGGGCAAGTCGTCATAGTTAACCTTACCTTATAAATTGTAAATTAACAAACATAGCGTTACGACTGAAAGAAATCCGATACTGTCCAATTGCAGGCAGGAGTTCACTCGAAACTTTGGGGTATCACATCCTTCTCAAATATTAAATTCGAAAAATACAAAAATCTTCAAAGTAAATGTGTATCAACTAGTCCTGGTCTACCCTACTGCATGAGAAAGCAAAACAAAACAAAAGCTATCAATTTGAAAAAATTATAATTTGATAACCCATTGCTGGATGCATATGAATGCAATCGGTCTCAACTGACATGGAATATCAGGCACTAAAACTTTATTCCCCGAAGTATTGATGCCGGATACTTTCAGTTTTTTCGGCGTTCAATATCGATGGAGTGTTTCACCGATAAAATATCATTCGCTGTATTTATGTAGGCGATTTCAGAAATGAATTATTATCATTATCATGATATATTATTCAAAAGAAAGATAAGCCCATGTGCCAGAATAGAAAAAAAAAAAAACAACGACGAATACGATTATATATTGTCACAAATTTACGGTAGATATTGTCGATTGGACTTGGCTATAATCGCTAGGTGAACTCAGGTGTACCACCTGTTGATTGTACGTCGATAAAGCACGTTGATGCATTAGACTATAATATATCATTATCTAATATTAAAAAAAAAAAATCTCAAATTTCCTTCATCGCTCGAGAGCAAAGGAGTGAAGAAAAAAAATATTCGAAAGACAGTATGGAAACAACATATTCAAAAAAAAAATTAAGAATGCAAAAAAGTTTTTTTCAGTCAACAATCGACTCGTTTCGTAATTCTTGGCTTCTCAGAAAAAGGAATTCCAATCCATGGGAAATCCAATCGACAACTCTTTTTCTTAAACCACTTTTATACTCGATCGTCAATTTCCGGTGAGTCAAATATTTTTTTCAATACTTGACCTCTCATATTAAAGCAGCCATTTTAAATTTTCACAATGGGATATTAAATTCAGACTCAGGGACCTCAAAAAGTTGCGAATTTTTCTAGCTATCCAAATGTTTTTTTCAAATTTTTTGTCATATTGAATCGACAATTTTTAATTTAAAAAATATAAAATCGATCTAGGATTTCGACTTTAAAACCTTGAAAATTTCTATTATTCTATAAGATCGTTAAAAAGATTTTTTTCAAATTCCTATCTACTATATTGGGTTCGTCATTTCAAATTCGAGAAATTTCATGCTAGATTCACATTCGGGGATCACAAAAATTACAAGATATACATTTTCATTCAAACCTGAATATTTTGCAAAAGTTTTATCAGATCGGAATTTCAGTACTTCGCTATGTGACACAAATAATAAAAAAAAATTAACGATATTGAAGATCTTTGAAACATTGATTTTCAATCATAATAATGTGAAAAAGTTATTGAAATATTCATTAAAAAAATTGTTTAACAAATAATCAGTAAAATTAATTTTTTGTCGAGTAAAATGAATTTGTCGATTTTTTTTTTGAATTCTTTCACAATGTTCTCTTTTTACGAAATTTTTTTTTTTGAAATTTCTCCAAGTGAACGGAAAGCCTTGAATTTTGGATATATTTTCGTAGAAAGGTTACATACTGTACTGAAAAAATTTCCAGGCCATTGAATGATAATTTTCATTTATTAGCAAATTTCAAAAACGGAATTAAAAAAGAAAGGAAAAGTTAAAAAAAAAAATGTACTTATATTTGAACAAACGAATGAATTCGTTTGATCGAAACGAAAAAAAGTGTCCGATGATTTATTTAATAGCTGTTTTTTGAACATATTTGTTAATAACTTTTTACCATTATTATTATTCAAAATCAAACTTTTAAAGATTTTCAAAATGATTGATTTTTTTTAGATTTTTATTTCTCTGCGAAGTGCTTGAAATTCTCACGAAATCTCACTTTTGGCTGGCATGTGAAGCAAATACTACGAACATTTTTTTTCGAAGCGTTACCGTCCCTTACAGCAATTAGATCAAAAAATCGAGTGGGGCCTATCGAGTCGAGAGGGTTAAAATTTCAGCTGGGGGGGGGGGGGGGGCGGCAAAAAAAGCACTAAATATCATGAAACACCTGAGGATTTGACACTTAAAAATTACGCGTGCTAACGATATTTCATGCGCTGTGTACTGCGGAGAACTCGAAATAGTCACTTGATTCAAGCTGTATAAAAACCAAAATATTTTCGTCTTCGAGCAACAGTCTCTCGCGGAATACACGACCGGTACAAAGTATACTTTCAATCGTTTTCTTGTTTCACTCGATCCACGGTATATCGTTCGTCAAAAATATGGAGAAACGTTCGATCGCTATTTTGCTCCTCGTTATCGGAGTCGTCGGGGTTTATTCCAGCCCAGATGGAAATAAAGTATAACCGCAAATAACTATCACCTTTCGTTGAAAATATGTTCAATATAATATCTGAGGCTTTGAAAAATATACAATTTGCATGTTCTTCTCTTCCATACAGGAGCACGAAATTGACGAATCTCTGGCGAGCGACTCCGGTGATAATTACGATGATATCTGGGTGGGTTTTTACATTAAAAAAAAAACCACCCCCGTCAAGATTTCTTGGAAATAAATCACTAAAGTTTTGTCTATGTATATGATTGTTCAGGCGACGAGCGACATCGGCGTAGACATCGCCGATATGGATCCCGTACTAAAGTACAAGAAGCTCGTGTCGGCATTAGATAACGATCTGGAGACGGATATGACAAATCGGATGAACGGCCATGAGTGTGTCAATCGCGTGACAGAATTTATGAATCTGGGCCTCAATCTTGAAGACGCAATGGAAGAGCTCCAACAACGTTTCCCAGTATTGTATCGGTGGTTTAGCATGGTGTCATTACCGCAGTGAGAAAATCAGTTTTTTCATGATAAATAATGAATGGTGACTTTTCCCGTTTTCAACAATTTTGCCCATGATTACATGTGAGAAAAAAAAAAGAATAAATAAATATCTTATGTAATACGAGTACGAGTGCTGCTGCTGCTGTTTTTTTTTCTTTCTCATCTATCCTGAGGGGTGGGGGTCAAAATATCAAACGACAAAAATGTAGAAGGGCCAATACTTCGAATCAAATAGCCACGAGTATTAATGATGTATGAAGAAAACTATCACGATTACATACGTTCCATAAAAAATGGGGGTTAACGAACCTTTTGACATACAATTATCGATTTTAAGGAAATTTTTCGCGTGGGTCGGATAATGAGCGGTCCGACTCTCTCTTGTTTCATGCGTGCCCCGCGCTCACCCGCGCCCACGTTTTCGCTTATTCCCCGCCACCTTGTGCTCATACGTCCTTAAAATAACGAAAAGTTTGTTATTCGAAATTTTTATTTTCGAGGGATAATTAATTCGAGGGATCGTTCATCGAAAGATTATTTATTCAACTACCTATATATGCGAACATAGATGTGCAGATAGTATGTACTTTGAATAAAAAATATATCGATTCGCATAATCGAGAATGTTGATATTTTCGATATTGAAAAGTAAGAATAGCTATTATTTGTAACAGCTGTAATATCGAAAAAAATATATCGAGAAAAAAAAATTTGAATGTGTTAAACTTTGATACGTAAAATATCGAAGGACTCGAATAGCGAATGTCAAAATAGCGAATATCGAAATAGCGAACAATCGAAAGAGGCCGAAATTGTTCAAAATGGTGATAAATGTTTTTTTCTTCATTTATTTGTATTTTTCATTATCAACCATTCAGTTCAGAGCTTGAGAGAATTTGAGGGCGCAGCTTAATTTGTTGCCAACTTTTATAAACAAATCGGAAGTTTTGATACTTTAGCAAAGAAACATAAATGCCTACCGCGAGGGTATGATTCTCAGAATATGTGATAAAGAGAGTAGTAAAAAAAAAATAATTTTCATAGGACGGCAACATTCCAACTTGCCACGGTAACGAAATTTAGCTGAAAATAATACATTTTTATGTTGCATTAATGATGTATTGGACATACCTTCCCAATCAAAAGTGACTTTCGTCGTCGACAATATTACATACTTTATGATGAAATCAAAATCAGAAAAAAAAATCACCCACAATAAAGACGATAAGAAGATTAACTTCGAATAATAATAATGTCAAAAAGTTATCAACACATTTTTTAAACGAAACATTGTTTAACAAATTTTTAGGGAATGTTTTCTTTGACACGTGAAAAGAATTCGTTAATTTTTTTGACTGCACATGAATTTTTAAAAAAATTTCTCACTATTTTGAAATTTAGGTTTTCGAAAATTTTATAATTTTGAAAAATGAAGGAAAAATCGTGAATTTTGGATATGTTTTCGTAAAAACGTTTTATAATTAAGACGTTATAACGTTATAACAATATATATTAACGTTATAGCAATTAAGAAGTTTCCGGGGCATTGAAAGAATAGTTTCATAAATACAACCTTTACAAATTTCCGAAAACCGAAATTTCAAAATGATAAGAAAATTTAAAAAAAATTCATGTGTAGTCAGAAAAATCAACGAATCCATTTAACATTGCAAAAAAACATTCTCTAAAAATGTGTTAAGCCATGTTTTGTTTAAACCATTTATTGATATCTTTTTGGCATTGTTATTATTAAAAATTAATCTTCTTATCGTCTTTACTGTGGTTGAATTTTTTCTGATTTTTATCTCATCATGAAGTATGCAATATTGTTGAAGAAAGTCACTTTTGATTGGGAAGGTACGTCCAATACATCCTTAAATGAAGGCAAGGTACGAAATAAATAAACATTCACGAGGATTTTATTGAATGTTTAATTTTGTTATTTATATTTTAAATTGGCTACAGAAACCAAAAAAGGTGGTTGTGGTGGTGGTGGTAAATGCCATTATTATGACTATATATCCATCATTCTTAATTAATTGAGAAATTCGTATCTTCGATTAGAATTTAGTGTCGAAAATAACACCTGAAAACGAGTTTGCGAAAGTGTTAGGTGGCGAAATAACCCAAAATTTTAACCCAAAATCGGTTAAAAAGAAAAACCGACAAAATTGAAACAATTTTTTTTTTCCATTACATTTCATGATGAAGTGCATGTTCCATCGTTATGTGGATAATAATCATTGAACCATAACCAACATTCAGGTTACAATGTCAGTGGTAATTTTTCACACGGTCAGTCACAGACGCGCGAGTCGGTAAGACATTTTTCAAAAATTACTTAATTACCATACTTGAGTCCCGTTTTTTCTGTGCAAAAAACATACCGAACTGAAGGCCCGAAAACATGCTAAAAACGGATGTCAATAGAGCAAGCTGCTCTTAAAAGATTTTATATTGTTGATAATATTCTTCCCATGATGCCTCAAATTATTTACTTTGTACAATAAAAAAATTACTTCGAAATAGTGTCTTCGAACCGGTAACTAGTGCATTTCTCAATCCAACGAATTCTTTTGCTGGATCCCATAGAAATGTTTTCAATAAAATAATCGTCAAATTCCAAAAAATCGAATTCTCGATGGAATTTTTTGTAATGGATTAGTCATATACCTATTTAGCTCACGGATTCGACGATTTCATTTATTTTGTGGCGAAAAACATTGTAGACGTGATGGTCATCAGAGCTAGTCTCCATATTATATAGATCGCTAGTCTCCAGACCACCACCACCACCACCACCACCACCACCACCGCCACCGCCACCGCCACCACTACCGCCACCACTACCACCACCACTACCACTACCACTACCACTACCACTACGACTACTACTACTACTACTACTTTTTAAGAGTCCAAAGAATCCGAGATCACGTTCAAACAAATAAAATTCCAATTATTAAAAAAACAAAAAATATTTTAATTTTTTACACTAATTTTTTTTAAGAGTTCAAAGAATCCGAGATCACGTTCAAACATAGAAAATTCCAATTATTAAAAAAACAAAAAATATTTCAATTTTTTACACTAGTTTTTTTTTTAATTTCGTTGTTGTTTGATCTCACATTTTTCTCAAAAATTCATATGTTTCTTCATTTTTAATATTTCAAGTTGGAAATTTAGAATTATACGCTCGAGATGTGTTAATTTAATTTAAAGAAAATAGTGCATGCATGAATCTTTTAAGAAACGTATTTATTTTGCATACTGAAATCGGTCTTACAGGGTGTCTGGTGAAATGAAGGTTTTAGTACTTGAATCAAAAAAAAAAATCAATGATACTGAAAATGCTTAAAACATTAGTTTTCTATGATAATAATTGTACCAAAAAGTTATTAATAAATTCGTTGAAAAGATAAATTGCTTAACAAATTATCAGTAAACTTTCTCTTTCATTATATATAAAATGAATTTATTGATTTTTTTGAGTACGTGTAAATCAGAATTTTCTCGTTTAAAAACTTTTTTTTTGACACGTTGAGAAATAGATGAGTGCTTAAATTTTGGATATAGTTTCATAGATAGGCTACATATTGCAATGAAAAAGTTTTCGGGTCATTGAATGAATAGTTTATTACATAAGGTCTTGAAAACTTTCGAAAAAAGGAATTTTATAACGAAGGAAAACTTCTAAAAGTATCCACCTGTATTCAAAGAAAATCAACGAACTCGTTTTCATCCATGAAGAAAAATAAAATTAATGACCCATGTAACAATTTTTCTTAACCAGTTGCTCAATAACTTTTCGGTATTATTATTATTATTATTATTATTATTATTATTAGTAGTATTTTTATTATTCTAAATCAGGGTTTTAGGATCTCCTAGACGGTTGATTTTTTCAGATTTTTTTTTTCTATTGCGAAGCTCGTAAAATCCTCCCCAAATCCCACTTTTGGCTGAGCAGAATGTATATCGGTGAAAAATCCTTAAAGTCGATGAGTTCAGGCCTTGGTGACCTGGTGCGACGATCTAGGGTTCAGTAAATTAGGAAAAAAACGAATATTCCATATAATAAAATTAAAACGATAATTCCATATAAACGGAAATTTTTTTCTTTGTCATGGATTATCCTATATATATACATATAAAATAACGATATTGCAGACGATAAGCTTGTGATATAAAGTGTATTTACGGTTTAACTACCCCGCGTGACGTTATATCACACAATGGTTAGCTGGAAGAAGAGACACGCGATTCCCACGAGCACCCGATAGTGGTTGATAATCAAGTTTTATCCACTCCAACTCGGGGGTAATTGACGTTATAATAGTAAAACACACATACAAGCATTCGATGATTGTCAATGAGCAAAAAATCGTCGAATTAAAAAAAAAAAACGAATTTTTTTGTAACAAAACAATAAAATGTTCCAACACAAAATCATTTAATCTTTCGAAAAGATCGTAATAAAAATTAATCTTAATCGGGAATTATACCACCATGAAAAAAAAATTCATATACACAGAGAGTGTTCGATTTTAAAAAGTATGCTCAAATATATCAAAAACTAAGGATTATATTGAAAAATGTTTCGGGCAAAAGTTGTTTTATATAAAGGGGGACATCAGATGAGCTTCCCAATTTTTGCGTCCGGGGCCTCTGCTGTGCACCCATTGAGGCCCAACTTTTGTTTTTCAAATAGAAAACCTCTTATTATTTACTAAATTTTCTTATTTCTCATTGAAAACTGAGTAAGTCTTCCTCCGAGTCATTTTTTGGTTTTCATCTTCGAACAGGCCCAAAACGTTATTCGAAGTTTTTTTTTCGTGAAAAGAGTGGCAATACGTCAAAGTTTGCGAAGGAATTAAAAATGAAAACAAGTTCTACGATGAACAGAATTGTTCAACATTGGAAAGTGTTTAGTCGCTTATTTGCATTGTTTTTTAAGCAAAACAAAAGTCACTCACAGAATTTGTGTTTACACTCTGGTCAAAATAATAATCGATCACCATATTTCTATTGACCTGATGCCAATGTAAACAAACTTTCGAACACTTCAATTCGAAACAACTGCTGTCTGCGGTGTGCATAGATTAACGCTATAATGCCGGCGGTTTTTAAACGCTTAGCAATGCTTAATAAACAATGCAAACAAGCGCCTGAACACTTTTAAATGTTAAAAAATTCTGTTTATCGTAGAACTCGTTTTTATTTTTTATTTTCACGAGACAACTTCGAATAACGTTTTGGGCCTGTTCGAAGACGAATACCAAAAAATGACTAGGCATGAAACTTACTCACTTTTCAATGAGAAATAAGAAAATGCAATTAAAAATAGGAAGTTTTATTTGAAAAACAAAAGTTGGGCCTCAATGGGCCCAGCAAAGATCCCGGACCCAAAAAATTGGATGCTCATCTGATGGTTTTTTGGAATGATCCCAAAAAATGGGATGCCCTCTTCACATACAACAACTTTTGGCCGAAACATTTTTAGTTTACGATATATTTGAGTATATTTTTTAAAATGGGGTGTCCTGTATTATGTGGCACGTGCATATTCCGGTAAAAATTGTTTATGCGAAATATTATTTAAAAGCATTTTATATATTACACATATGTGTAATGTATCTCATGAAAATATATATTTTACTTATATTCTATTTGTATTGCATATGCTTTTGTGACGAAATATTATTTATTACAGTGTTTTGAGGCTGGTTTTGTTAAATGTATTTATGGACAAACACTTTGCCAAAAACTTTATATCTTTTTTATACTTTACATTTCAGTTATTTTATATTTCATATTAGACATTATATATATCGAAAAAAGTATATCGCAAACAGAGGTGATCTAATAATTTCCATTTTACTACTCTTCGAAATTTTTCCTTTTTTTTAACATGGCTTAAATGAAACACAATGTTGGCCTAAATTGGAAGGTTCGATAAATTTTGGCCCATAACTTGATTTCGCAAATAGTTGAGAATTGTGAAATTTAATTTTTGTAACACATGCACGATTTCTGCGTTTTTTTAAGAACTATTAAGCGGTCCTAAAGTGACTTATTTTTGACCGGCTTGACAAAAGCGGGCAATAATATTTCATCATTGTCCACTTTTTAAAAAATTAGCAAAACGACCGTGTGTACACACACATACACACACATACATATATATATATATACCTATATATATCTATACACTTTGGAGTATATAAAAACGCAGAAATCAGTACATGTGTTACAAAAAATATGGTGTGTGTACCTAGGGCTAAGTGGGCCTTTTGACCTCGTGTGGTTGTAGTTACTCGTCTTTGGCTCGCAGACGCACTCGCCTTCGACTCGTGTTAGCTCGCCTTCGACTCGTGCTAGCTCGCCTCCGACTCGCACTGCAAACTTCACACTTGGTCTAAAAAAGCCCACTTATTTACGCCCTTGGTGCACAATATACTATTTGAACTTAAGCTTATCGAAATAACGTTGTTTAAATATGGTAATATAAATTTTCCCGTGTCGATAAATATTAATAAATAAGTAAGTAGTAGTTTAAATCATTACCCTGGAAACGACCAACTTTATACATTTATCCACGGATGTATGAGATACGGAATGGAAAATCGTTACGTGATGATGAGATTCTCTCGCGAGCTCGCTGCTTTAACGATGCTTCACGTATACATTCCCAGCCAAAACTGAGATGTGGTGAGGATTTACACACGCTTCGCAATGGAATAAAGATCAAAAAGTATCATTCATCTAGGAGATCGAAAAAAAAAAACATTGATTGTTAATAATAATAATGCCGAAAATTTATTATCGAATCGGTTAACAAAAAGTATTTTAACAAATAATCAGATAATTTTTTCTTTTTCGATCAAATTAATTCGTTGATTTTTTTTAATACGTGTACATTTTAAAATTTTTCTTACTTTATTAAAATTCCTATTTTAGAAATTTTTTAAGGCTGTACGTATGAAAATATTCATTCAATGACCCAGAATATTTTGCTCTGCTACATGTAACGTGTTTTACAGAAACATATAGAAAATTCAAGACTTATCCACTTCTCAAAATTTCGAAAAAATTTTTTTTTTCGAAAAGACAAAATTCTGAAAATTCACGCATATTCGAAAAATCAACAATTACATTTTGCATGAGAAAAAATAAATATTACCAATGATTCATTAAACGATTTTCGTTAAACGACTTTGCTAATAAATTTCTAGCATTATTATTATTATTGAAAATCAATATTTTAAAAATCTTCATCATCGTTGATTTTGTCAGATTTTTGTCACAGCGAATTACTGAAATTCCGATTGGATCAAGCTTTTGCTTGGGAATGTACAAGACAAGCATCCTTAATCTCTCGAGGGTGCTTAAAGCAGCGAGCTCGACTGCAACCCCAAAGCAATAATAAAAAAAAAAAAGCTCACGGCACACGTATCTACCATAAATACATCGTGAACCTGTGTGAGAAATCGACAATATCAATATTTATGTGCGCCAGGGCGCTGTGTAAAAAGAAAAATAACAGCCTCTATATTCCACTTTGATTTCTCTGTGGATTTGTCTTAATATTATTGCCCGATGCTTTTTTTTTCTTTTTCACAATTACAAATCCGTATCCTTCAAAGCCCTCCACAGCAGCCCTTAAGATGAGTTTCCGACCATGGGTATTTTACCTCAAAATGCTTGCCTAGGCAGCCCCTACACACTCCAGAAGTGTCCAGAGTTAACATAAAGCACCCTGTGTATATATTATACATACAGTTGGTGTAAGATCGTTGCAAAAAACTAACTATAACGCGTGCTGAAAGTTTCCTCAAGGAAAAAAGTGAGAGGTTAGTATTAAAATTTAACAGAGGTATTAATTGTGCTGTATGTTGTGTATGTATAGGGTGGTTTATATATGTGATTTGATTCAGCTTGAAAATGATGAAAAAATTTTATAAAAAAGCAACAACAACAACAACAATAGAATAACGGGAAGTGGGGAGAAAAATATCTACGCAATTTGATAATTCGGATTTGATTCACGTGCTAAACGGGAATCATGGATATATAATGTTTGTTTCATATTATTACGATTACAATTACTATCACCATATGATTGCTACGATGATAAATAAATAAATAAAGTATACAATGAAGCGATGAATATTCCTGGTAAAATTTTCTTTTAGAGACTCTAGTAAGATCAAGGGATTCATTGCTCCGAAACTTGTTTGCCCGAAAAAGTATGTATACAGGAACTAGAGAACGGTGTTCAACGCTTGAACCACGATATAGATGAAGCATATGAACCTACCTGATCTAAGATTGTGTTACGTGTATGTAATTTTAAAAAAATGAACGCTAGATTCAAATTAATGAATTGAGCCGTTCCTTCTAAAAGCTTTCAGGCAAAAGAAACCTTACGATCATATGAAAGGCGCTGAGAAACACCAATGGCATCGGTATAGTGGGAAACATTGAAACGTGTAGGTTTTTGCATCAAACTCGCGAATTACCTGATTCGGAAACGATTTTCTAGATGATTTTTTTTTTTTACCAAGTTCCTAATTTAACAGTTAGCAGCTCGAAAACTTATGAAAATCGTCGACAAACTGAAAACTGAGCAAAGAAAGTCACATGGCTTGGGCCTGAAAGTGGCGCCAATGGAATTTTTTTGAACTACCTGCACAGGAAATTATGATACAGATTCGATTATCAGGTTTCATTTTCTTATTATATAAATTAGTTTTTCACGCATCGAAATGCAAAACCCCTGGAGCTAATAAAAATTGCGACTTGCTCATTTTCACGCCTACCATGGAGGAGGTAGAGCAAATGCGGGCGCGTTTTTTTTTTTTTTTAAGTGGTCACCCTTGTAGGCCTAACAATGAAATAAGATTGTTGCGTGCTCTTCGTAATGAAAATCAAGAATTAATCAAGGCGAAAGCCAACGTGATTCGACTATATGGTCGTTCGTTGTTATCGATAATTTTCTACACACGAACTCACCACATATATATTATGAATAAATGAAAACAAAGAGCACGGTGAAGCAATGAAGAGAAGTGAAGAAAATCGCGAACGTTCTCTCGAGAGGAAAAGAGTGCCGTACTATAAAGAGTAAAAGCACTTAGAGGAGCAAGAGAGTGAAAGAGAGAGGGTGATAAATAAGTGAAGTGGTCGGTGCTTTGCCGGGAACGTTCAATATTTATCCAGGGGCTATAAGTTTAGCGACGGCAAAGATCTCAGGATTGATCTTTTGTCGACCATGAGAGCACATCGGATCAGTGCGATTTCATTTCCGTTCGGTCTTCTACCCCACTTCGAAACGATTCATTTATTCATATGATTCTACTTCTGTTTGTTTGTTTGTTTTTTTTTTTATACAATGATAACGCCAATGGCGCGAGGTAATTGGCTAGTTTGATGCATACATGCCCCGAAAATTATACGAATTTTAATAGGAGTTTCCCATCGCCTTTTAATTAATATCGCACTGATTTCATGGTGCAAATAATTCGATAAATGATAAAGATTCATTCGATTATTTGAAAATTGAACGATTAAACGAACTTACCTGTAAGTGAAGTTCTATCGTAATTGTATGTAGCGCCTCCTCCGGAAGATCACATGATGTAGTACCCCTCGTTGTGCTACTAATGCCACAAGGTTTTCAGTAAGAAACTAAAACTTTTCGAGCAACCGCTCGTATTCCATGGTCCGAACATACGAAGGTCGGTCCACGATCGTCATTGCTTTAAAGTGCTGCCGTACGATATTTAGGGGTTAACCCATGTTAACAAAGGGAAATTACTAGGGTGGGACTGATCTTCCGGAGGAGGCGCTACATACAATTACGATAGAACTTCACTTACAGGTAAGTTCGTTTAATCGTTCAATTGTATTTCGCGCCTCCTCCTTCAGATCACATGATGTAAATGTTTACATTCGAGTTACAGCAGCTAATATATTTTGAACTGTGAAAATTTATATTTTTAACCAATCTTCGAACTTTTCAGAATTGTTTTTGCAAAAATGTCGCGTCTTTCTTCTATTTTCCGGTCATAGAACTTCGCAAAAGTTTGCGATGATGACGTCCAACCGGCTGTTTTTCGGATTAAATCAATGCTGACTCCATTTCTTTTTGCGGCCGATGTCGAGGCATGTCGCGTGCTGTAGGCCGAGAAGATTGACGTATTTAAACCGCTTTTCTGTAGAATATCTTTGAGCCATCGACTCAGTGATTGAGTTGTGACTGCCTTATGTGGTCTTTTCCATGAAATGAAAAGATTTTTCGTACATCCTCTCAATTTACTAGTGCGCTCGATGTACGTTTCTAGCGCCGATGCGACGCAAATCGACTTATCCTCCGGATAAAATGGAAGGATTAAATTTGGCTGTACTCTTTTGGGTCCCGAAGTCTTTAGCCGTGCTGGAATTTTTATCTCAATTTTGCTCTCTGATTTTACGATGTTTTCAATATTAATTGCTACTAAAGTTTGAATCCTGTGCCCTGTCGTGAGCGCCAGCAAGGCTGCAACTTTTCCCGATAAATGTTGGAGCGGAATTTCTGCATTTGGGAACCACTGAGATACAAAATTTAGAACAATTTTCGGGTCCCAAGTCACATCATACTTGGGTTGGGTCGGACGAAGTTTCGCAGCTCCTCTACAGAAACGTTTCACATTGCTATTTTCTCCTATTTCTGGACCCAAAATTAAGGCTATCGCGGATCTTAGGGAGTTTATAGATCCATACGATGCTCCCTTCTCGAATTCACTAGTGAGAAATCTCAGCACATCCGGGATCTTTGCTGCATATACTGACGTATCAGTCAAAAGACAGAATTTCCACCATTTCTTTAATGCCGAATCGTATTGACGTAACGAAGAGTCAGATAATGAGGCCATATTAATCACTATGGTCTCTGGTGCGAGACCTCGTAAGGCGTATGCCTGCTCGATAATACCCCTCCCACTAGGGAGAGCTGGGACCAAAGTGGATGGGGTTTCCTGTCGGAAGAGCATAAAAGATTCGATTTTGGGTTAAAAAAGATGGGGGCAGATTCAAACATAGCGTTGCACCGCGGGAACCATGCTTCGGAGGGCCACTTAGGCACTATTATGATGCCTCTCGCGTTATCACTCTGAATTTTCTTTAATACCTTGGTTATCAGCGCAAACGGAGGAAACGCATAGAAAAAATGCTTACTCCAGTCTATAGTAAACGCATCTATCGCACAGGAACCCGGATCTTTTTTCCACGAAACGTATCTAGGACACTTCTTATTAACACGACTCGCAAAGAGGTCGATTTCTGGTCGCCCATATTTTTTACGCAAACGATTAAATGCTTCTCGGGAAAGGCTGTACTCTGTTTCTGATTCTAAGCGTCTTGACTCATAGTCTGCAATAGCATTTTCTTTGGACTGAATATAAGAAGCGAATATCCACATATTTCGACGTTCACACCACTGCCAGATTTCCTTCGAGATTCTGTTGAGACTTTCGTACTGTACTCCGCCCATCCGGTTAATGTACGCAATGGCTGTGGTGTTATCTATTCGCAATAATATATCGCAATTCTGTAAGTTTCTCGCAAAACACTTAAGCCCAAAGAATGCAGCCTGCAGTTCCAGATAATTTATGTGTTTTTTCCTTTCTCGACCATCCCAGAAACCGTGAGATGTATCTTTACCGCAACTCACACCCCAACCTGACAAAGATGCATCTGAAAAAATCTCTAAACTGTATTTGGGACTCTTGATTAAATTATCGACCGACATAATCCTTGATTTCCACCAGACAAGGTCCTCGTGCACGTTGGTCGTTAACACCATTTTTGCTTCAAAATTCTCGTGATTTGTTTTTAAAGCGAGAAATTTTTCGCGTTCGAGACTTTTCATGTACACCCAGCCATACTTTGCTGCTATGCACAAAGAGCCAAGGGTCCCTACCAGGGACGCAAAATCTCGAATTTTGTGATGAGAATTCACTTCAAATTTGTTTAATAATTCGAGTGTCTTTGATCTTTTTTCGTTTGGTAATTCAATTTTCATATCGAACGAGTTCAATATTACGCCTAAGAATTTTTGTTTTTGGCTCGGGACTGGTTGGCTTTTTTCCCAATTAATTATGAACCCGAGCTTTTCCAGCAATTGACCTGTTTGTTGTACATTTTCTACACACTCTTGTTCAGTCAATCCGAATACAAGGATATCATCGATATAAATTACCGACGTATATCCTTGATCCCTTAATCGAGCTATTACCGGTCTCAATACTTTGGTAAAGACGTAGGGAGCGGTGCATAACCCGAAAGGTAAGCAATTAAACTCGAAAGTCTCTCCGTTGAATTTAAACCTTAAATACTTTTTGCTGGACTCTGCCATAGGGAGGAGGTAGTACGCGTCCTTAAGATCCAGTGTTGCCATGAAGCATTTTGGCTGTAGTAAATCCCGAGCCGCTCTTATGTCCTCTAGCTTAAAATGTTCCGTTTCTATAAATTCATTCAGTTTTTTAAGATTCAAAATAAATCGGCTGGAACCATCTGCCTTTGGGATGAGAAAAATGCTCGAAATAAATTGGTCGGCGCATTCTTTACACTTTCGAATCGCGCCCTTACCCAACAACTTTTTGATTTGATCGTTCATTTGCGATTTTTCTTTTTTCCCCCAGCATGGTTCCTTAGGCACCATTATTTGGATTGGTGGCCGGGAAAATGGAATGACATATCCATTAATCCACTTGAGGACAATTTTGTCCGTCACAAACTCTTTCCACATAACCCTAAACTGTCTCAGTCGTCCTGCTGGTGTACTTACCAGAGTTATTTGTGACGTTTCTTGTAAGGGGCCTGTCGCTGGTTCGTATTCGAGTTCCGATAACTGGCACTCCGCTGGGTTTGATTGAAGGTTCTTTGATGCCCCCCCGTCATCCTTCGCTGATTCGAATTTTGACGGCGGGGCGCCCTCATGTTTTTTGACATTTTTGTTAACGACGACATTGCTGATTTTGACGTTGGCTTAAGCTCCTTGGAGGATTTTTCCAACGATTTTGCTGATTTTAATGTATCCTCGAGATTGTTTCCGAACAACCATTCGTCCGCCGTGGTTGTGTTCAGTGTCTCTTTCAAAGACGGGTTTAGGTTTGCTGTTATAATCAGCCTTCTTGTCAAAGTTTCATCTCGCTGCAGGTCGACCAAAATCCGCCCGATATCGCTCAAGTGAGAAATCATAGTAATGTTGTCCATTGTGTTGTCATTCAGAAAATTTGACAGTATCATTCCCAACGTTGCTAGACAAGCTGAGACTTTCTGTTGTTTTCCACGTATACGATTATCTCTGGTAATGATCGGTTCGAGTAGAGACGCTTTGACTTCGGTATTCAGTTTTGGAGGTTCTAACGCTGCACAATTCTCCGGCGTCAAATGTTTTTTGAACAACTCATCTCGCTCTTCCTTCGGCAAACCTCCTTTCAATATCTCCAGCCAACGGATAACAATATCATTGTGGATGGCTGGTGCCCGCTGTTTTTCCCCTTCGAGTCTCTTTCCTAAGACCTCAAGAATTTCGGGTACAAGAACATGGTCTTTTATGGTTTCCGATGGGTCAGTATCCCCTTTTTTGTCGTCTCCCATTACGATCGACTCACGGATTTCCTCATCTTGCGGCACAACATTTGCATCTGGCGTTTGACTCTTACGTCTACCATGGCTCGAGATGTCTCTTCTCTTATTATGAGAATGATTTCTCGATCGATTCCGTCTTGAATTTTCATGACTTTGGCTGGATCTCGACCAACTTCTCGATCTGTTTCGGGTTGGATACTCTTCGTTTCTACTGCATGATGAAGAGCTGCGGGCTCGGCTATGTCGCGGAGTACCTTTACTCCGGCTACGTACTTGACGTGTATCTGAAACATGTTGGCTGACATGTTTTTCCCGTTTGTCGTGAGAGAAATTTTTTCCCCGCCAAGATCGTGGAGATGAGAAACGGTTTCGAGTCTCTTCCATAATGCTCCCCGAACGATGCGTTTGTTTCTCCGATAGTCGGCTTCTTTCTGAGCTGTCTGTCTCCGGAGAGGAATATTCATAACCTGGGAACATATCGAAATAGCACCAAAATTTTGCAATGGTTTCTGACTCCGTGTAAGTACTTGACTTTACAAGACCAAACCAAAACGCCATTTTAACCCTCTCGGTCCAATGTCGTTCGTGCGTTCGTAAGAAAACATTGTTTTCAGGCGGAAACTTGTCCGCGAACCTGTGTAATTCACATACGAGAGTATAGGCGAATGGCCGATCGTTCTTTAAACGATTTGCTCTTTGTGGCACCGTTCACGTTAAGCGCTTGGCTTGTTTCACACGCTTACTTGAAGCGGTGATTCACGAAACTGTCAAGAGAGAAAAAAAAATTAGACTACGTTATGCTTACGTCTCTTGCTTAAGCGCCGCAGTTCTCTCTCCTGCTTTCTTTTCGCAGTTCAATTAACGATGTGGCTTTTCCTAAAGCACAAGGAAAAGGAAATGACGATCGTGGACCGACCTTCGTATGTTCGGACCATGGAATACGAGCGGTTGCTCGAAAAGTTTTAGTTTCTTACTGAAAACCTTGTGGCATTAGTAGCACAACGAGGGGTACTACATCATGTGATCTGAAGGAGGAGGCGCGAAATACAATTGGATCGGAGCATCGAGACGAAATACTCAATTATTAGCGGCTTCCTAGACTGATGGCCGAAGAAAAAGCAGGTTTTTTGAGAATTTTTTTTTTTTTTTCAAAAATATCATCTGCATATATTTGCACGGAATTTTTGTATTTAAAAAAAGTTACGTTTCAAGAAAATTTGGTAATTTTTTGGTATAAAAATATTCATTTTTAAGGAAGTTATACAGCCCATTTTCGGTAAGCACTTTTTGAAAATTTCTTTTGCGCTGAGAGCACTCCCGTATGGTACGAAATCAAATTATCCAAAATCAAAAAAACTTAAAAGATTTTATTCGTATATATGAGCTTATCCTGCGATTAATCGATTTAATTTCCGAAATATTGAGTTAAAACAAAATGACGGGTGTGCAAAGACCGAGTCATGATTTTTGAGAAAAAAAAAACCAATATTCTTCGTTTGTCAAATCGAAAAAAATCCTTTTATCAAACGTCAGATTTTCATACCTAAAAAAAGCAGAAAAAGAGAGATCGCGCGGTGCAGTATTTTTAGCGATATTTTCGTCAAAGACTCTGAAAACTTCCTTATAAATGAATATATTTCCTCGAAAAAATTACCGTATGCTGTTCATATATTGCTTTTTCAAATACAAAACTTCTGCACAATTATATGCTAGTAATTTTTTTCAAAAAGGAATTCTCAAGAATTCGTTTTTTTTCGGCCTCCTAGCCCCAATTGATTGCAAACGTTCCGGAGCACTTGGTTTTCAATTGGGAACAAAAGAGCACGAAAAAATTATATTTTGATCGAGTCTCCCTCGGGCTCCAATCGCGATGAGGGGATGATCGTTTCCTTCACGAAACTACGTATTGCCCTGTATACACGAGCGAGAGTGAAATCCAAGCTGAGACACGAAAACGAGAAAAAAAATGGGAAATGGGGAGTAAAAAAAAAAGTCAAGTCATAATTGACTCGAGGGATCCGGAGAATCCGAGGTAAAAAGCACATGGTGCTCGTCCCAACTTTTTCATACTTTTTTGGTTTCTGCCAGACTCTTCTATAGCGCTCGACTCCGGTGAACGAGCTTTTCTTTTCGACTGTCTCACGCTTCTCTCTCTCTCTCTCTCTCTCTCTCTCTCTCTCTCTCTCTCTCTCTCTCTCACTCCGAGATCTTTTCCTCTTGCGCTTCGTCGTTCTCGAATTTTCTTTTTCTCGTCGTTTCCCCGAGGAAATCGAGCCTTTGCCGTCACTCCGTACTCCATACGTACCCCCGCGTCTAATTTCACAGAAGGTAAGAGCAATTATACCCGGTTGGAATATACGGGGATATCGAAACTCCCGAAAAATTCCCATGACAATTGTAACGAAATGAGCGTGAAAAATTATTTCAAATTCACGCATAATTACGAGTACAAATTTATCGGAGTAATGATTATTTTACGATAATATTGTTATATAACTTAAAAAATGGAAGCTGTAATTTAAAAAAAAATTAACAAAAAACATTCAAAAGAATTAAAATGTATGGTTAAATAAATTGCAAAATTTATCACCGCAAACATATTCGCAATAAATAATTAAAAATACTTTTAATACAATAATAATATAAATTATTAACTGATAAAATGAAAAATTGAGATTTTCACTAGAGTCGAGACGCATCTCCTTCAATCCATATGACCCAATATCCACGATATACCGACGGCAAAACCGTCAAACGGTCCCCACTCTAGTCAAAATCTCGATGTGTCATTTTATTAATTAATAATCGATATTATTATTGTACTCAAAGTATTTTGAATTATTTATCGCGAGTATACGTTTGCGGTTAGAAATTTTTAAATTACTTTAAAATTTATTCTATACTTTTCAAAGTTCTTCGTTAAAGTTTTTTTTTATTAATTGCAGTTTCTATTCTTCCGTCAGGAGTTTAAAAAAAAATTTTAATTGATTTATTTCGAACTTTCCAAAGCTATGAGCAACAGTGTGGGCGCTTTGTGCTTTTTTGAAAATGTATCCATTATTATAAAATCATATTTTTTTTTTAACATTTATACTTACGAAAAACACAATTTAAAAAAAAAACTTTTTTATCCATTACGAAGCACTGAAAGGAAAAAAATGAGATGGGCTCGTTAAATTGAATTTTCCGTTCTATATGATGGCCCTACTATATATATAGCGGCCGAGATTATCACCTTTCCAAACATGGTCGCGGGTTAGATCATACTTCGATATGTCCCCCCCTCATTGCGATAATTACAAAGTAGCAGTTCCGTAAAAGTCTTTTATCTTCTTCGATATACACCCGATTATAAATTTCGATGGCCACAAACACGGGCCAATATCTGCAGAATCGGTTTGTCAAATTTCCTAAAGTGATTTTGTGTCGTTTTTTGAAAACATTGGCGATGTCGGAAATTTTTACAATCAGCTGTTCACAATGAAACTCATTAACTGCCCGTCTTTTTGTCCCACGGGCAGTTGGGACTTAAAAATTATTATTATTCTTATAACGAAGCCCATGATGAGGATTCACGGGGGATTTATCGAGGCGAAAGAAAAGAATGGATCGCGAGATACATGAAATTTCGTAAATCGTGAATAAAAGATCGCGAGACCTTATTTGATCATAATTCGTGTGCGGGGAAGGTCGAATATGGCGGATTACGGGAAACGGAATAAAAAAAAAAGTCCGCGAAAGAGAGGTATCAGGAGAAAGGAGAAAAAGTAAAATGGCGAAAATTGCGTTACGGGGGTGGAGGCGTGCGAAGAGAAACGTAAACGAGAGGAAAAGCTAAAAGAAAGATAGACTGGATAGAGTAAAATGTACGGTTGTGTGGCTGATATAGTAAAAGGGCGAACGAGATTGAACGGTGACCCCTGAAATCCCCAATCTGCAGTTTAACGCCCCGAGAGATACGCGCGCATCCGCTCTATATAGTCCAGTTATTCTAGTCAAAAAAGTAGGTTCATAATGCAATCTTCTACAGAATTGATTTTGCTTTTGGAAAAGGTTCACGTGTGTCCCTTGAGTGTAAATTCAAGTTGGCGGGAACGAGAGGGGTCGAACTTCAACCACCAGCTTGAAAAACACGTTTTATCAAATATCTCGTGAACCGTGCATCGTACGATAAAAATAGTTGAGACATTTTTTGTAGATAATAAAATTTTCTACAACTTTTGTCATAAACTTTTTTTCTATATTTTGCATGGTTTTTGATTAATAGCCTGACAAACTTTTCCAAACATGTTCATTGCTGAGCATATGTTTAACGGTTGACGTGTAACAGTAAAAATGGTGATGTGTGGAAAATTTTACGACGCTATAAATAAAAAACAAAATGCACTATACAGGAAAAAGTTTCCAATAAAAGTTGTAGAGAATTTCATTATCTACAAAAAAGTTTTACTATTTTTGCGATATTTGTTTTACCATTTTTGTAATATTTGATTTTTTGTTTTACGATATTTGACAAGACGTGTTCTCTAAGATAACGGCTAAAGCTCGACTCCCTGCGTCCCGCTAACTTGAATTTACACTCAGCGGACATCCTTGAAGCTTTTCTAAAAGCAAAATCAATTCTGTAGATGATTGCAGAAAAAATGACTAGAATGTCTAGAAAAAATGACTAGAACTCACTATACTAACTTTTCCACGGCTAATGACGAGCGCAAACAAAGTTGCTTGATTATTTCGGGTCTTCGTTCGCTCGTGAAAAAACACGTATAGCACAATGTCGAGATGTAACGAAATTATGTCAATTTCCTAACACCACGGACTCAATAGTTCAGATAATTTGTTGTCCATTATCACCAATAGTGCGAAAGTGCCATTAGGCGCATATTCCTTACGGATGCTTAGCACTTGTGTTCCCATCCAATTGTAGAGTTGGTTGGTTGGGAAAAATTGAAAATGAAAAAAAAAAAACAAAAAACAACAACAATGGCATCAAAGACGACATTATAAGGATACTGAGTTTCAACGCATTCTACTCTGATGGAGCATCCATCGTCATTCAGTCATTCGACATGATCTTTTTCAAGATGAAATTCATCCAAACAAACGGGATTATAAAAATACATTGTAATATAATTCGTTGGAATCGAATCTGGGCTACTCGGATGGCAAACACTCGCGGCCAGTCCACCGCGCCACTGCTTTCCTTCAAACGGTGTATCTTTAAGAAAAAAGCATTATAGAATTGCTCGTAGATGATTGCAACAAACTGGAGAATCTTTCTGAACATCGATAATTATTTTCTTTTAAAAACTTGACCACGATTTGCTTTTCTATTATAAGTTAAACAGCATATATTGGCGTCGTTTAGTACTGGAATGGTTGACCGCTTAGCCATGCACTGACGACTTGCACTACGATTGCTGAACGCAAGGCAGTTGTCTCGACTCTTTGACAATAATACAACTGAAACTACAGTAAAATGTAGCCGCATGTACCAGCCAAGTTTTTCGCAGTTTCCCCATGCCCGCGTGAAAATTCGATACAGCAGTACATCAGGAAGAGACTGACTGCGACCACTATGGGGTGCTCAAGGAATGAAAAAGGGATGGGAACTATGGTGAAACGACGTAAAAACCTCAATAGAATGTGAGAGCTCTGCCTTATCGACTCTGACGATAAAACAGAGTGCATCTTAATTTTTTAATCAATACCATTTCTAAACTTTGAAACCGAGTGATTCGAAATTTGACTACGTAATTCTAGGGACCTGTATCTAGATGCTTATAGCCAGAAAATATAAAAATTTAATATAAAAATATTCATTTTAGGCTAAAATCAGAGAGGTCTAAAATCCAATTGTATAATATAATAATTGATGTGTAGTTTAACTCTGAAAAATCTGGCCATTAGACTTTAGATGGATAAAAATCCTATCTAACGAGCATGTTTTTGTTTCCATACGTGGAAAATTCGAGAAATGACAAGTGATTCGAAAATTCTCGTTTTATCGTGGATAATTTGCTGTGCAGATAGTTCGCAAATTTTCCACTCGCGCCACTTTCAGGCCTGAGCACGTGACTTTTCTTGTCCAGTTTTAATTTTTTTAGACGACTTCCTTGAGTTTTCGAGGCGCACACAGTTGCCCAATAAAAAAAATTTTTTAAAAACACTCAGGAAATCACTTCCGAATCAGGTAATTCGCGGGTTTGATGCATTTGCCCCGAAGATTCTACAAATTCGCCTTTTGTATGACCTGAAGGAGGTCGTAAACGATGAAAACATCGATACAAAAATTGTAAGCCTAACTGAAAGTTCCTTGATTCAATGAACAGTATACACGCAAAAAAAAAGAGGAGTCAGATCTAAGATTAAATCTCGATCGCCGTAAAAAAAAAGTATAAAGTATCTTAACCCAAGTACATTATCGTATATCGTATAAAAAGAACAACGACAACGAAAAGCTGTGCAGTTCCCCCGACGGGACATCGCAAAAAATCTGGATTCGAAATCGAGAGATCAATGCACGAGATGCGGAATGTTGAATAGAGGGTAAGCGAGAATCTCGTGTTCATTCATGTTCTTTTTTTTTCTACTCAACTTTCATTTCCGCCTTTTGGCCACTCCATGGGGCATCAAGAGTTTTTCCCTTTTTCGTTTTCTTTTTTTTTTCTCTCCTACAAACGATCTTCCTCGACGCATCATTTCGATGAATAGTCGACCCTAGACGACATTTTGTATCATATATATATTAAACTGTTTTTTCCCACCCTCGTTGATTTGCAGCAAATAAAAATACGAACTGCTATATTTCCCTTCCGTTAATATCAACTGAATGTTTATTTACAGTATTAAAAAAAAAATGAAATTACATAATGTCTCTTTAAAAATTTAGGGATAATACAAACGCGTTAGGAGCGTTGAGGGGTTGATAATTAAAAAAAAAAATCGATTGAAAGAAAATGGGTTTAACGAACAGAATGGTTGAATCATCAATAAATAATTACGATTGTTTACGATTGATTGAAATGAAATTTTCAACGAAATCATCGATTGTTTGATATAAGGGCGTGTAGTTCGGAATCTGTTGAGCTTCATTGTCTTTTGTGTACGTCTTTCGAAGTACCCGACGTCACGTTTATCTTGTATCGTTGGGTAGGCAGTCGGGAGATAGGACGAAATAATTTTCGGCCCCAGGATATAACACCGAGCGAAGGAAAGACAGTATAATCCACGATACATAGATATATGTATGTATGTGTATATATAAGCTGCTATACGCGACCCCTTGAAGATTCTCACAAATAATACGTCTGGCAGATAACGAACACCGCTATTGCCTCTGCTACGATCCAACTCCGGTTCGGCTAAATTGGACTTTTCGTCACATCGAGCGCCAAAAGATTAGCGAGCAACGAAAATTTGCTCGCATCCTACAATTCACCATCTCGCCATTGTCTCGTAAATAATTTCGTAATTAACACGATATATTAACGATATCTTCATCGAGAGACATCTCAGGATAATTATTCTCATACCAATTGAATTAATTCAGTTTCTAACAAAAATTATGTACAATTAGAAGATTTTTCAATTCTCCTACGTCCGGCACTTCTGCGGCCAGAAAGATTCATCAATTTGATTGAAATTATATTTGTCGATTAATGATGATTAAATGTATTATTGAGTCATTTCTGCATGCTCGTTCGTCCTGTGACTGCGATCCAACGCACAGATAGATTTTCATGAAAATTTGTTGGATTGCAATTCAACGTTTAACTCGACGTTGCAGCTTCGTATGGGCACACTTTTATTTTTTCGAATAAACTCGGGCTTGAATCGTAGATTGGTAATTTTTGAATATCCGGAGAGGAGGAAAGGAAATTAGGAGATCCATCCCCTCGAGTAGCATTAATTATTCTTCTTTTAAACTAAAATTAGGAATTTAAAAAAATGTATTTGGAACCTCCGCGGTGAAATATTTGAAACGGAGAGGAGAAATCTCGATAATGAATATTCTCAAGTTTCAGAGTCACAGTTTGCCCTCTTGCACTTGGATACAGAGAAACATTTAAAACATCTGTTCAATCAAATTCGATTTCCCGTCTAACGTGCCGTTCGTTTTATTCAAAGGTATTGACGTATTTTGAATGTCGTTTGAGGGAAAAAAAAAATTCGAGGTTGATTCATCCCTTTTGGAAATATGTCAATTTCAATTTTAATTCGTATTTGATCCTCGTATAGCTTCGTATGAGAGACAATTTTTTTCGTTAAATCAACGGAATCCTCGATCGACCGCGACTAACTCTGAAGGGTGATTCGATCCCGTGAAATCTTTTTTTCACGCACTAAAAAAATGAATATTTTTCATCCCCGTGTCCTTAGTGCTTTTATTCCCGGCAGCTTTATAAGTGGCTCCCCTCTTCGTGCTGTTCTCGCGTCAGTGACACGTCAATTTTTTTTTGTAGGACACCATGGACATCACTTACTCCACCACTTCCGGTACCTTATCAAGTTAATGCACTTTGAAGCCTATCAGAATGTGTGCAGTCTTAACTATGAGTTTTTTTAAATAAAAATAAAATCTGTTTTGTTGAAATATATCTCATGAAAAAAAAAAATATTCTCTAATTTTAATTAACTTTGTTCAAATAATAGGTATTATTTCGATTCTTTTCCATCTTCATAATTTCTTCAAGCCAATCCCTGGTTGAATATTGTGCAAAAAAGAAACGTTTCAACCGTAAAATGTTTTCCTTTTTTTAGAGAAATCAACGACGAATGGAAAAATAAGAAGAAAAAAAAAGTTGAAAGAAAATTGTCCATTAGCAGTTTTTAAAATCGAAGGAAAGCTTTCTTTTTTTTTCAAAAATCCTGTATGAAGCCTCAAAAACATGATTTTTCAACCAATCGATTCTCCATGAAATTTTGCATTGCGCGCCTGACGAGGAATAAACGAACCTGGAGAGGGGAAAAAAATTGACGAGAGATATGAGTATATGGAAGGGTAGAATATTGCGAGCACGTTTTCGATGCACAGAATATTATAATATTTCTCAAAGCTTCGAGCAAGCATGAAAGCGTAGCGAAAAGAAAGTTGTCCACACGCGTATCCCTGCCTGCCAACACTGACTTGCAACCATGAGTGGAAGATTGAGCTCAACATCCCTCTGATCGACAACGAAATGTCACTTCGGTGAATTGAGTGAATTGAGTGAAAGCTCTCCTGATCTGATCAGCGTGCACAAGCCGTACAAGAAAAAGTAAATGATGAGGAGGAAGAAGAAAAGAAAAACTTCGTCAAATCACCCAAAGACTGGCTCATTGATTTACCGTCATATCCTCGCGCAGTCGATATTCCACGGATATCAGAACGTATTTCGGCCGGGGCTGAGTGGTTTTGACATGCGTCTGGAATTCACTTTCCTCTTATCATCCTAAGAGCCTTCCAATCTTCCGCGTCTCAATTATTATTGATACGTTACACAGAAACTGTGTATTTATGAAAAAAAATCACCCATGAACTTTAATCGTTAATTTAATATTTGAAAAAAATGCAGGTACTAAAAAGTAAGAAAAAATAGAGAAATAACTTGTCGTCTTTTTTCATTCCGAATAGTCTACTTGTAGGGTCCGAGATCAACCGAAATTTAGTAAAATGTCCATGTAGCTGGTTCTTTTTTGTTTTGTTGCAATGAAATGTCCAATTCGTGTATTTTCTTATGACGCCGAAAAAAAGTAGACTTGTAAAATATTTTGGTCGAAATAAACAAGTTTATAAGTAAATGAAGAATGAAGTCAACTTTACTGGAAACTCAAAATTTTTTTTACGAGTTCAGATAAAAATGTGCTAATTACAATATTATGTGTCAGAGTACGTTCAGACGTTCAGAGAGAGAGAGAGAGAGAGAGAGAGAGAGAGAGAGAGAGATTAATTGATTGATTAGTTTATTTTTATGCCCAGGTTTGACCATAGGGTAAAAACAGTTATAGCCCAGTAAAAAAAAAAAAAAAAAACAATAAAAGAACTTAAAGTAAATGTCAACAAACAATATCTGAATAAGTAAAACATTCAACAGCGAACAAAGAATGTTCATAGCGCAGCGAGAAAAAATAATAATGTTCATAAGCAAATATCCTAATAGAGAGAGAGGAGAGGGAGAGAGAAAGAGAGAGAGAGAGAGAGAGAGAGAGAGAGAGACTGAATGCCTCAACAATAAATCATTTTCATACCTAATTGAAATAATTTTTTTTTCTGCAGCATAGTTCATTGATAAGAATACAGTGCTAAATTTTCAATTGCATTTCATTTTCATGGTAAAAAATTTTTTTCTCATTAGAATCGGGGAATTTCATCTCAAGCTCTTGGGCAGAAGGGACACAGTAGATTTTTTTTTCACGAAAGCAGCCTGAATTTTACGGAAATATGAAGATGCATCAATACTCGTCCTGATCAACTGGGCTGCAAAAAGAATTATTCAAATTATGATAATGTACCATTATTTCGTTGTTCTTCGCGGATAAATTTTCACAAAGTTCCAAAATATCCCTGCTAACACAGAACGTTATAAAAACGTTGTTATAGACGCGGCGGAGCGCGCGGGGAACGGGGCATGCATGAAACAAGAGAGAGTCGGTACCCGTGGCTACCGAAAACTCGTCCGGGGCTACCGAAAACTCGTAAAATCTTTTTCAAATATCCGTTGAGCTTATGTTTTTTTGTGAAAATCTGAATCCTCAATATTTTTAAAACATAATGAGCGTTTGGTTGTGTGATTCGTGACTATATTAGTGTATGAATTTCTAGGTAATCTCCGCGCGGTCATGATTTTTCCTATAGTTACTATGCTAAAATCGTGATTTTTAACTCAATTTTTCTCGCTAAAAAGGTCGTTAAGGTACACTCAAACTTTGCAGGTGCATTGAAGGGTGATTTAAGACTAACGTATCAAAATTTCATGCGATTTTGCGCTATGTGCAAAAACGCTAGGACTACCTTAAGGCTTTTACGAAAACACGCAAAAACGTCTCTTTTGAATGGTCGAAAAAACGTCTTGAAAACGTCTTTTAAACGTTATTTTGGCCGCAATTTTTTTCCCAAAAAGTTTACAGCGTGTTTAACACATTTCTGTCAGCATCTGTAAACTTTTTTGGGAAAAAAATTGCGGCCAAAATAACGTTCAAACGACGTTTTCAAGACGTTTTTTCGACAATTCAAAAGAGACGTTTTTGCGTGCTTTTGTAAACGTCTTAACAACGTTTTTATAGCGTTCTGTGTTAGCAGGGATACGTTCAACTACATTCTATTTTTATTTTTGTGATTTTTGGGCAACTAGTTTTCCTTAAAGTCCTCATCAAAGCGAGGCGCACGACGCTCGAATCTTTTTACTCGTATATTTCCTCGAAAATGTCATCACGTTTCGTGGATCAATCACATGTCGAATGGCCATTGACTGTGTCGTTGGTCCACGGAGATTCAGAGACGAGTCTCGCACCGTTGATTACAAGACTGAATGAAAAAGTGGATGAGAAGGATCGAGAAAAGTGCACTTACCGCACCTCGACTCAAGCCCATCGACGCACGCGCGTGGAGATTGTAAGTGCAGACGAGCGAAGCTTCGCGCCATCCTCCGACGTCATTATCCCCACATTTCCCGCCATCCCCAGCACACACAGAGTGCAAATAATCTTTTTCCCTGGCAGAAGAAGTCGGTAGAATCACGGCACACCGACGCGCATGCATATGCATATTTAACAATTTATGTCGCTGAAGCTAAGAACGTTCTGACACGAAAAATTAATTTGCCTTGTTTCGAGGAAAATTGATCCTCGGGTATTTATGAGAATAAATTATATATTCTGATGTAAAACACGTTATTTAGCTTTCAGTAATTTCGTCAAATGGCAAATAATTGAGTTCTTACCGGGCTTTGTAAAAAAAAAAAATACATATATATATATATTTACTCGATGCAAACGAATTCTCTGACCGGTTTTTTAATTTTTCAAGGTGAGTTATATGACCCTGCACTGCATGAAAAAAATGTAAGCCAAAAGTTTTCGAAAGGGAACTATTTGGAATGGTGGGGAGAACGACGCTACTGTCCAACTCAGCTCGATGAAAAATAGTCCAGTCATTTCTAACCAAAAAATTAGGTTCATAATGCAATCTTCTGCAGAATTTATTTTGCTTTTGGAAAAGGTACGCGGGCGTGTCCCCTGAGTGTAAATTCAAGTTGGCGGGACGCGGTGAGGTCGAGCTTCAGCCGCCATCTTGGAAAACACGTTTTATCAAATATCTCGTGAACCGTACGACAAAAATACTGGAAACTTTTATATAGATAATAAAACTCTCTGCAACTTTTATTCGAAACTTTTTCCTGTATAGTGAATGGTTTTTGATTTATGGTGCGGCAAACTTTTCCAAACATCACCATTTTACTTGTTACATCAACCGTTAAATATATATTTAGCAATAACGATGTTTGATCAAGTTTGTCGTGCTATAAATAAAAAACCATGCACTATATATGAAAAAGTTTCTAATAAAAGTTGTAGAAAATTTCATTATCTACAAAAAAAGATTTTACTATTTTTGTCGTGCGATGCATGGCTCACGAGATATTTGATAAAGCATGTTTTCCAAGATGGCGGCTGAAGCTCTACACCCCCCCCCCCTTTCCCCTTCGTTCCGCCAACTTGAATTTGCACTCAACTCTTTCCTAAAGTAAAAACAAATTCTACAGATGATTGCAGAAAAAATGGCTAGAATGACCGGACTAAAATTCGTTTCTTGGATCCGGAGCCCGTGACAAACGATTTTATTTCATGGTCGTCCATAATACACTTGCGAAAATTACAATGTGATCAGCCAACAATAAAAAAAAAAATTACCAAAATTATTGTCATATTGTCATGACCGAGGAAATTCGAAAATATGGACATCCATACCATTTTTGATTAATTTTGTTTCTTTAAAAAATGTTTAGTGATCGTTTTGGACAGTTTTTGGTACGATCTATTGTGCGAAAATTTTAAACAATTCTTCTGATTTATATTTCAATACTTTGATAATCAGGCCCAAAAAAGAATGTAGCGAAATCGCCTTTTTTACAATATTCGTGGATATATTATCATTAAATACGCTTCAATGGGCTTTTGATGCATTAATAATTCCATAATTAGTTAATTTGGCCGAGTAAATCCACCAATCAACTTTGTATTTGCAAATCGATAACGCCTATTTCGTTAGCGCGTTCAATAAACGAAAAGCATGTATGCATAGTCGACTGGTGAATGCATATATAATGATATTTATTCAAATTCTGTTTTCGGGTGTACCATAAAGCTCTCTCCGGATACCCAGAAAATTATTTGCAGAGAAAATATCATCTTCTCAGCTGCAGTTTGAATTTCGTTGTGAAAAATTCATTGAGCGAAATTATTCGGACGAATAATAACGTAAAATACGATTCGATAAACGCTCACCCTTAAATTATTTATCCACGTGAAATTTCGTGCACGAGGGCATTTCCGGTTTCAGATATTCTGAACGAATCGCGATCGAAAAATTGCCCAAATCATTGGACCTCAAAAATGACGATTCCAGATAACATAATTTTGAGAAAATCGAAAATTTCATCAGTTCTGAAAATTTATTTATTGTTTCATTATGAAATTATCAGGCTCCCCTACTCGATCGAAATTGCCGTTATATACGACTGTGTGAGCCAAGAGATCGATTATCACACTCGCGATTGTTGTACATGACTTTTGGAAAAGTTAACATTTGCTCTGTAGGACACCCGTGCGGGTGGCCTGTGAGCAACAAGCAGGATAAATTGCCTCGCTTTTGTGCGCTAAATAACTGGATTCTCCAGCGAGACGTAATCCGGGGATAGGTCGTGGCTAGGATCCTCGTCAGCCCCAAACCCACTCTGATACTATAATGCGACTATTCCGCCTCCAAGGGATTACGTAACGGCAGTAACGGGTGAATAAATATATTAATTTACGGCATGCCAAAGTCATACACGCACACATTCATTGAATTGAAGCGAGGTCTCGTGAAATAATGCAATCCTGACTGTAAATTGAACACATTCATCGAATGGGTAAGATTTTTCTTTGACAAAAAAAAATTGAGTTTTGTGAGAAATCATGCATGATGCATATGCTTGGAAGTTTTATTTTGCTGGTACTTACCTGTTTTTTTTTTTAATAAAATTTTTTTAGTAGTCAGTAAAATATCGACATTTTTATAAAATCTACGTAATTTTTTTCTCAATTTTTTTTTTAGTACCACATGAGTTCACATTTTTGTAATGTCGATTTTTCAACTTTTCAATCGAATTTTTATCACTTCTAATCTCTTTTGGTATTCATTTATTCGGATCAAACGATTCTTATTGGTACAAAAATCGTCCTATCACAAATGCCGAATGAGAAATCGGTCAAGGAGCGTTACCGATGCAATTGAAATGAACAGATCCAAATGTCCAAAAAAATTCCCGAAGTTTGATTCTTTCAATAAAGCCTGCATTAAAAAAATCGAACCGGTCTTACCCTCATGAATATTGGGATTTGAACATTTCAATCCAAAACAAGTATATGACTCGCAACCAATTTAGAATAACCTTTAGTTTCCCAGTAAACACAGTAATATTGCAGCAATGTAACGGCAACATAACCGAATATTACAAGTAATATTACCTGGATGTTACATGTAAATTGCATGTAACTTGCCATTTCCGACTCAGCAATATAACATGTTATATAATGTGATATATACCCGGTATGTAATAGTTATGTTGCAATGTAACGTAACAAAATTCATAAAAGTTATATAAATGCAATATTCTAAAATAATATGATGAAATAAAAGATTATTATTAAATAATCTTTTTATTTCATCATCTTATTTTGTCATTTTTATAGGTTATAGAAGAGTTACATTGGAAAAAAAAGAATCCTGCACGGATTTCTCGATAGGATTTTATTCTCCTCGACGGGGATTCGAACCTGCGACCTTCGTATCTATCCTACCTTTCTACCTAACACGCTACCCACTACGCTATCGACTGTTTATGAACTCTGACGATTCATATCATGGATTTGACACGCCGGAGAATTCTTGATCAGTTGTATGTTGGGAGCTACTCAAGGGATGGTGGTGTCCCGTCTTCCACCCTTTATTTAGTATAACCATATCGGTTTTGGAAGAAATTACAAAATTGAATGTGGCAAATCCAATATGGTGGAACAAAAGTTCTAAAAATGCCATAATATTATATACATATGTTATTTTATATCAGGACATAAATAATCATATTATGATTATACATACACATTAAACAATATATTTAACATTTGAAATGTATGTACATTTTACTGATTTAGAAATGAAAATTTGAATAGGGTTCAAAATGCTTTTGATTTTTTCATCCGTTACATGTTGATATAATGAATGTTAGTTATATACAGATATAATGCTACAACGCATTATAACGTTCACATAACCTGCACGTTACGAATGTTATATAAAAAATGTTACAAACATGTTGCGTAAACGTTACAAATCTTAGTTATACAGCTGTAACGCTAAAACGCGTTCGTAACCTTCACATCACATGCTTATAACGAATGTTATATAAATGTCGTTACAAGTACGTTATGTCAATGTTACAAATGTTAGTTATACAACTGTAACGGAACAACACTTTGTAACGTTCACATAACCTGCACATTACGAATGTTATATAAAAAGTGTTATAAGCCTGTTCTGTAAACGTTATAAATGTGAGTTATAAAACTGTAATGCAACAACGTTATATAACATTTACATTGCCTGCATATTACCAATAATATATAACATATTATTCGCATGTTACGTAGCAGTTACATCACACAGCTATTGCATTGTGACAATTACATGTAACTTCCATGTTATATTACTGTAATGAAACGTGTTCACTGGGTTGCTTCAGTCAGTGAAAGCACTTTAACAGACTTTACTTCTTTAACCTTTACTTCTAGCACCAAAATTTTTCAATTATTTTTCCGTTTTATTATTTTGGGCTGTAATTACGTGGATTCTGTTTACTGATAGATAGGATATACAGTTCTATGCTAACTGGTTCTTGGGAAATTTAATTGTCAATCAAGGTGGACTGGATAAATTGATTGTCTATTAATATTATTCTTTTTCTATATTCTGTTCTCATGAAATCCATTTGTTAATTAACGAACGAATAAACTTTTCCATTGAATATCACCTTTGCGCTTTTCATCCAGCCTGGCGAACGATTTGACTGCCCGATTGGTTGACCCAACCAAGTTTTGATTCCCCTAACTAATATCTTTTCCAATCGTTTGTTTTTTCTCCACTCGATGTACTGTTGCGAAATCCCAGATCCTCGCTCGCGGACGAGCTCAAAGCTGGAATGCTTTTAAGTGTTCCCCCGGCAGAGGAGACCCGGGAAAAATATTATCTAGAGCGAAATATTATCTAAAAGATAATCTAAAAGACTATCTAGAGAGAAATATTATCTAAAATATTATCTATCACTGGAGGAACATCGTTACACTCATTTTATATCATCCAACTATAGATATATAGATAACTTGGAAGGCTTTTCTCATATACCGATACTCAGTCAGGCTTGTCCTATAATATTCGCTTCCTCCTTGGTGTGTTATGCTTCCCGTCGTAGATAATGTATATCACGTTGTTGGTGACGCTGGCACCAATCTCCGAAGAAAAGACAGCATCAGTCTTTCCTGTTATGCGACGAAGAAAATGTGTTTTCCAGCATGCATACTGTACCAGATACCTGATATAGGTCAAATGAGCTCTCTGCAACTATGAATCCAGAGGAGGAATTTATAAAGAACCGGGTAATCGAGCCTTATCTCGCTTTCCTTTTCCCCTATCGTTCGTGCATTTTTCAACCTTATCCTAGAAATATAGAAAAAAAGAAGTAAATATATATTGACGTCAATCATGATTTACTTTACTTCCAGAAAGATAATTTGGTAAATACACGATTGATATTTAAAAAAAAAAGGCAATTCATTTTCGACCCAGAAAGTAAAAATATGTTTGAAATTCTTTAGCCGGTATTCATTCAACTTAAACTTCAAAATTGTTGATCACTCGCGAATTTGTTCTTATGCTGATCCATTGATTGTACACTGGTGCGAATTCGTATAATTTTGGTAATTCGTCTGGACCGTTTCAATGAGGCCCGATCTCACTAATAACATTGACACTATTTGATCAGACAGATTCTAAATTTTTGAAAACTCTTGCATCGAAATAAAATTGGTAAATCTGACCTGGAAATGTGAAGTACTGAAAACGTCTAATCGTAAACGAGAATTCGCACACCAGGTATCCATGAAGGTAAAGGGATGAAACAGGTATCAAGTCGAAATGCTTAGCTTGAAGTATTTTTGAACTGTATTATTTGACAAGCTTCAAATTAAAACCATCCTCGTACCTTGGAATTTCCTAAAATTGTAACACTTAAATTCTGATTTTCTTTTTTCGAGACCACAAAATCTCATCAGATCACGTTATCGATTGTTTCGATTTGAAAATCGTTTTAGGCCAGGATGCACGAAAAAAAATCTCATCTTGCAGTGTGCTCGATTGAAAAATTAATCCACTTAGATACAATAATTTGGCAAAGAAATTTCGAATTAATAATCAACAATATCCAGTCGTTGCGCATTACAATTGATCAGCTGATAAGCTTGAGCTACGTCTGCTGCAGTATTGGTGACAGTTTTGAGTATATTTATCAAATTTTTCTTTTTTTTTCTCGTCCTTTCGTGCTCTTTTTATAATTCATCCCTGTACATGTGACTTTCTCGCTGCATGCACTCGAGTACATACATCTCACTTGACCTGTGGCAATGCTGCGACGCCGAGTTGCTTACTCCTCTCATCCCTCTAACGTTACTCGCACTTGCGGCTGCGTCGTCCTGAAAAATTGGCGCGGATAATGAGAGAGGTCACATGAGGGAATGCGCTTGGCTATACATAGCGGAAGCTCCAGAGAGATCTTCGAGCTCGTGTGATATCGTCTTCTTCTGTCATGGACGAGAGGACAGTATAAGGAACGAGGACGACGGGTCCTCCGGACGAGGTGGACAGTTACAAATAGGAAGCAAACGTGCTGCAAGCCCGAGAAGCATGACGGATCCTCGCATCTCACCACGAAGGACTCCTTGAGCCCGTATGGTGCGTTTCAATTCCATTGCATTTTCGTTTCTTTTCTTTTTTTTTTTTAGTTTGCTGCGAGAGCGATGCAAGAAAAGTACTTTGTACCAATTTACAGAGATTTTTTCTTTCAAATTTGTTCGATCGTCATGAAAATACAAAAATTGAAACATTTGAGGGCCTCAAATCGTTTGATTTAACAGCCAATTGTCCGTGATTCCCCATAAATACCGTCATCGCTTTTAGTTTGGATGCAAAAAAAAGTACACGAGCTTTGGAAGAAAAATAAATTTTTACGCCGTATTGAAGGATCATGCAAATAGATCTGTCGGTTAAATTAGCGTTGTCGTTTTTGCTTAACCAGGGCTATTTTATAATGACTGGGGCGTGTGCGATTGTCAACCCCTTCGTTGATATTGACGCAATATAGTGCGCGAAATCGAACCGTGCCCAGCGTGGTATTGACACAATCCCGAGTATAGAAATTTCGTCCCGCCGGCCTGATATAGGATCAGGCCGCATTCAGATTTTGGTAAGGCTGGCATGATCAGGATAGCTGGATCACGCTCATTGTCAGATACGAGCCGGATCATATTTCGGTGCGTGATATGTTGTAAGGCTAGTCTCTTACATTCATTATATCACGCACCGATCAGGTGCTGGCCAAGGCATATCCAGTGAATAAAATTTACGTTCTGATCTTGCTAGCCTAAAATTCTACAGAATGCACTAAAAAAGGAAAAAAAATGGTCAGTCACAGTCATGTCGATTCAACGTGAAATGCTCCATACGTATGCGGGAGTGTACTTCCGTTGCCAGCGAAATTCGCTTCTTGTACACATGACGTTCTCGTTATATTACATTCAAGCTGTTCCTTCAATCATCTCGAGAACACGTTTATTAAACGTTGAACATTTTTAATTCAAAATTTAACATTATGTGCACAATTTTTTTTTAAATATAGAAATATCGTGTTAATTTAATTGATTGACTGTTTTATATGTTTACTGGCGCAAAAAAATTTCCAAAGATTTTTGAAAATCGTTTGTTTATGAATTTTCAAAGATTTAGGTTATGACTATTTTGGTACACTTCACAGACATCGAGGGATGTTCTGATCAGCTTTAGACGATTTATAGGCTAAACGAAGTGTGAATTTAATTCTTCATTCACACGAAAAAATTATATTTTTTTCGCTGAGAAATAAATTAAAATGTTGTCACAAAGAACATCGTGATTTTAATTCTCGACTATTGAAAAATTAGTTGCAAATATTGTCAAATTCACGTTGCCTGGAAAAAATGTCCGGACAATACAAATAATTTGGACGGGTAATAACTTTCCATTCGACTTAATTTTTGCCAAAATTTATGCTGCTGTTACGATTATTGAGATTTATTTTAAAATATTTTTCAAAAATTCTCTCTGTTAACCGCTCCAACTTTAGGAAATTTAAAGATGCGAGGCTGAAATTGCGCAATATAATCTGTTTTGTCGATAACCTTAACATATGAAATGTTTGATATCAAATTTGTCGAGAGTCGATGAAAAGCTTTAACGTAATTTAGGAATTTACCTAAAAAATAATTGAAACTTTCGAACTCTAAAACAAAATGCAGCCCATTGAGCTTAAAGCACATGGGAAAAGATGAAAATTTGATCATGAACTTGTTCATATTTTCTGGGCTTCTTCTACACGGCAATCAACTTTTAACCAAAGCCCCTTGTTCATCGAGGAGGAAGCAATGCGCAAGGTTCTTATGATAAAAAATTACAGTAACTGCTTATGCGAATATTTATAAATTAAACCATATTGAATTTTCAAACAGAAGATAAATTGAAAAAATCGATATCGATAAAATTATTTTGGTAAAATCGTAGAATTTACTGGTGGTCACGATTTTTTAAAATTCATTTCCATAATCGACGTATTTCAGTACAATTTTGTGTGTCATACAAATTATTACTATTAACGCATTTCGATTAATATTTTTGCACCATTTACGATAATTTTAAAATAAAAAAAAACGGTTACTTCTTTTTTGTCAGGGAAAAATTGAATTCGGTTGACAATATAGCACGGTTTAACATATGAAATCGATTTTTAATATCAATTACGACACATAAGAATTGTTTTTCCTTCTAAAAATAAAGATTTCGAGATAACTTCACACCGCAAATAATTAATTCCGTGTTGCTTAAAAAATAAATTTCATTACAAATTCCATACCCGTTCGTCGGCATGCAAATTAGCTTCATTTTTTAAAACAATGCCCACGTTATTTTGACGAGAAACAGCACATACACGCTCTACACTGTAAAAAATCAAGGGTGTCAATTTGGTGCGGTGTTAGTGGTTAAAATCTGTGGTGTTATCGGCAGCACCGTTCTGATATCATGGTTGACCTCGTACACTGTATATCGGTGTGAAGCGATTTTTCATCAAAATTTAACACTAAACCCAGTGTTTCACCACATCGCGCACAATTTTGTCATGAAAGTACACCGTTTATCTTCTGATACGACACCACTCTAATGTCGTGATTAGTTAAATCCGGTGTAATTATACGCTTCGAAGGCGCAGTTGACCTGACCGACTGAGTGCTATTTTAATTAAAATTATAATTCATTTCGGCAAACAACTTTGGAGATAAAAGAACTTAAAGAATGAACCCGGAATATTTATTAACGGCATGTTAATTAACGCCGTTCTGAGCGAATATCTCCCGAGTGGCGGTGTTAGCTAGAAACGAATTTGCGTTGTACTTGCGTTCGGTGGTAATTTTTCACACATGACGGTGTTGCGCATATACTGAAATATACGACTTAATGTGTGAAATTTAATCGCCCAAAATAATCATACATAAATTCGTTTGAAGTCATAGGATACACCGAATGGTGTATGAGAACTCGTATACTATAATATCATTTAAATACAAGAAACTCATAAGGAATCAATAGCGTAGTGGTAGAGTGTCGGTCGTTAGGTAGGTCGTTAGGTAGGTCTCAGGTAAAATCTCAGGTAGGCTCAAAATTAATTTCGACGGAAAAACGTCCGCTCTTCGAAGCCGGAAACACTCGTGAAAAAAAATAATTTCCAAATTTTTAATTTTTTTTTTTAAATGGTTATTTAAGGGTCGAAAGTGCTGAATTCGTCGATTGGAGGATAGTGGGTTCAAATTCCGGTCAACGAATTATTTTTTTTTTTTTAATTTACAGGATTTTCAAAAATAATGGAACATCTGTTTTAAATTCATTCATCGATCATTCCTAATTGCTAATTTATAAATAATAAACAATATTTATTATGCCAATTTGACCCGCGTTTTTCATTTGGCTCCATTGACACGATAAATGCGTACAAAAATAACGCACTTAAAGTGTGTTATTATAACACACTGTAAAGTGTTAGAATCCACTGTAGAATCCATCCTGGTATCAAATCGGATGAACCGCAGTCTGGTGTCAACTATCAATACTTAACACCAGACAATCAACACCAACAGGTCACACAGAGCGGGGTGGACCACTATAGAATTCGTGAGCGGTGTTGAATTAGTTTTGAATTTAACACCACATTTTTTACAGTGTATGCTTACACACACCGCGCTCGTAGCGCTGCAATTTGTTCGAGGATTCGCCGCGAGAGGCGCCAGCCTCGACATTGAGCTGGTCACGTGACCAAGATGGCGCTCAAGTCGACGTACGAGACGCTTGCCACCACCTCGAAAACGGAATTTGCATTTTCTCCGAAACGGCACAACCGTTCGGAATGAAAGTTTGCTTGGACGACGTAGAATCGTGGCAAGGAGTGGATGGATACTTTACTTTTTTTTCGAAATTTTTAAAATTTCGGAGAAACTACAAATTACGTTTCACAGTTGTAACCACAAATCACGTTTCACAGTTGAATGCTGTTAATTAAATATACATAGTGACGATGTACGATGAATTATTCGCATCCATGATAAAGTCGTCATCCTCAAGACACGAGTAGGTTCGAGAATTTTCATCTTCCTCTTTCGCAAAGTTTTCAATCGCCCGAATCTCGGGCAATGACGAAGTCTTATTATCCTCGCATTTCCACACTGCCCTCTGCACACTATCGAGACTGTGGGAACGTGAGATTTGATTTTGGTCGTCGAACTTCATTCGCCATTGGGTGTCGAATAATTGCGGAGTGGAATTGGAAACGGGAATACATTTATCACAATCGGAGCAAAGAAATTCAACGTCATCGCGCGAATTACATTCTGGAAAAATATTTTTTCGTTTTCCGACACATTGCGCGCAATCAACGATAAATTCACCGGTCAAACTCGATGATTCACCGTTACTGGAAGTTTTTCGATCATCTTCAAATGATTTTTCACATTTTTCCGAATTCGGGATCTCGTTCGAATCACACTTGCACTCACTGAGCGTTGAAATGTCCGTGTCGAGAGAGGCCTTTTCGGAATTTTTCTGAAACACTTTTGAGTTTGCGTTAAATTTACACATTCCGTTTGCAATATTATCGGATGAAATAACGTTTTTATTCGGACTCGAATGTTCAACTTGCGGATAACAATCCTCGTTGACGTCACTTTGCTCTCTCTTTGATTCAACAGACACATCGGAGTCCGAATTTCTTCGATGAAATTTATTTTTCCATTGCCCCGGATGAAAAATCCCGAGGAGATCTTTCTCCAATGGCTCGTTCTCTTGATCATCAAATTTTAATGTTTCCCCGATCAAACGCTCGCTCGTGACTCCTGATAAGACATCTTCATTGATCTCATCATTGTATCTCACATTTTTCAACAGAGAACTTCGTGATTCTTCATTCTCACGATCGTTTTCACGGATGATCGGCGATGACGATGAAAAATCATTAAAATTATTCGCAACACTGGCCAATGATGTCAACGACGACGATGACATTTCTTTCTCAGCGTGTTGTCCAATGACATTTTCAGATTCGACGATGTAACATCAAACGTTCCTTTCTCACCAGCGTGTCACGTAATATTTTCCGTGCTCTTTGGCAATGTGAACGAGCCCCGTTTACTCAATGGCAATTGAGTAAACTTTTTCAGTGCTCTCTTGCATCTCAAGAATTGTCGCCAACCCGGATTTGGCTCGTAATTCTTCACGACGAGATCACTCATGCCCGATATGCAAGGACACACGGAATCATTTTCTTCGAACGAAACACGCGACGAATTGGCGCTTAAACGTTTTTCCAAATTTATGAAAAATTATCTTACGCGACTCGACGACGTTACGCGCATCGTCGAATTTACCGATCGTTGATTCGGCATTCTCGAAAAAATCGATCTCTGTGAAACTTCCGAGCGACCTGGTGGATTTCGATTTCACGCGCAATTGATCGTTTGCCTTTTCGAACGTCGAAAATGTACGATTTCTCGTAAATTCGTAAGTCGAACAACGAAAAGATTTTACTCGTTCGAGCCAATTTGTGATCTATTGACGATTCATGGAATTTTTTCAATATTTTTTTTTTCCGATTCTTCAAAGAATTCGAAGGGAGAAGGGAAACGATTTTGGTCACTGCAAACCGATGCCAATAAATTTTTTGTCAATTTTAAGGGTTTGTTGACGAGAATATTTTTTTTTTTTCAGAAAAGTGTGGATTGAATTGGATTTAATGATTCTCGGTGTAGATACTTTGCGATTCTGTTTCATCGATTGGAAATTCTGCTGTTCTCGAGGGAAATTTAATTTTACGGAGAAAGAGGGAGGGGAAGGTGAAGAGCAATTTCATTGAATATTTTATGCTGTACGCCTCGTTTATCCCCTTTGAGTCACTCTGGGAGGTCTTTGAGCCTCAGATTTCGATGCACCTTTATTGTGTGGCTAATGTATAAAAGGATGACGAAATATAGTAGAAAATATATAATGAAAATATATTCAGGAAATCGAGGGCATTTTGTTTCATTAAAAATGTATATAATATTGGTTTCCAGTGTATTTTTATTAACGAATTCAGAGTCGAACAAAAAACATTGAATTTCTTAATTTCAAGTTTTATTTTTTTTTTTTTCGTATCGTACATGCTAGTGAAAAAGTCCGTAGGACTGGCGATATAGAACAATTGAGGATACTTCACGAATATATTCTCAACCATAAATTTGCTATATGTAACCATAAGTGCTATGTGACAAAAAAAACTGACAAATCAAGAATACTAAAGATTTATCAATACATTGATCTTCAATAATAAAAATGCCGAAAAGTGATTAACAAATTTGTTTTAAAAAAATTATCAAGCCGGGAAAATTTCTTTTCTGTCACATTGAATGCATTTTTTACATTTTTTTTCGAATACGTGTGAATTATTTCAGAATTTTCTCTCTTTAAAGAAAATTTTTTTTTTTTTATTGTGAGTAGTGGATGAAAAGTATTAAATTTCGAGCATGTTTTCGAAGAAAGGTTACATATTGCAGTGAAAAAGTTTCCGGATCATTGAATGACAATAGGTCGTTATGAAGCACACTGAATGACAAATAGATACTTGAAAAAATTTCAAAAAAGGGAAGATTCTTGAATAATTCACGCGTATTCCAAAAAAAAAATCTACCAAAAGCATTACATCTTTTTTTTTCAAACAATTTTTTTAAAACCTTTTGGAATATTATTATTCAATATCAAAGTTTTCAGGATCACCTGAATGATTGATTTCTTTCAGATCTTTATTTCACTGCGAAGCGCTTAAAATTCTCACTAAAACTGATTTTTGGCTGGGAATGTATACGTGAAGGATCCTTATAATAGGGGATGAAGGGAGGAGGTAAGTAATGGGAAAAGTATCGGGCAAGAAGGATGGGTAGAATGAAGAAGTAGGGGAGGAGGTAGGGACACAAGCTTTCTCGAAATAAACGCGATTGGCTTTCACGAAAATAAGAAAAATTTTCATATTTTCAAGCTCGAAATGTTCAAAATTTTCAGTAAACTGCATATAGAAAGATTTTTTTTTAATTTCATGAAATTTTGAACTTTTTTCAGATAAAACTTACAATATTCTGGTTCAATTCTCGTGAACTACGAGATATGTTCAAAATTTTCAGTAAACTGCATATAGAAAGATTTTTTTTTTTAATTTCATGAAACTGAACTTTTTTTCAGATAAAACTTACAATATTCTGGTTCAATTCTCGTGAACTACGAGATATCGAGCCAAAATTTTTCACCTAAAAAATCTTGGGGTACCGGAATATTCTCCATTAAATCGTATGAGAATCGATCAAGCCTGGGTTTTTGAAGCTTTGTGGAATTTTTGAACTTTTCGAAAAACGTCTATGCACGCTTTTGGTCAAGCAACCTGTGACCTAACGGGGAAGAAATTTTTACATAAATGAAGCGACATCGTTCGATATCCGGTATTAGATACAAAAATAAAAAAAACAAAAATGAAAACAAAAAACAAATGAAAAAATCGTGCAACTTGGCACTCGTATATTGCTTCCTGAGAATTTTTGATCATATACGAAGTTTTCTCTAAGTCAAGTTATTCTAGTCAAAACATTAGGTTCATAATACAATCTTCTACAGAATCGATTTCGCTTTCAGAAAAGATTCAGGAGTGTCCCCTAAGTGTAAATTCAAATTGGCGGGACGCGGGGGGGGGGGGGGGGGGGGATCAAGCTTCAGTAACCATCTTGGAAAACACGTTTTATCAAATATTTCGTGGATAGTGGATATTTTTTTTGAAGATAATATAATTTCCTACAACTTTTATTGAATATTTTTTCTTGTATAGTGCATGGTTTTTCATTTATAGCGCGGCAAACTTTTCTAAACATCACCATTTTTACTGTTACATGAACTGTTAAACATATATATTTAGCAATAAACATGTTTGGAAAAGTTTACCACGCTATAAATCAAAAACCATGCACAATATAGAAAAAAGTTTATGACAAAAGTTGTAGAAAATTTTATTATCTACAAAAAATGTATCTACTATTTTTATCGTACGATGCACGGTTCACGAGATATTTGATAAAACGGGTTTTCCAAGATGGCGGCTGAAGCTCCCCCCCCCCGCTTCCCGCCAACTTGAATTCACACTCAGGGGACACCTTTGAACTTTTCCAAAAGCATAAAAAATTCTGTAGAAGATTGCAGAAAAAAATGGCTAAAATGACTGAACTACTACGAGGAAATGAAAATCGAGAAAACCAGTCAGACATAAGGGCAGGTTTGTGAATACAGGTAAAAAAATGAGGAAGACATTTGCAAGCAATCGATTATCCCCTTGGATCACAGGATTGTACTAATGGTGGGGGAATCCATTGCAGATTAACTAGCATGCTGTTTTATTGAACATTAACGCGGATATGGGTGGGTCATTGCTGGGATAACGTGGGTGTTGGGGTCCTTGGGGATTCTGGTCAATCGATGAGACCAGGCGCCAGGACGACTGTCTCAGCACGGAAACCACACACACACACTCTCTCTCTCTCTCGTTCTTTCCACCTCCCTTTTGCTTATCTTCCGCTTATCCTCTCCCCTATTTCTCCAATATTCATTCTCAATGTATATGGCATTTACCCTGTATATGCATGCTACTCCTGATCCACTGTCCAGTTAATAAAATTACTGTACCGATAAAATCACATAAAAATAGATATAGGTCAGCCCGAGGTCAGCCAGAATAGATATTTCGGGTTGTTCGCCAAAAAAGTTTCGAATTTTTGTTCTTCCTTCTTTCTTCTCTCTCCCTCTTTCTCTCTCTCTCTCTCTCTCTCTCTCTCTCTCTCTCTCTCTCTCTCTCTCTCTCTCTCTCTCTCTCTCTCTCTCTCTCTCTCTATCGAGAAATTGTACAGAGGGTATTAACGCGATAATATACAAGGTTGCCTCTTACACGACTGAACGGGTTCAAAAGTAGGTGTACAAATATTTTAAAAAGCTTAAGAAATTCTTGAGTGTAGGAATATTAGCACATTGTCGGAGTATTATCATCTCTAAAATGTGTAATAGAATCAAAACAATTTTGCCGGATTGAAAAAACAAAAAGAAGCACGTTTCCTCATTCGAACATCCTTTGGTGATGGTAAAATTCATTCTCAAATGTAGTTTTCCAAATTTTTATAAAAACTCCGGACGGTAAAAAAAATCAGATTTAGAAAAAGTGGCGGCGGGTAAATTAAAAATTAATTCAAACAAATTTATTTTTAATCTCTCATAAGTTCTTTTTATTATTTATCATTGGCATAATGTTAAGGCCGTCCTCTAGTTTCTCGGGTCGAAAAAATCGATTTTTTTTTTTTTTTTCATAAATCACATCTACAACATGTGTAGAAAATGTGTGCCAAAGGATTTTTCGATATTCGAAGTGGTTCACAAGTTACGGCCCTGGAACGGAGCAGGAGCGCGCGCCAGGCTGCTCCGAAAGCCGAGCGGCGCTGACCATTGTATTGATATCCCTAAATCTAACTGCTACCTGAACCTTTTGTGAATTAGGCCCGAGTAAAGGGGAGCCGAGACCGTTGACAGACGCTTTCGAATATTGACTAAGACGCCGTGAAGTTTTAGTTCAGTTTTGCTGTGGCAGTTGCGAAGCGTACTATATTTTCTCTTGCGAGTCGCACGTAGCTGATTTTTTGAAAATAATTTTCAAAATGTTCAAGAAAGGAAGTAGAGACGCCCCGGCTCGTTACGATCGACCTAAAAAGCGAAAATTCGCAGGCAACCGACACACTTTTGAACAAGACAAGTCGTTTACATCGGCGTCAGCGACGAAACTTCGTCAAAATAAACATTTTGAAGTGACCGTTGAACAGACTGTTTTGTATTGTATTTTGAATTTTGTGAGTGTATTTTCAACCATTTCTTCGGCTGTTATTTGTAAAGAGTGCAAAAGTACGGTGACTTTCCATCAACGTGATATACGAGGATTGGGCTTTAAAATTTCTATGGCGTGCAAGTGTGAGAAAGAAAAAGAAATAGATTCATGCCCAAAAATCGGTAAAGCCTACGAAATAAATCGTCGCTTAGTTTTCGTGATGCGTTTGTTGGGAGTCGGTTATGAAGGCTATAGAATTTTCTGTGGACTGATGGATATGGGACAAGGTTTTGCTTTGAACACGTACTATTCCATATTAGAAAATATTCACTCAGCTTCTTCGGCCGTTTTTGATACAGTGTTGTCGATTGCGGTTAATGAAGAAAAGGAAATCCTTCAAGAACAAGGAAAAGCAGAAAATGAATTCACCGTATCTGGAGATGGCACATGGAAAAAAAGAGGATTTTCATCTTTATTCGGAGTTTCAACTTTAATTGCCAAGTACACCGGTAAAGTGGTTGATGCGTGTGTAATGAGTAGTTTTTGTGCTGGATGCAATTTGTGGAAAAATAAAAAAAATAATGATCCAGTTGGATATGCAGGATGGCTCGCTGATCATGAAGAAAATTGTACTCGAAATCATACTGGAAGTTCTGGGAAGATGGAAATAGATGCAGTTGTGAAAATGTTTTCTCGTTCAGTAGATAAACATCAAGTTCAATATACGACATACATAGGAGATGGTGACAGCAAGACATTCAAAGGTATTTTGAATGCAGAACCATATGGAGAAGATGTTGTTGTCCTGGGATCGGAAACTCAAAATAATAACGAGTCGCTCAATTCGTTAATCTGGACTTTTGCTCCGAAGCACCTCCATTCTGGGCCAAAAGTGGTTGAAATCGCCACGTTTCTCGCTGTCATAATCTTCAACGCAGGATTCGAAGCTATCCTGAAGACCTTGGAAACCATGGGAGTGAAAATCGGCCCACAAGCTAAAGGATATGTTCAACAGCGTGATAGCTCTCGGATCGACCGTTCAGAAAGGCGCACGAGCGATGTTGTAAAACAGGCCCGAATCGCGAAAAGAGAAGACAGAGCAGCTCTGCGTGACTTCCAAGAAGAAGAGGAAGGCCTATTGTATGGTCCAGGCATAGCAGATTGACGGTGAGATGAAATTTTTAGTATAAATCACATGCGCGAACTTTCAAACGCGTTTTTCTCGAAACACCATTTTTCGAAACGGTAACCACGATATTTCAGAAACTATTGCACCGATCTTGTTCAAATTTATACAGCATCTTTAATATGTTATAAGCCAGCGATTGAACTAGGATTATCATGATTGCTTCGATAGTTTTTTTCGTACGAGCGAAAAACTTAAGAAAAAATGAGTAAAAAATAGAATGTAATTTTCAAAAGTGTATAAAAAAGTCAATTTTTGTAATTTAGAATTCACTCTAGTTCAATCGCTAGTCTTGAATATGAAGATTAAAATGCCGTTTGGTTTTTTGATTTCAGATAAGCAGAACAGCCGCAATCTTGGTCACCGTCAAGCACCTCTTTTACTTGATGTCTTCCTGTCGGCCACTATAACTGCTATTCTATTATATATTTTGACTTCAAAAAATTTGTAAAGCTTATTTAAATGTTAATAAAGATTATGCAAAAATAATGAGATTGATTATTTCGATGCTTTGCCCGTAAAAAAATTATTGAAAAAGCCATAAAAAAAACAGCCGAGAAACTAGAGGACGGCCTTTGCTTGTGAAATTAAAAAAAAATTTCTCAATAAATCGAGATACGAAATTTATTTTTATCTCGAAAAAAAATAAATGTTCCTCGAGATTCTTAAAAAAAGATATAATACGACGCATAAACTCTTTTTGCAATTTTTTTTCCGGCGAACCATCGATTGAGGATTTCAGGGTAGAATAATATAATTGTACGGACAGCCGGCAATCACGCGTATATTCAACCGAGAATCGGTCTTCATTGTGTTCAAAGATTATATTGAACTATCGCAATAACGTTGAGCCGTTCATTCAATGAAACTAATTCCAGCGATTCGCGGGTGGTCCTTTTCATTTGGAACACGCGGAAGTATCGAATCGAGAATTCGTCAGGTATAATTGTGACGAAGCTATATATTTTCGGAAAGTAAAATGGTACCTGGGGTGCGTTAAGCAATAAACGACGAAACAAGAGCCTTGGTTGTCAGCTTGACTCAAATTGAAATAAACGTGATAGATAATATATATATCCACGATAAATTTTGATAGTCCGGAAATGAGAAGAAAAGGAAGAAGATGGAGAAACACGCGTGGAATGATATCCTACTATATCCATCATGAGATTCAAATTATTTTTAGACATAACTATTCTTAAAATGATTTTATTTAACAAAAAAAATGGCAATTTTTTTTCAACTTTAACGTGAATTGAAGTTGCAGTTATTTACGAATGGAATCCGAATAAGAATTGGAAAAAAATTAAACTTGTTGATTTTTTTTGTTTGCTCATAGAGGAAGCTTTGAGATGGTGAAGAAAAAATCGTGATTTTAATGTCAATGTATGTTAAATCTCCCGGAACGTCGAGAAATTATATTTAGATTCGAACGTTTATATATCTGGAAAACTACTCAAGCAATAGTGAGCAAAATTTGTACACAGCTTGAGCATGACCTTTGTGTGTTAAAATTTTCGCCACAATCTATAACGCGTGTCCCATTTTATATGATTTTGATTTTGTATCCAAAAATGTTTGTGATCGATCTAAGCTTTCGATAATTTACATTTATTGGCTTGACAATTATTACGAAAGCAGGTTATGGGACAAAGATATTTGGTATTGAATTTGGCAAGAATCGCTTGAGAATTCAGATTTCAAAATTTTTTAAATTTTTCAAAAAAATTTCAATCAACCCTATTGCAAATATTATTACTATTGTAACTATTACTATTACTATATTATAAATACGATTACTATTACTATTATAAATATTATACTATTGCAAATATTTACGCAACTATTTGGCTATCGGGCCAACTTTTTTTTATATTGACAGTTTATAGAACAAGATTGCATGGTATAATTTTTTACAATAATCGCGTAAGGGGTTCAAGTTTCAGAAAAAAATTTTGAATTTAATAATAATATATAAACGCTCTTTTTTACGCAAATTTTAAGATGTTGGGTTTATTATTTCGACATAAAGAGATGATTTTACAGGATGATTGGCATTACATTTTGAAAAATTTCTTAATATTATGAAAATTTTGTTTCCTTTATTGTATTGTTATGAAAATCGAAAAGAGAAAAAAAGTGTGCAAATTTCAAATTTTACACTCCTTCATCATCATTGTATCTTCTTCGTGAAGCTGCCTCTATGAGGAAGCAATATGCAAATTTCTAATTTACACGCTTTTTGTAAATAATCTGATGAAAATATTTAAAAAAATATGAATCAATCATTACCATTCGTATTAATTTTATTAAATAATGTTTGCTAATAATTTTGCATTCGAATGGCATGCGTCTCTGCGACAGAAATATATGCATTTTCTTTCGTGCACTTGGTTTTTTTTTACAGCATAAAATAATTAAAAATTGCCATTTAGTGACAGCTTATCGTTCGCAAGTTGGAAAACGCACATTGCTTTGAAACGGGAGATAATCTACAATAGATGAGTATCAAAAGACATTTGTAGCGACAGCAAGCATCCCGCCTTAATGAGAGTGATGTAAACGGAGTATCGCGCTTACAAAAGGCCATAATTATGTAATTTCGAACACCAATAGATAAATAATTGTGCTAGTTAATGCGTATCTCACCCACTTACACACACGCACGTACCCACACACAGGCATATGTAAACACACAGGCATATGTAAATATTCATATGTGGCATCGTATCATTTTTAAATCCTACATAGCCCATATTTATGTACCGGGCGACTCAGAACTACAGCAAATTTTCATGTAGGTTGTGGAAAAATTTGGTAAAAGTTATGTATACAAAGTGAATATAAGATGAGTACGAGATTAGTACAAGAAGTTTACAAGGTGAGTACGGGTCGAGTACATGCTGAGTACAGACTGAGTACCGACTGAGTACAGACTCAGCATATTCTGAGTACATGCTAAGAACAGACCGAGTAAGAGCTGGGTACAGGATAAGTTCGAGCTGAGTAATAGCTGAGTACAGGCTAAATACAGGCTAAATAATAGCCAAGTACAAGCTAAGTACTGAGTATAGGTTGTATACAGGCTGAGTACAGACTGGGTACAGAATGAGTACAGACTGACTGCATATATTGAGTCCAAACTGACTAAATTCTAAGTACAGGCTGAGTGCGTTGAGTGAATTGAGTACAAAATGAGTACTGGTCATCGAAAAATTGAGTACAAGTCGTCGAAAAATTGAGAAAAGATTGAGTATACGTTGACGAACGGTAGAGTACAAGTTAAGTACAAGTATTGTAAAAATTGATCCCAGGGGAAACCTCGAGTTTTTGTACTCAAAATGTACTGAATTCATTCACATACATAGCTCACCTTTCAACTTCGATCTGTTCAATTGACGTTATCTGAATGGTTTGTGGTACCTAGAAAAATTCGATTGACTTTTACATGCCCTCCGATTGGCAACCCCGAACAAAAAATTCTTCATTTATCACACGCATCAAACTATAGTTACCGGGAGTTAACTCAGTTCTGAATCACCCTGTAAACTCGAATATATATATATGTATATATAGGTCAAGAAATATATATATATATATATATTTCTTGACCTATCCCCATGTAGTTTTCGTCGTCGTCGCGTTTCGTACACGATATGCGCAATCGATACAAATACACATACGTAAAAGCGTGGGGGAGCTACGTCACGTGACCCATATATAGCGCACGAACGTACCATCGAGTGAGTTTATCATATGAAGTATTTGCATGGGCCATTTTATGCCTAATTAATCAAAATAATCCTGGCATAATCCTCATTATATCTTGTCTTTGTTTTTTTTTGTTTTTCTTAGCATACTGATCCAACTATAAACAGTGAATTTGCAATATATATAGAAGCAAAGAAAAGTTGAGTAACACAATCAAGCGATGCAAGACTTAGACATTGATCGATTTTCCATTGAATTTCCCTTGGATTCGTATGTCTCGTTTGTGTAGGAAATCTCCAATAATCGCGAAAGATTCGTCACACAATGCACGAACGCAATTGGCTCGTATGACAATTTTTTTTTATTACCCTTATCTCTCATAAACTATACACACCGGTGCAGCACATAAAAATTGAACGAAGCCATTCCTATAGCCCCCTGGTATCGTTTAGAGAACCCTCGAAAAGAAAATTTACGATGCCATAAAAATAATGAAAAAACAAAGTGAGGTCAAAGCAAAAACATGAAGCTCACGTTTTACGAGAAAATCAGATCGGGACCCCATATACCAAAAGGTATACGGGGTCCGATCTGAATAGACCGAATTGATATTCCTATACATAATTTTTTCTTTATTCGCGTGTCGAAATGACAAGATTGGTCTCTTGCACATAATTGATAAATAATCTTGACAAATTTCCTTTTTTTTAAATAATTTTTTTTTATAAACAACGGAGTTATTGTTATTTAAAGCAAACGTAATAATCGCTGCATGGCCAGTTGCAAAATATAGTTCAAGCAAGTACGAGATGATTTGAAATATAAAATTAAAAAAACTACTTCTAGTATAAAATAAAACTATCGAATGACCGTATATTTTATTGAAATTTTGAAAAATGACAAAATGGTAACCTGTAGAAAAAAAAAGTTCAGTTTTTGACAATCAAACTATTATTATGGGATAAATATTTATTAATAATCATAATAACGATATTGGAATATTCTAATTGATGTATATTAATCACAGTAAAATAATTATTATCTCTTAAATAAGTCAATCGCTACTCTCATGCAAATTTTAATTCCTGAGTCTACACTGATGGAAGAAATTTTTTTGAAAATTTTAACAATCCAAAAGTGACATTTTAATTTTCGGCGATAATTATATTTTAATTTTTGCCGATAATTACTATTATTTATATTATAATTAATATTATTATGAAGCCTCCTCGTTGTACAGGCTAATGGATTGGTGGAGTTCCAACGTGCTTTGGTCCTTCATATTTACGAGATACAATGGACTTCGTGTATGCATAACGGTAATCATGGATTTGTGTAAGCGGTGCACCAATGGTCAGATGAATAATTAATGAGAATCTGTCCGTGTATAATTTCGAACCGGAGATTATTTGATATTCGATGACAATTAACGTTCTATTAGGTTAATTCGAACTGTGACTGAAGGGATTCCGTTATGTATGATAGTTAATTGAGAAGATAATTTGAATGGGAGATTTAATCGAAAAGCCCTCACTTGAGATACGAGTGTGTGCGAGGTTTCGTGAAATTTTCTATCCGGTGATATTTGAACAGCATGGATAATTGATTTTAGTCACCTGCGTATGCAAACCTTAGTCGGTCTTCGATCAAATTACTTCGAAAGTATTATATATATATATATATATATATATATATATATATATATATATATATATAGTATATTATAATACACACACTAGGGATTCCCGTCTTTGCTTTCCCACCCAAACAAACTCAAACGGTGATCATATTCAAATCGAACACCCCTCACATGGCTGTGTCAAGAAACCCTAACCCAAACAGAGATGTCCTTTTAAGAATCGACTCCCCTTAATACAAGGGTGGCAAAACAACCCAAACCCAAAGGAGTCATAATTTTAAAATTCAACAGCCCTTATGTAGGGGTGTCAAAAAAGCCAATCCAAGCAGAGACTATCCTATTCAAGATGGATTCCCCTTATATATGGGTGACAAAAAACCCAACCCAAACAGAGATATCCTTTTTAAATTGATCGCCCGTTATTAATGGATGACGATATATCCAACTCGAAGCAAACCCAAACCGTGCCACCCTTTCCAAATTGAACACCCCCTGGGCAGGTCTCCAAATCTTGTTCACGACAGCGGCGATGGCGGTAAAATCTGTGTATATATCACCTGACGCTGTCCTGTCACGTAGAAACCACGGGAAATACCCGAATCCGCAATCGCCAACTTTGGATAACAAAGTATAATTGGAATGTGCCGAGTAAATGAGAGAGAGCAGCAGCTGGTGTTCTCAATACTTTTCTATTTGTCACTTGGAGTCATGACACGATGGCATCACTGGATGCGAACGAACTTGGCAAAAAAAAAAAAAATGAAACATTTTTTCGAGATTTTCATATCAGTGTACTTAAAATGTTTTAAATAACTAAAAAATCATAAGTAAAAATATTGTGTAGACGTATGTATATACCGATGGACTAATGCCAAAGGGGCGTATCGGTTATGTATCAACATAGCTTATACGCCCCTATAGAATTTAACCATCGACATGTATATGAAAATGTGTATGCAGCTGGCCTTACGAAATTTAAAAAGTTTTAGTATCTCGAGAACCCCTTGAGAAATTGTGCCCAAATTTGGCACATAAGTAGAACGGTAAGCTTCAATGGTTCAATACAATTTTTGTCAGAATTGCCAAAAAAATTTCAGATTTTACGGAATTTTTTGTTATTATAAAAAAATCTGCACTAGCTCCAACTTTCGTAAAATTTTAGCTATCGGATCGAAACTTCTTGCATAAATAGGCTACGGAACAAGGATGTTTGATATCGAATTTTTTCGATAATCCGTCGAAGGGTTCAGATTTTATGAAATTTTGAATTTTTATGGTAAATGGTATGTTGGCTCTGACATTCGTGAATTTACCACAATTTTCATGGGAAATTATATATTATTCGCTCAAACATTCTGTAAGCTACTACTACCGAGCCAGCACTTTACACATAAATAAACTGGGGAACGACAATTTTCGGTATTGAGCTTGAAAATATTCCCCAAAGAGCTTAAGATTTCTTAAAATTATCAATTTTTTAAATAATTTTTTGAATATATATGAAAAATGATAAGCTCTCTCTAACTTTCGTAAATTTGGTAATTCGACCTGGAAATTGCCACACAAAAAAGGCCAGGGGACCTTAATACTCGTTGAAACGTTAGTTATCCCACTACATCATGGGCAGATCGATTGACGATATGTGAGTAATGCTTATTTTTTCAACGGTATTGATTCAGCTGAAGAGTGACGGATAAATGGTCTGCAGTTTTGATGTTGTAAACATAAAATTACATTGAAACAACGTTAAAAATTTTTGATGATTGAAATCGAAAAGCGTATAAATGAGAATGATGCACATTGCTTCCTCGTTGTTTAATCTCGACCAAAAAGCTTCCTCTATAAGGGAGCTAAAATTAAAAACCTCATAGAGAACTTCGTAGTCGAGATAAAATAATGAGAAAGCAATGTGCAAGTTCCTAATTTGCACGCTTATTTGTTTTTTTACACCATTTTGTCAATACTATTCCATCGAATTTTTTAATCATTCAACGATTTGTTGTTCTAATTACTATTTAAGAATTCATATTTTACATTAAAAAAAGTACATCTACCGTTGTACAAAAATATTTAAAATTTGAAAAAAAATTTGTGTTTAATAAAGTTTCTTAATTGAATATCGTCAAAGTTCATTGAGTGACCTATTTTAAAGAAATAAAATACTGGAATGAGTAATGAGTATCGTTGGGTAAATGTGAAAAATTCGTGGGATTTCGACGCGTCAGTATAGTAAACCAAACACATTGCCCCTGGTCTGTTTTGTCGTCGAATCATAAATTTTGCTATTTGCTACGACCCCCTCGCCTGTTGCTGTCTGAGCCAAGCGGCGACACGTATCACTTCCAATGTTTGCTTACCCCTGGCTGTCCGAATTGGCTTCGGTGTACAAATCGTCTGCCTGAAGCTGCAACCCCTCTACGTATACCACAATACGTTATACATGGACCATTCCGTCGATATAATTTCAAATTTTTTTCAGATTTTTTCGCCCATTAGATTCTTCACAGAGACTTTATACCTTTGTCGTTCGTTCAACAAAGTTCAAGACCTCGCTAAATCTACTGTCATTTAAAATTATTATCTAAAACCAAATTTCTTATGTTAAAAAAACCCTCAACTTTCCGAAGACACCACAATAAATGACATCGCCGGTATGTTTTCTGAAAAACAAAAAATAAGCTAATTTATAAAACAAACACTTCGATAGATAAAAATCCTCTTAGTATATTGCAGAGCAATGCAAAAAAAAAAAAATACTCCATACCAGTTTTCAGATTATTTTGAAAATTGATCCGTCAAGTATGGCTCGAGATAATTCAAAAAAGAATAAATGAAAATTCACTATGTTTGGCAAATTCGATTCTAATGACATTTTGCCAGAAATTTTTCCGAGCAAAAACAAAACTTTGATTCATAACAAGAAAGTCTCTTTAGCAAAATAAATAAAATAGATAAAGGTGACAGGTGACAGCGAGGTCGATTCGACTTAGAATACCCGATATGAATATACATATTACGGGGAGAACGAGGCAAAGTGGGCACCTCAGTTGAAAAATGGGATTTTTATTTTTCAAAAATCGTTTTTCTTCGAAAAACTTTTATTTTCCAAATGTTTTATTCTCAAAAACGTTTGGAGAAAAAATATTTTTTAGGAAAAAAGTAAATTTTACGTACTGAAAAAACTTTTACCCAAGAACAAAAGATCGTTGCGAAAAAATTAATATTTCTTGGGAAAAAAGAAATTTGGTTTTTTTTTTTGGAAAAAGTATAATTTTCATCGAAAATTTAACTGAGATATATTTTTTATATTTTTCACAATATACTTAATTTCCTGGGGGTAATTTTTTTTAATAGCTTTTAATTTTACGATTTCTTTTTTATTCATTACTGTTTAACGATTCAAAAATGATATAAGTTTGAAGACCATGCAGTGAATTTTTAGACAATCTATTTTTTATTTGTCGACATGTTGGGAAATTTCGAATACGCTGACATGAAAATCTCGTAAAAAAAAAATATTTCACGAAAGGGTAGCTTCCCCTATGACGAAGCAAATAATCATCGTAATATCATCTTCGACGAAAAGTTCTATAACTTCTGTTATTCCGCATCACTTTACTGCATTAACAAGAATCTCTTTTCCCTGTATTCAGAACAAAAATATATGAAATACACGTTTTCATCTTTTTCTACACTGCAGTAAGGATCGAAACACTCTTACCAGTTTTATATTAAAAGTTTTGAGAATATTTTCATTCGTATACGCATCGTCGGGCCCTTGGACGTTCGCGACGATCGTTTTCCTGCAATTGCAAGACGGTTCGTGAATTACCGATTTGCCTTTAATTGTTTTATTGCGGTCGATGAAAATTTTGTCGTGAGGTTCTGAGCCAGTATAAGCAAAAGGGCGTAAATCGAAGGATTTGACGGATAAAGTCATTTGGTTCGAGCCTTTTCGATTTTATACCGATCGATGTGCAGTCATAAAATATTTTGCCATTGTAGCCCTGTGTCATTGTCAAGCAACCCTGGAAAATTCTTCGAATCTCCTTAACGATTTCGGTCGAGGATTAAATCGAAGGGTCAGCACACGAAAACCAATTAAACATCGTTCCATGCAAATCCCTTTTGACCTGCAATTTACTCGAGCGTCGGGAAATGAAATCCCCTGTGCCCCACGCTCGACCAAACGCTCCTATTGGCTGCTGCATTTAGCCACGTATTTTTTTCGACAAACTCGCACTTTGCGTACAATTTTCGTTAGAACGATTTTGAATATCGATCGTCGCGCATCGATCGAATATACACGGAGTGATCCCACGGTTCATAGAAAAGTGACTTTTTATAGTTTAAGTGACGAGAGTGCCGCTCGCGTATTGTATCTTTTTTTTTTTTTTTTGAGGTTTCGCGATGAACAATGCGATAAATATGGATATTTTTTTACAACGAATGCTCAAGAAAAGCGACCGCGAGGTGGGTTCAAATTTTTACGATTTTTCACAAGTTTTATTGACAAATTCGTCAATTGCAATGTTCACGGTATTGTTTAAAAAAAATCAACGAACATAAAATGTAATGGATTGTAAATAATTTGTAAAAATGAATATTTGGTTACACGAAATAAATTCATAACTCTTATGCTGTTCTTAGGTTTGACTTTGCAATTGCTGCATGATTAATTTGACTGAGAGCAATGTCAAGCATTCTCGGTCATTTTTTTCTTTTACGAATTATTGATCGATTGCCAAGATTATTCAGTAATTGTCAATATTATTTATTTAGTAAGTCAGTGAAATAATTGGTAATTTGGATTTCAATAAAGAATGTATAATTTTTCAAATTTAATATTCTTAATTGATTAATTAGTTAATTATCAGTATTCATTAAGTTTAAAGTTATATTACTGTTCTCTAATCAAATTTTTTTTGAAAAAATAGCTTTACAATCCATCACAAAAATTAATTTTTTGTAATTGGAAATGAATTTTTCAATTTTTTCGAACACGTGCGAATTTTTTGTGAATTTTCTCACTTTTTTAAATGTTTTTTTTTATTTAGAGAAACGAATGAAAAGTTGCAAACATTGAATAAGATTTTTTAGAAAGTTATCCAAACTATCCGAGCCATTTAAAGAAACGTTTCGTAAATATATCCTCTGAACATTTCGGAAAGAAAAAAAAAAAAAAAATTCAGAATTATTTAGAAAAATCAACGAATTTATTTCATGTGGGATGAAAAAAATAATTCTGATGATTTGTTAAATAATATTCTGTATCTCAAATTTGTCAATAACTTTTGGAAATTATTGTTATTCAAAATCAATGTTATGAAGCATCTGTATGGATTTCATTTTTCAAAATATTTATCCCATTACGAAGCGCCAAAAATTCTCATCAAATCCCACTTTTACCTCGTAATGTGCACGCACGTTCAATTATCTACGTAGTACATCCTTAGCCGAAAATGAGTTTGGGATAAGAATTTTCTGTACTTTGCGACGAGACAAATATACCCGAACGAAAATCAACCATACCAAAGACGTTAAGAACATTGATCTATAATAATAATAATAATAATAATAACGCCCAAAAAAATTGTTGAAATTGATCGTAAATTATTCAAATATTTTCAATCAATTTTATGCTTTACAAATTCTTAATATTATTTCAAATATTCCCCTCGAAAATTTCCTACCAAGGTTATCCATAATGTACAAATTTTTTCCTTTTCAATATTCCATAATTCTAAGTACAATTTGTCTACACAGAAATTGAGGTACTTTCAATATTCTACGAATCATAGTCTCTCGCGTGTAATCCTGGTAATTTCACACTGTATCCTCGCATCGGGACATTCGAGCATCGAAGACAAAAGTGTTTACCCTTTTCTCTCTCTCTCTCTCTCTCTCTCACTCTCTCTCTCTCTCTCTCTCTCTCTTTGTTCCCATATAAGTACGAAGCATAAGCAGGTAAATCCGATCTCGTCCCGAAGCTCAGTATTCGAAAACCCGTTGAGCGTGTTGGAATTATTTAAATCGCGATATCCTACATTACAATGAAATGACAAAAACGAATTCATGAAATAACAAAGGCCGCACTGATGAAATAAGAGGAAGAAAGAAAAAAGAAAAAAAAATCGGCGCGTTAATATTGTAAAATCGTTACATATTTTTGTGGAAGTACAGTGGTGTACGTGATACAAAATCGACCATCAAGAACACAGAGTGAATACGATTTTTTTTTTTTTTTTTTTTTCGTAATAAAGTTTAAACAAAGTTCAAGAGAACTTTGGTTGAGTAGCGATCGATTATATTTGAAAAAAAAAAAAAAATTATTCACAGTGCGGTGATCAAAGTGTGAATTCGGATGGTACGAGGCTCAAGGTCGAGTATTCCCCGCAAAGCAACAGATCCGCGAATTGGATGAAAAAGCTCGGTGCTTGTTCACCGGGCAAGAGTGAATTGACGTCGAACACGAGAAGCCAATCGAGGCCTATTACGGCGGTGACATCCGGGGAATATCGTAACGATTATCGACGTAGAAATTGGCCACCGGTGTCCACGACACCGAAGTGTACAACGGAGAACGAGGAAGTGTCGAATCTCGAGAGAATAAGACGTGAATTCGAGATGGGATTTTCGTCGCCGACGAAACTGGAGCCGAAGGAGCCAACGAGGTCGGGACGTTTTGTGAAAAAAATTGTCGCTGCTTTCGAGGAAAAATACAAAGCCTTCAACGACGTTAAGGTATATATCTTATTGTGCTCTTTCGGGAAAAAAAAAAATTATTTATATGATTTTTACATGGATTTTCTGTGTACTGAAACGTATTTTTAGGGCTTATATATGTTGAGTACACCAATGCATATAAACATACCCGATTCATCGTTGTATTCGAGTTCTCGATGTACTCGATTTATCGTTTACATTCGATGTATCGATAAAAACGATATAATTTTTCTCATCGATGTAATATTCGTGTTATCGTTTTGTTCAATTTATCGTTACATTCGATCGTCGATATATATTCGATTTATTAATACCATAAATTTATCGATATATATTCAATTCACCGATATAGCCGATTTATCGGTATCTATCGTTACATTCGATTTATTTTTATATGCAATCTATTCGATTTATCGACCCATACGATTTATCGATTTGTTGAATTTATTGCTACATTCGATTCATTGATACATTCAATTTATCGATACATTCGATTTATTTTTATAATTATCAATATACACGATGTATCGATATACTCGATAAATCGATAATCGTTTATATCGATAAATCAATAACTTCAATACGTCGTCCCATCGATATCCCCGCGATTCGACGATATAATAAAATTCCACAATTACATCTCTCCGCTTATTAATCATTTAATATTTCTACGTTTTCAGGCGGAGACGAAAATATCCTCGATCGAGTCCGACACGAGCGACGATAGCTCGTTCGAGGATGAAAAAACGATCGAGGATATGCTGGAAGAGAGCCTGGCGATACTCGACAATAAATACGTTATCGAGAGCCTCGAGAGCCGATTATCGCGTTATCTCGATTCTTACATCGCGACGTCGTCATCGCGGGACGAGGAGTCGCGAACGAGCGACGACGAGATCGATCGCGATCTCAGCCGATGTTCCTTCGCCATGGACGAAGAATTGCCACTGTCGCGTAGCAATGCGCCATCGAAAAACGAGACGATCGGATACTCCCGGGAGACGAATTCTCCATGGCGAACGAACGATAAAACATTGATATCGAATGCAGGAACGAGGAAAATCGAGAGAACGGATTCGTCGCTGAGACGCGAGAGACGACCGAAGATCGTTGGTGCTTATTTGAAAAAACCGATCGATGTCGAGGAAACGTCGATCGATTGGATACCCATAACCGGCAAAAAATTGCCACGTAAGAGATCCTTCAAGAGACTCCTGTCGATGCTCACCGGCAAAAAATTGCCGATAAAATCATCCAAGCTCTATTCATCGGAGATGAATCTTCGAGAGGAAACAGCGACGGAGATACTTCATGATTCCGGCTACGATGAAAAATCGGGTTCCACGTCGTCGCTCGTCTCTCTCGTTTCCATCAACGATCTCATGTCCCAGCAGAAGCATCGCTCCTTGGATTATCACGAGGACGATCGTCGAAGCTTCAACATGACGACATTTCGCAAAAAATCTACTATCGATGCCATCGACGATGAAACTGACGATTGTTATTGTCGTTCGGACGATTGTTCGTCGCTTAACGACGATGATAACTCGGACACCAGTAGCCTCGGATCGAGGAAATTAATGTTCGATGAAGTGTCGCGCGAGGAACTGAGACTCTCGCTCGGTCCGGTATTTCCATCGATAAACGGCGCACGGGTTGTCTGCTCGTTGGATCGTCGCGACGGAAAATCGGCAATGAGGAAAAGTGCGAGAAGCACGGATACGACGAGAGGGGAGCTCGAACGTTTGGCTCCGCCGCTGCCGAAACATCCGTTCGTCTCGTTGAAAAAAAAAATTGCCGATCAGCCTGACGATACGTGCTTTGCACCGATCGAAATCGCGAACGACAAGAGCGCGGGGAGCTTCGATTTTTTCGACAATATCGAACTGAGACGCGATCACGAGTCATGGACATTTCCAACCGAGGAATACGACATACCGAGGCGAAATTTGTTCTCGAAATCGGAGCTGGGTCTCGTGTCGATCGGTAAGCAACGATCGAGCGACGATTCGACGTGCCTCAACGTTTACGACGTGCCGAAATTTAAAATTCCAACGAGACCGAGATCGAGCATTTACGAAGATGCCCTTTCGTTGAAACGACGCAATGAAAATTTATCGATTTGTCGATCATCCGTGACTAATGAATTTTATGGTTTTTCGTCAGACTCGGAGCCTCATTATGCCACGGTAAAGCCGAGAAATACGAGGATACAACCGAGCAGAGAATTTATGAGATCGGTGGATCATCTGAATTCTCGTGATTCATATCGCGATGATTATATCGTTACGGTCGGGTCATTGACGTAATCGGTAATTAACCGATTACTCGATCGTTTTGGGGGAAAAAAAATCGGTTATAACGCGTTTATACGTACATGCGCGTAAACAAAAAAAAAAAATTATAATAATAATCGAATAACCGTGCATGTACTTGCACGAAGCGGGAACCCCGATTTTAGCAAATTTCTAAAAATCGCTCGATTCGAACAGAATGACGAGGACGAAGAAGAGTAATATTTTCCAGAATCGAGTTATCGATATGCAGCTAGTCACTTTTGTTTTTTAAAAATTGAAAATACGAAAGACATACTTTATACTTTCGTGTGCGGATTGAGAAAAAAAAAAAAAATTTTTTTTTTTGCTAAAAACGACTCGAGAATCAGCGAGGAAATTGCGATCTTTGAAAGTACTCGAGACTCGAGAAAACGTGTTTTTTTTTTGCAGAAATTTTCGTAATAAAAAAAATAAAGATCGAAGAACAGAAGCTCGCACTTGCTGCGATGAAATGTCAAGCTTGTCGATGAACGCGACAGGGGCGATTATTTCGTTCGACGATCGTTCTGCTCGGCGCCCCCGGAGTCTCGCGTATTTTTTGATAAATACTTGTCAAACGAGATCTCGATTGTGCGTCGATTATTATCGTGAGAAACAAAAAATTCGAATCAATAAATAAATCAAAGAATAAATAAATCGCGTATTCGCGAGATCATTCGAGGGAAAATTATACTTGTCGTTGTTCTTATTGATGAAGAGAGGAGAAAAAAAACAGAAAATTGAAAATTTTTAGCCTCCAAGAGTCTCGCTCATTTCCTTGGGAAATGTTTTTTGCGAGAACTCGAAAAAAAATTGTTACTGAGAGAAAAAAAATAAATGAATTTTTTTTTCTCATTGGCAATTTGTACGAAATTGATGAGGAGCAGGCGAGCAAATAACACAAAGTACTCTCGTATATTTCCTCAAGGAAATATTCAAAACGAGACGTACGTGTAATGAAAAAAAAAAAAAAAAAAAAAAAAACAAAAAAAAAATTAAAGATGGAAGGAACGAGGAGTTTAGTATTCGCGAACAAGACATGAGAGAAAGATGAATTGACAATTGATCCACGACAAATATAAAGATATATATTCATATTATAATATACAAGCTTGCAATTCGTATGGTTCGCGTGAAATAAGGGCCATTGATTATTGAATCGAGGAATATTTTGATCAACAATGAGAAATTCTTGAAAACAAAAATTATAATAACGAGAGAAAAAAAAAACAGAAAATTGAAAATTTTTAGCCTCCAAGAGTCTCGCTCATTTCCTTTTGGGAAATGTTTTTTGCGAGAACTCGAAGAAAATTGTTATTGAGAAAAAAACAATGAATAAATGAATTTTTTTCTCATTAGCAATTTGAACGAAATTGATGAGGGGCAGGCGAGCAAAAATAAAAAAGTACTCTCGTATATTTTCTCAGGAAAATATTCGAAACAAGATGTACGTATAATGTAAATAAAAAAATTAAAAAAAAAAACAATTGAAGATGGAAGGAACGAGGAGTTTATTATTCGCGAACAAGATATGAGCGAAAGATGAATTGACAATAATTATTCTAAGACGAATATAAAAATATATATGCGTATGCATCAGTTTTTTTATGATAAAAATCATTGTTGAAATTCGTATGGTTCGCGTGAAATAAGGGCCATTGATTATTGAATCGAGGAATATTTTGATCAACAATGAAAAATCCTCGAATTGAAATCTTTCGTAAAAACGTTGATGGAGAGATGATTTCCTTTTGGTGACAAGTACGACGAGGTTTTTTTTTTTTTTTTTTTTTTTCGGAAACGTGCAATTTGTGCTAATTGCCACGAGGGAGAATGTTTCGAGCTCGATGTCTCGGTGGCGATTTGATAGAAAGACCACGTCAAGTTGGCAATCAAAATGACTCGATACAAACGAACTTATACTCATTTACCATATGTATACATATCGACTGTTACGTCGCGGTTCAAATGACAAATCGCATATTAAAGGAGCGTTCTATAATTACGTTTCCCGTGGGTATATTGACGTGACAATTTCTAGGGCGCGAGCTACTCGATTGAAAATTCACGTAGCAGTATAATGGGGAAGGAAATTGACGATGAAATTGTGTTTTGATTGAAAATATATACGAGATACAATCGATATTATACCTGTTCGATCGTGAGCGGCATTTGCATGTGTATGGAAAAAGTGCAGAGTATTTTTTTTTTTTTTACAGCATATGTGTGATATCGACATTAATTGTGTTTAGGCTTAAGTACTTTGTAGACGAATAATTATTGATAATAAATGGCCATTTATTTTATGTTTTTTTTTTAATTCACGCAATTTTTATTTATCATCATGAAATATTCCGTTCTCCAATTCACGCATTATTCCTCCTCACGTAAGTGTATATGTTTCATGCAAAGTTCGGTTTCATAGATATATTTTCTTGAAAAACTCGAATATGTTTACATTACATGATTTATTTGGTGCACGGATTGTTTAACGAAAATTATAAAAATTATCGAAAATTCATCAAAAATGAACAATCACATTGCAGCGTAGAAAACAATTGATACGATATTTTTTCTTTCGCGAAGAAATTCAAATTTTTTCTCAATTTCTTACGTACAAACAATTGCGGCAAATTTATGGAAAAAATTTTGTGTAATGAAAAAAGATCAGTTTTTGAAATTCATGAAAAAGAATAATAATTTTACTTAATATTTATTTACCAATATTCTCTTTTTATTTTTTTATCGATAACTTCTCGGCATTATCGTTGTTGAAACACAATAATCCTGGGTATCTTCAATGTTGTTCATTTATTTATTTATTTATTTATTTTAAATTTCTAGCTCATCGGGATCTATTATAATTCACAATGACTTTTATTTTTGGAAGGGAACGTTACGGAAAAAATATCATTAAGCAATTTTGGGATGCCGCGTGAACAACTGGATAATTGATATTTCTACAAATTATTTTTATGATTTTTTTTTCGAAATTTACGAGGATCCCATAAAAATGAAGAATTGACCATGAAATTCGAAATTACACGAAATCGTAATACCTTAATGAATTATCGGCGGATTTAGCGCGAGAGAACTCCAAGGTGATCTGAGAAGAAAAACCTTGAATGTCATGCGATTCAATGTGGCTCTTAAAATTTCATGAGATGTCATATGAAATTTTACTCATGAACTTGAAAATTATATTTTCAGATTCAGAGTAACTATTTTTTTTTTTCATGTACACCTATTTTTTCATATACACATGTACTCTCAATTGGTAAAGTGTACATTATATATATCCTTATTTAAAAAATGTGATTTTTCTATGATATTCCCCTTCAGTAGCGTCGCAGATTGGAAAAAAAAATTATTAAGCGTTTCACAATTGGTGAAGTTTGCACAAATCTTGTTAAAGGAAATGTTATACGAACTTTCCTATGAGTTATCCTGTGAATTATCCTATGAGTTATCAGCTTGTTAAAAGAACTTTCCTACGAGACGTCTACTTGAGGTAATTTGAGGAAGTTAAGTCAGGATTGGCATCGTTTTTTCGATCGTAAGTTAGTGAAAAAAAAATGTTTAACGCAGTTATGAATCATAATAAAAGTCGTAAAAAATCCTTATTTTGGTCCTGATAGAACCATAAATTTCATGAATTTTTTGGTGATTGAAAAAATTGGACAGCCTAATACCGCTTAGTCGGTGTGGATAGCTGGTCGATAACTGAAATTTCCTCGAAAATTCGTCACAATTGGAGCGATAACGGCGATTTTTTTTTTTTTTTAATAAAGTGGAAATTTCATCAAATTAGAGGCCCCTTGAGCGATTCTCGCTGTACTCTCTTATTGGTTAACGCGAGAAGCTAGCTGTGGTTTTCAGACGCCTCCGCTAGACGGCGTACGAGCATGCGCAAAGGTCCGTTACACAAGCGGCAGAATAAGCGTTTATGTGTACAAATTGCTGACTCAAATTTTTTTTGCGCCACCATTTATAGAGAAGGCTAAGGATCAACATAACCTCAAAAATCTGCATACACATATTTCTCGAATAAGTTGCTCGTTGCTCGTTAATAAGTTTGTTTTGTTTTTTCAATTGTTAAAACAAGTATTTTAGAAACTTTATTTGCCACATTATGAATGATTTTACTCTTTCAAAATTTATTGTGCAGTCGAGAGTTTTAAAAGAAAAAAACAAAAAAAAAAACATTATTCGACCGAAATTTCTTGATCCAAAAACCGATCAATGTTTTCGGTGATGTCTTTCCCGGATGTAAAATTCAAAAGGAGAAAAAAAATCGTACCGGAACAGTGACGCGTGAAATTCGAAACCTAGAATCTCATAGCTCTATATATATACATTCATTGGAGAGATCAAATTTAGAAATGTTCTCGCCCGAGTGGTCTCGGTAATCGAGTGAAATTACTATCTCTCTTTCGTTGTCCATAGTCAATTGACTGTTTTTATCATATAGAAAATATACATTGAGGGATCTGTGTGACGCCTCGATGAAGAAAAAAGGAAAAGATCAAAAATTGATGGAAAGCGCGGCTAATCTAGCATGCTAGTGTAAAGGGATTGGGATAGGGGATAAGAGATAACACGTTCAATCAATTCGCTCTGATCGAGGGGAGAATTTGCTTGGTCTAGTTTCGTGAGACCAGCATTCTCAAAAATATTTAACGTGTATCTTATTCTCTGCGCATCTTCGAACCAAAGATGGCGATTAGAGAATGAAAGAGAAACCATTAATTCCGGAGTATACGTTTCCCCTCGGCTTTCAGAAGAGATCGTCTTATAATGCAAGTTCATTATTTTATGCCTGAACCAATCTTGATTGAGAATTAATGATAAAATTTTAAAATGAGATAAAAATTAAAGTTAAAAAAAATAAAAATAAAAATACGTCGAGATTTCCATATCCTATAATTTTTTTCTTTGTAATAGCTTTGTTTTCATTTTTAAAACATAAAGAAATAATTAAATAAGCAAGGAAATATATGAATAAAGTCACGCGCTTGGATTTGAAAGTGGCGCCAGTGAAATATTTGAGAACTATCTGCGCAGCAAATTATCCATAATAATATGTAAATTTTCGAATCAATGCAAAAATTCTTTGATTTTTCATATGCAGGAACGAAAAAATGGTCGTTGGATATAGTTTTTCATTTCTGTTTTAGATCTCTCCGATTTTAACCGAAGATATAAATTCATACAATGAATTGATACATTTTCTGGCAATTTGCATCTATAGACAAAGATCTCTCGAATTACCTGTTCAAATTTCAAATCATTCGATTTCTTTTTTTAGTGAAAGCATTCTTCCCAAAACTAACATGCACTCTGTTTTACTGTTAGAATCGGTAAAAGCAGAGCTCTCACACGCTTTTAATGGCAGGGGGTCACGGCCTTGCGGATTAAGCCCGCAATTGCTCGCGTATATATCGAATCGTCCGGCAGATCGGTTGAATTTCCCTCGACCTCGGTTGAGAGCTGCGGTTCTGTTTTTCCTCGTGTCTGGAATCGGGAAATAGTTTCGTATGCAGCTCGCCATAGTGTTGGTTCGTAGGAAAAGGAGGATTTTTCCACCAGAGAAGGCAATTTTCCAGGGCGATGGCGTAGAAAATTGATGCGGCTGGTTTATCGGTCGCGTCCGCCAAACGGCAACGACGACGATTTCGTCGTCTCATTCATTTCACTTTTTCTATTCCCTCTCTTTCTCTCGTTCTTACACGTATACTCTTGTGATCCTTTTGCTTTTCCAAGTGTTACTATCGTTACTTTTTATTTTCACCTTTGCCTCATTCACACAGGTGCTAGAGTCTTCCGAATCAACGGATATATATATATAGATATACTTTACATGAATGTGTTTTCTTCTCTGCGGTATCTACTGTGAGTATAATCGCGTAGGATCGATTTTTCCATTTTTTACAGATGCTCCATGGCATTCAATTGTGTCAAACTGCCAGGGCACATTTACAACCCTTTCGGGGACAATTATCCGGAGAATAAGTCTGCCAGAAAACAATTCTACCGGACTTGACCGGTAGTTGTTGAGAAATTGAAAGAGCAGCAAATTTTTCGAGAATTTTTTGTTTTGAAAAATCACAAGCGTATACATTTGTACCGAAATTTTGCATTGAAAAGAGTAATTAATTGAAAATCATTCGATAATTTTTTCCTGGAAAAATATTCATTTATAAGAAGATTAAAGCCGATCTCCATGAAACATTTTTTCGAAACTACTTTTGCAATGAGATCACCGTCATTCGCAGTCAAGTTATCCAAAATTGTAAAACCAAAAAGATTTCCTCAGTATATTTATATAGTTTAGCCTGCGATCAGTTCATGAAATTTTCGAAATATCCAGTTAAAAAAAATGGCGGTTGTTTAGAATCGAAGTCTCGATTTTTCCAAAAATAGAGCGGATATTTTTCGTTCGTCAAATCGAAAGTATAGCGGAAAAAAAATATCCTTCGATCAAACACCAGATTCGCTCGTATCTGAAGAGAACATAAAAATAAGAGCAGGTCGTCGCACTCGAGGCTGTGGCTTTAAGATGTTTAAAATATTTGACAAAAGTTTTGAAGAATTTTCACAAATTTTGGAATTTATGCCAATTCTTTGATTCGACCGAAATATTTTTTTTTTATCTCGCCAAAAGTTTGTGGTCGGAAAAAAAAACAAATTAAAATTTTTTTTAGAGACATACAAATAATGAAAATAATTTGAAGCTCAAATCGAAGAGAACGAATTTATAAATTAGGTCACAAACACACACATTTCATTGACTTCGTATTTTTTTTATTTATTTCAAATATAATTATAATAGCCATATTGCTATGAAAAATCGATCGATAAAACATTTTTTTAATAAAAAAAAAAACGAACTCAGGCACAACGATCGGGTGATTTTTACTCGTCAAGAGTTCCGGAACTTCAGGCCTAGCAGGCACTATCAATACTTTCCCACGAGAGAAAAATGTTTTTTTTTTTTTTTTTTTTTTTTTTTCGTTTTATTTCCTGCTACTTGTGCTCGCGTGGATGGCGCCTCTATATCTTGCAGGAAAATTCGTTGGCTATCTTTGCCCGCCAGAACCGCGGAGAACACAATGATTATGTATACATATTTATGGCAATAAGGGATAAATAAAATAAAAAAATATATATGTTGACTCAAAATAAAGTATCGAGAGCGACAGTAAAGCGAAATTTTTTTTACATCCTAAATAGGCAAATTTATATTATTTGCCCTACATCGAGAAAACGAATGTCCTCGTTCAATATCTTGACTTCTAGGCGGTAGATCAAGTTCGTTCGTAATCATTTAAGTATCATTTGTTTTTTTTTTTATGATCTTCAATTCTAGTACAGTTTTGAAAAAAAAAACATTTAAATGAAGTGCTTTCCATAAAAGAAGGTATGCTGAGGAGTTGAATTGTGGGGAATGTGTGCGTATGTCATTGATAGATAAATATAAATGTTCAAGCTGTCGTGGGTCATTTAAGCGATGCTTTCATTCAAATATAAATAATATAAATAATAGCTGGGCAGTTGCGGGAGGGTTTGGAAGAAAGATCCCCGTATGTTTCTTACAGTAGTAAAGTAAAGTTTGAGACAGACGCGCGTGGATGCAAAGTCCTTCTTGTCTCTTCTGATCGTAGCTGCTTTTCCCTTCGTCTGTGAAGATCGTAAATCAGCCAGGCATCCTTGATCCCGGATGTCTCTTGCACGTGCCTCTCTCTTTCCTCTCTCTCTCTCTCTCTCTCTCTCTCTCTCTCTCTCTCTCTCTCTCTCTCTCTCTCTCTCAAACTTTACCGCTCTGCCATTAAGCCACTGTGAAACGTGCAATACCAATCGAGAAGGAATTATAACAAACATCCCAAGGGATGTTGAGCATGTACTTATTTATAACTAAAAGAATTGTCCAGGACTCACCTTCGATTTAATGGTAAAATTAAAGAATTAAAAATTGTTACTACGCATTTCCAAGAGTATCCTGAAATCATACAGAAATGAAACACGAGAGTGGTCTTTTTTTTAGCCAACGAAAATTTACGTAATTTATAAATTTTATGTAAATTATATTATTCATAAATTCAATGAATTTCATGGATCGTTATAAGATACATAAGGTAAACGGCCCAGATAGTGAACGTGTCCCAGTTTTTGAACGATCCAGTATATATTTAATGATAGTTTACTACATATATTTTATCGGATCGTCGATTCAAAATACCCGCAAATAAAGATTCAATTTTCAACTTTAAGAATAGAAAAAGTTAAGAGTAGTTACTATTTTCAATACATTATGGATTTAGCTTTAAAAATCGGCACTTCCATCAATCCCGTCATTAATTGGGACAACGAATTTAGGACGTGTCCGAATTGTTGATTGGTGTTTCATAACCTAAAAAGTTTTAAGTTTTCTCCAATCCCCTTGGAAATTCTGCTCAATGTATTGAATTTTTTTTCATTTATTCATGAAATAAATGTAAATGGAACTGAGTAAATGTGAAATAAAAGTACAATAGCTATTTTTTCGAATTTATTTCCGACCGTTCATTAACTGGGACTCTGTCGCGTTATTGTCTGGGCCAGCAAGTCAGTGGGTTTGTCAGTAATTCGGACATCAAACACGCATTTTTAATTTGCTTATTTATCCTGATTTTTCAACGTTTCCACGAAAAATTCAATATTATTACATTAAGGATGAACGAAATTGTTGATATGAAACCAAAGTTTTTGGATATCGTACTCCAGATATGATTGAAAAATGTAAAAAGAACATGGATCCTCCGTTAATTGTTCACTAACTGAGACATTTATCTTATACTTATAAATATGTGTCAGGAGAATTCTGAATTAGTGATGAAGCTACGAAGAGACGTTTGAGCGTTTAAACGCCAAGTAATTTATAAAAAAAAATTAACGAAGCTTGACCCTCATTACCCTATCGATATATACGATCTCTCCAGCCTTTACTGTTGCGTCTCTCACCATCGCAATGTTAATCAGACAGCACTTCTCGAATTAAAAAAAAAAAGTTCGAATGCAATTTAATGATAATTTAATCGTGTCTGGATAACTATTCATAATAATTTTTTTTTCAATTAACAATCGTGTGCAACAACAATTATTATGGAAAACGATTTTTTTTCCGAAACAGGTATATTTTTAATGATTTTTTTTTGTTAAATGTACACACTATTTACATAAGCATGCTTCTCGCATATATTTCTATATAGCTAAAAGCTCGATCTGATCAGCATTTCGGTACTTCGCTATGTGAGAAAAATTTGAAAAAAAAAAAATCAACGATACCGAAGATGTTTGAAACATTGATTTCCAATTAAAAAAAAATAATGCCCAAAAAGTTATTAGCAGATCCGTTGAGAGAAAGAAATGGTACAACAAATAATCTGTAAAATTTATTTTTTGTTTTTTGAAATTCTGAGAAGTGGATGAAATTTTTTGAATTTTTTACATATTTTCATAGAAAAGTTACGTATTTTATTGAAAAAATTTCCCATTGAATGAGAATAGTTTTATACGTAAATTTATGAAAAAATAGTAAAACAGGAATTTAAAAAAAAAAGGGAAAATAAAAGAAAAATCATGTAATTCATTTGATTCGAACAGAAAACGAAAACTACGATGATTTTTTTGACAAAATTATTTTTCAATCAATTTTTTAGTAACATTTTGCTATTGTTATTATTATAATTCAAAATCAAAGTTTTCAGGATTTTCCAAATGGTTGATTTTTTTTCAGTTTTTAATTCGATTTTAAAGTGCAAATCAAAAAGATTTTTCATTCGAGAGTTTTTCCATCTTCGATTAAAATCGATCAATCTCTTCCTGTTCTTCATCGCACGAGTCATAGACGTGTATAATCGAATTTTGTGGGAGAGGAGAATGGAAATTTCACACCGATACGAATAACGGAGTCAGCGTGTGGTATATTTTAGCATACTTTATTGAATTTTCACGACTGATATATGCGGAATACAGGAACGTTTGATGGACAGGATAGACGTATCTCCGAGAGCGGTTTCCTCGGTGCATTCGACACGTCATAATTCTCGATTATTCCGGAAATTGAAGGAGAATAACCAGATAGGTGGTAAGCAAAGATGCTATCTGGAGTTTGAATTTAAAAAAAAAAACAATTTTTTTTTACAATATTTTAATTTTTTTCGTAAATAAATTTTTAACTTTCCTCACCGATGATAATAACGGTAGATTCACGTGGAAACAGCCTGCTGCCGAGAAATTCAATCTTCGATTTATCAGATGTATCGATGTTTCCACGTTCTTAGAGAATTAACAAAAAAAAAAGAAGATTTTATTACGTAATTTTTTGTTCATACTTTACTATTTAAAATTGCACGAATCAGTAATAAAATTCGTGCATATTAATAATTAACCGACCACAAACAAAATTTGTTCAATTTTCAGAAATTTTTATTCACAAATTAAATAAAAATCGGGTCGATTTTGGTTTTTTTTTTTTTTTTTTTAGTATTTCGTACTTAAATTTGAAATTTCCCGTTCATAATACTCGCCTCGTATCGACCTCGAGAAATTCCCGAATTTTTTAACCATCGTTTCCAGCTGATCATAATATGGCCCATGCAATTTGCCTGTGTAACAAGTGAAAAATAAAAATGGACGATGATACAGAGCCTGAGGGGAGTTTTTTTTTATTCTCATGGAAAAGACTGATTCAAGGAATTACGCTAGCCTTAATTTTTCTAAAAATCGTCTTCATTTTAATTTTCCTATGGTACGAAGTTTTTGAAAAATTGCATCGAAGATAGAGCTAAAAATTATTCTCCGTTACAATTCGTACTTTTTTTTCCACAGCTAGGCCATTTTTCAATTTTTTTTTTGTACGATACTTATACGATATTTTCATTAACATATAATCTGAAAATAATTAATAAAGCAACAATTTTCCTTTCCACAGTTTCCCGAAAAAAATAATTCGTCAAATTCGATACCATTTTGAGCGTTTCAGGGTGACACCGCTTAAAAAAAATTTGGGTCTTTCTCGTTTGTTTTCACCGGTCCTTTGTCGACAGCAACGTCGATTTACTCAGAGTCGAAAAGAGCCTGGGGATACGGGGCATGGGTATTATTTAATCAAAAATCGATTCATGAGGAAAATGATAGAAATAAAATAAAAGAAGTTTAAAGTAAAGTAAAATAAAATAAAACAAATTAAACTAATAGCCCAGTTGGTATGAAAAATCAAAATCGATAGATTTTGTGTATTTTGATGACATTCTGTCGCAAGGGGAATGATTAATGTAAAATAAATTAACGAAGAAGTCATGGGGATGAACTACGTGAAAAGGCGAGAAAGAGAATCGATTGAAGAAACTTCTGACCCAATAAAAACGAGCGTATGAGGCATTCTTTATCAACTTGGCCACTTTTTTTTGGTCAAATACCACTTTTATTATTTTTTAACATTTTACCACTGTGGACTACGGCTGAAGGAATAAAAGTTCCTTTTTCGTCGATTTTTTATTTTTTACATGTCACGTATACCACAGCCGATAATTAAAAAACAAAAATTTACCAAAAAAGTACCCTGCGTATCCCATGTTAAATTACTCAACTTTTGACAAGTATATCACAGCATCCATGTGGGGGAAAAAAAAATTGTTTTTTCATCCTCGAAAACAAAATTCAAATACATTATATCTTCGCAATAATTGGAGATTTCGACTCGAAAAGTCGAAAATGAAATAGCTGACGGTATAGGTGCCCAAACATGCGTAAATTTTTATTTTTTTCTCTTTTTCACAAGACGAAATCGAAGAAGAAGAAAAAAAAATGGAAAAGTTCACGTCCCCGTCTATATATTGACCTGGAATCACCCACGTACACAGGAGTAAACGAGAATGAGGAGAAAAGTTTTGTAAAAAATATCACGACTCGTCTGGCTCCCTGACAACTCGTGTGGCCCTAAGGATAACGCGATAAATTCGAATCAAGATTTTTATTTTTTTGCACACTTGTATGGGTATTTGACGATCAAATCCCAATGAGAACATAAGAAATTGTTGAAGAATTTTTTGAAGTGAAACTTCTTTAGATGCGTTGAGAGTAAACTTTCAAGGTCGCGTCACGAAAAACCGTTAGATTTCGTCTCGCAAAAGAGACGAATTATAATATACTTTGGGAGGTAGAGAGACTGACAAGGAGAGTGCCAAATTTGGGAAACGCAGTTATGGGGATGGGACGACGCGTAGTTGCTATGACCCAACCATAGGGCTAGTTGGCCAGTCATTCAAGAGTTAAACGCTCCGAAAATTTTTAGTATATAAAGTGTGAAAGAAATTTTTCGAAAATTTTTGGTATATAAATTGTGAAAGAAATTTTCAGAGCGTTTAACTCTTGAATGGCTGGCCAACTATAGCTCTATGGTTAATTTTTCAACGTTTCGTTACATTTACAAATACTGTCATTGCATAATTCAATCCTTTCACGAACAATGTTAAAAAATTTACATCTTTTTGCTTGCATGTATCAATACTTTTGATTATCTAATACAATGTCAACACCCTAAAATGTTTTTGAGAAAAAAAAATCATTCACATATTTATTAATTTTAAATAAATACTTTTTACGACACAATTTATAAATAAGACTATCCACTTTGCCATAGCAAACGAATTTCGGATGAGAATCGATAGGCACACTCAATATTTTTCTCAAATACGTTAATCATCGAATTTATCGTTCAATTTTTTATTAATAATTCGATGATTACTGGCAAGAAGATTTTATTTTCATCCTTTCGTCCATGGAAAGCTTTAATGAAGATTGTGAAAAAAATATTCTACTTGCCTCGGTCGATGTAAAGTGACAGGCGTAATTGAGGATTATCAGCTGACCGAGAAACACCACTATCCAGGACGTCAAACAAGAAAAAATTTTCCATTCGTGGAGTGTCCAGGTGAATGTCATCAATCGTTGAATGACGAAGAATAAATCGCTGACTATGTGAAGACACACATTACCGAGCCATAACAGCAATGACCACGAGTAAAGAGAATTCAGACTCTCGCTCGCAATCATCAGTATGTTGTGAAGATACTCGATGTCCTTTTATGAGACAATAAAAAATTTGCTTAAGCCATATGGCAAAAAGAAAACAATACATAGGTCGATATAAAATTTCCCATTAAAAGTTCAATCTGATCAGAATTTCCGTACTTCGTTGTGTGACAAAAATCTAAAAAAAAAAAATCAACGATCACGAAGATCTTTCAAACATTGATTTTCAATAACAATAATGCCAAAAAATGATTTACAAATTCGTCAAAAAATTGTATAACGTAGCTTCAGAAAAATTTATTTTGTGGCATATAAAATGAATTTGTTGATTTTTTTTTTAATACATTTGAATTTTTACAGAATTTTCTCTTTTTTGAATTTTTTTTTTTATTTTGAGAAGTGGATGACAAGCCTTAAATTTTAGATATTTTTTCGTGGAAAGGCACCGAAGAAGTTTCCAGCTCATTGAACGAATAGTTTCATGCATGCAGCACTAAATAAAATTCCAAAAGAGGAATAAAAAAAAGAAAAGAGGAAATTCTTTAAAAATTCACACGTATTAAAAAAAAAACAAAGCATTATTATTATTATTTAAAAAAAACAATTTTTTTAGGATCTCCCTAGATGGTTGATTTTATTAAGATTTTTATTACATAGGGAAATGCTTAAAATTCTGACTGAATCTCACTTTTGCTTGGTAATGTTTACGTGAAGCATCTTTAAAATTGTGAGCAAAATAAAATAGTGAGGGAATTGAAAAATTTCTAGCTTTCACTTTTTTTTTAAGTAAATTCGATGTGGATCATCTAAAAGGAACTCATATTATAAAGTTTCATTATTTTCCATCATGATTTTGGGAACTTTGTGGGCCACAGAGAAAACACAAAAATTTTAAAAGAATCAAAATTTTCAAAAATGTCTCAATTTTTTGCAATCTCAATTTCTTCACCGATTATTTTTCGAATTAATACGAAATATGGTTTTCCCCCCAGCCTATTGTTATTATTATGTCAAGTTCTTGCCCGATGGTTGTGAACTGACGAAATTTGGCGCGAACGTATTATTTTTAAAGCAAATAAGAAAATTCATAATTCCACAAAATCTGAAGCCTCTCGCAAATTCTCAAAAATTTTGAAAGTTAGAACAGGCTTGGAAATTTTTAGTTTCATAAAATTTGAATCCCTTGATGGGCTACAAACGAATCTCAAATGTCTGATTATGAAAGTCATTTTTCACTTTTTATCCTTTCCTGTTGTCCCTACTGTATCCTCTCCGTAAACATCGGTAATTTTCTACGGAGAAAATTAATTAATATTGTATTAGAAATTGTCAATATTGTAATAGCAATTGCAACACGTTTCTCATAGCTCACATTTTAAATCTGTAAATTTTGAGGTTTTTGTCTAACTAATTGAATAATATATTGTACGCATGATCATTTATTTTAATTAAATAATTTGTTCAATTCTGAATGATTCATTTTTCACGTGGCTATTTGAATTCAAAGTATGACAATTGTCGAAAATTTTTCAAGGTCAAATACCGAAAAAATGTAATTAACATTGTTTTTCAACAACCAGATTATGAACAATAAACAAAAATTAAAATAAAAAAATGTTGGCATGAAAAAAATTTCAGTAATTATTATTTCCGTGAAATCGAAAAATAACTTCCTAAAAATCATTGATCGAGCAACACTTTAATTATTTTATCGACAACTTTTTAGCATTTTCAAACTTTTATCTCTGCAAAATGCACTTTAAATTTTGCATTGATTTTTACTTTTCGATCGACATTATGTGTTATCAATCGATCAAAAATTGAAAAAAAAAATCTTTTTCCAATACCCGAATATCTTTAAATTTTTAATAATAAAAAAAAAAAACATTCTAAATCATCGGTTACCTTGGTGTCGACAATGGGACTGGCGAGCAGCCATCGGGAGGACGATGGACCGCTCTTTCTCGCCATAACGTTGAGATGTTCGAAGCGCTGACCGAGCAGCATCGTGAGACAGGAGAATTTAATTATCGACACCGAAGTTCCCACATAGACGATCAAGTAGGTAACATTTTGAAGCCAAGGTTCCTCAAATGCATTCATCCCAAATTGATTTACGGCGACCCACGGGAAAATATTCGTGCACAATATGAACCACGACCAAACGCACGTTTTCGTCTCGTTTCTCGCGTAACCGAGTTTCTTCACGATCTCGTCGTAATCCTCCATCACGTTCCAGACCCTCACGAATTTTTCCCGCGTGTATAACGTCGTGACAATGTCGAATATTGCCATGAAATAATTACAGACTGCCTGTATTTCAAAGTTACATTTGTATTGTGCAATATACGATCACAGAAAAAAAAATTTCAAGGATACTACGAACAAAAAAAACACCCTTATTGTTTCATCGGTTATTGATCGATGAAATAAGACATTTCGTTGCAGTTTTTATTTTTTTGAATTTTCAACTAAATAAATTATTTAACGGTTTTCGAGTTAATTATTATATAATCCGTCGAATAATTAAGATAAATCATTTTTTTTAAAAATATTTAACGAAGCGAATTGAATTGAGCAATCGAGGAAGCGAAAAAAGTGTCGATCCTAATTTATGGTCTCGGAAATTAATTTCTTAACAAATACCACATTTCCGCTAGGTAACATGCCCCTTGAGATCGATTATTTGAAAATTTTTAAAACGTTAATGAAATATCATGGCGATAATTTGAAAATCCTCATTTACCATGAATTACACGTGCGCCTTTATAAAAGTCACGAATAAAATTGCAAAAAAAAAAAAAAAAATTCCCTTCTAGCTTTTGCCACCTAATGTTTTGATTTTTTTATAAACAGTAATATCAATTAATAAATAATTAATGATAGCAATGAAAATTTTAATGAACAGCATTGTATAAAATTAATTCGATAATATTATTAACAATGAATTTTTGAATATCTTTTGTCAAATAATATTACCACTAAACGGCCTCTGTGACGAGCAAAAAAGTTGAAAATTACATTATCATTTACAAACCTTTCCCGTCTCCATATGACCCAACAGCGGTTTATCCATTGCCACACTCATGAAACGCCACAATATCGTATAAATTATATACGTATAAATCACGAGGCAGACATAAGAATAGATGGCATTGATGCTCGATGGTACGAGCGCGTCATTGTGAAATTCGTACGGAGCAAGACCAAAAATTCTAATCACATAAACAATAGGGCACACCGATGTGTAGAGTTGGGAATCGGGTCCTCGAAGTTTTTTCGTTTTCATTGCTTTTCCATCGATTGGAAATGTCTTTGCTGTAGGCGTAAAAATTCGCGTACTCTTTAAAATCCTCGGCCCAGGTTCCATTGTGATAAATTCATACCTTTGGACAGACATATTAATTCGTTAATAGCTAATTATGAAAAACAATTGAATTCGCAGATTGAACGTTTGAGCGCTAAACCGACTTTGTGAAATCTACTGGAGCATTTTTCAATCGATGTTAAAAAAAAAAAAAAATTATATAAATTTTCGATCGAAAAAAGGAGTGAAATAGTTCAAGATTGTATTTGGGAGAAAATAGCAATCTTTATTGATTAATAATCATGATAATTTCACAATTATTACTTCACGTGCAAATGGGAAATTTTATTTAGTTTCAATTTTTGACACCAGAGGTGATACATCCGTATTATCGGGGGCTCGAATATACCGAATAACAAATATTAATTATGGCGATTGCAAATTATTTTGCTGCATACCAATTTTTCGAGCGTTTAAAATAAAATAATTTTAGATTTGATCGATGAGCCGATGGCCTGGGATAAATTTTTACTCGTGGATTTATTTTAGAACGAAAAAAAAATAATTAATTATCAGTATTTACATATTATTAAATTGAATTGATATAATAAATTTATTATTAGTGCATTAAATCAGCTAAGGATCTTCGTTTTACCTGGCTCGGAAAGCGAATTTTTTCAATCAGTTCTGTCATATGGCATCCCAAAAGAACGCAAAATACGAATATTTGTTTTTCAAAAATTCATCTGTCAAAATACAAAAGTGTCGAATTAACAGCGTCAGTCGTGATCGATTTTTTTCCTTCACAAAATCATAAAGAGCATGGAAAAACAAACTAAATTATTAACGTTGCGATGCAAATTAATTCTAATTTGCTATGAGAAGACTTTTTAATAATCCCCCCCCCCCCCCCCCCCCCCCCCGGTTCCATTAAAAAATTACTTCCTGTCCAAACAAAAAAAGACTGAAAATAGACATTAACTTCAACGTCTTTCCGCAATGAATAATTTTTTTTTTTCTATTCGTGTGTTCCAACGTATACACTTGCGGTTTTTTTTACGTATTACCCTTCCAATTTGATCCCTCCTATCACTCTCTACCCGCACTTCGTTAAGCTAACCTAAGTTCCGCAGCATCTGCAGCTGCTTTTTAGCTACACTGTATCGCATTCGAGGTGGACATGGGGAAACTGCGGCAAACCAAAACCCATGCCGATACGGACGGCATTATTTTTACTGAGTTTCCGATATGTTACCATCAGAATCTCAGTAAAATTGCCTCCCGCTCGGTGCAGTCAGCGCGCCAAGCCAGTGCACGGCTAAGCGATCACCCATCCAAGTAGTGGCCTCGCGGTAATTGCTGCGTAACTTGGGAGATCGCCAGAGCCGCACACTGACCATGCATCCAGTACCGTCAATAATGAATAATTGAATTAAATTATTTATTTCGAATTTGAAAAGTTTAACTTTTGAATCGCCAAGATTACAATTTCAAACGTTCGCAGAGAGTTTTTCCCGGTAGTCCCACAATGGGGATGAATGTTTTCAAGAAAAATTCGAAGGGATGGAAGAAAAAAAAATAATCCAGCTGATATGGAATGACGCATATATATAAGAAAATGAAAGGGTTACGTGGTCGTCGTACTCGTACGATGAATTGTGTTGCAGATGTTGTGTATTAATCGTCTAAGGAAAATGGTGGAGGGATGGGCACTCACCGTCCCGTGGAGGCAAAGCAAGTGCTGGGTGAGGGGGGGGGGGGGGGGGTTAAACCGAAGGATCATTAATCATCTCGGTATTTCATGCCAGGAACGTGTATAACACATCGCGGGGCTTTTCCAGTCGATTTAACTCGAAAATAAAATAAAATGAAAAACCAACACGTGTTTATTGCGAAATCGTGGCAACGGATAAATCTATGGCGTTGTATTGCATTGCTTTCCGGTATTATTTAGAATGTGAACAAGATTATTGTTTCACTGTCCTCATTTTCATGTATTTATTTTTTTATTTGTTGATTTATATATTTATTTACTCATTCTAAAGTGAGATAAATAAAAATAAAATTAGAGTGAAGATGAATTTAGAAAAAATTAGATTTTCGGATTGAACCATTTTTTTTTTAATCGTTCGTTTGTTTGTTTTTTGTCACAAATGGATCCCAATAAATTCAAACTCTGAACCCTAATCCAAGAAACGTTGACTTTTTCTTTTAATCGATGAATGACGAATTTACTAGTACGTAAAGACACAAAAATACGCTTGTCATTTTATGAGGAAATGGTAGAATTAGTGAAAGAGACTATAAAAAAAATGCATGTGAACGTCTCAAGTACTGTAAAAAATTCATTCTCGATTTATTTTTAATATTCTTCGTCAAATTCTTTAGAAAAAAACATTTCTCAATTTCCTCACAATGTTCTCTGCCAAATTCTTCGCAAAATGTATCTCAAATTCTTTACAAAATTCATTCTTAAATTATTTACAAATGTTTTTCTCAACTTTTTTTACAAAATTCTTGGACAAACTCGATATTCCACGCACAAGGCATAAAAAAAAATCATTTAAAATCCATATCTGAAACGATGCGTTATCGCAGTGGAAAAATCTTTGAAATAAAACACTTGGCGATCGTGCAATTGATGTCCGCGCGATGATTGCATTGAGAGCGTATCTGGACGTGTAATTAAAGTGCACATGGATAATGGGGGGAAAAAAATGTGTATACCAGTTACATGTACGAGACGTGGAGAATCGTAGAAAAATAAATGTATCCCGAGAGACTATATAAATAACGACAAGTTCGTTCTCCAACGAGATTTCCTGTCGGATATATATGTCGAAGCGTGGGGCAGTTATAAAATTAGAGAGAAGAGATGAAAAGAGAGAAGAATACAAAAAAAAAAACAATCCAATAGCATTTATAGAGATGCCCGTGGCTGCTGCACGAGGATCCAGAAAAATATATACTATACAGTGTCTTCTGTGTGCAGGTTCGATCATACTCGATTCTCGGAGTCTTCATTGATATTTTTAAATTACAATGATAATAATTTTTTTTTTAATTACATTACCCACAAACAAAAGACTAAAAATTTAAGTGAAATAAAATTTTTGGACGATATTCAATTCGATAAATTGCAAACGATCCGTTTTATTTAAAAAATTCATATTCAATTCCCAGAGTCTTCATTGAAATTTTTAAATTACAATGATAATAATTTATTTTTGAATTACATTACCCACAAAAAAATGCTCATAATTTCAGTAAAATAAAATGTTTGGATGATAATTCAATTCGATGAATTGTAAACGATCCGTTTTATTAAAAAAATCAATATTCAATTCCCAGAGTCTTGATTGAAATTTTTAAATTACAATGATAATAATTAATTTTTTAATTACATTACCCACAAAAAATCCTCAAAATTTCAGAAAAATAAAATGTATGGGTGGTATTCAATTCGATAGATTGCAAACGATTCGTTTTATTTAAAAAATTCATATGCAATTCCCAGAGTCTTCATTGAAACTTTAAAATTAAAATGATAATAATTTTTTTAAAATTAAATTATCCACAAAAAAATGTTCAAAATTTCAGCAAAATAAAACGTTTGGACGATATTCAATAGGATAAATTTTAAACGATCCGTTTTATTAAAAAAAATATATATACATACAAATAAAATTTTCACGTTTTTCCTTGTGTTACTCCCTTGATATTTTTTTTATACGCCCCGGAAAACATTACGAAGCCCAAATGAATGTTTATTTATTAATTTTTTTTTCCAGTAAGGCCTTACTGGATCTTGCTCCAAGAAGTCAAAGATTTGTCATTGATATAAAAAAAAAACTAAAATCATTGGGAAACACAAATGAAAATATGAATGTCATTTTTCCACATTTGTTTTTTTGTAAAACATAGAGTGCTTTCGCTGTATGGCCCCGGATATAATGCAAAAAGATATTTTATTAAAATTTTCAGTATTTTTCGATGAGGGTAGAGTGTATTCTTGAACGATCTAAATCAGATCGTGGATATCGTCGAAACTTTGAGCAACTATGAAGAAATTAAAAAAAAAAAATGAGTGGCTGAATTAGCACGAAATTTCCCATATATGCCTGGATTGTAGATTCTCGTATCGTTGAAAAGAGAACAGACCTGGCGGTAAATTGAAGGAATTCGCGATACCCGATGTTTTTCGATAATTAAATTAAACGAATATTGAAAAAAAGCTTGCAAATCACTGATCATCATCATGCGATCTTGATCACATCTTGCTCACAATAACTCCAGCGCCTCCATCGAAAAAAAATTATATTCAGCTCATACGACGTCCCCTTCAAACAATACAACTTGCATGCATATTTTTTTTTTTTCGATACCTCCGATAGGAGTGCTATTGCTCTGTAACACTTTAAATGCCTCACCCTGTATACAGAGACTCGAAAAAAAAGATGCAAATCGTAAACACCTGAGCTTGATAAATGTTCCGAATAAAAATGTCGAGAACCGCGATTACCCAAAGTACTCTCCCCCGGATAAATATTCAAGGCATCTGAGCAGAGGCCAAAGAAAAAAACGATTCACTTGCTTCGAAAGGGCTCATGTGTGTAAAACAAAAATTAAATACCCATACTCCATTAAAGACCGCGGCCCCAGGGAACATAAAAAAAAGGAGCTCTCATGGACAGTGATCTACGAACAACTCACCCCCGTTCGTTCGTGCCTCGAATGCAACGAACACCTCTTGTTATGCGAGACACAGACCTAGATTGCACCGTTCCAATTCATAGTGATAAAATGCTCGTTGTTGCAGACTCTTTCGGTAGAAAAAATTTCGCCGTATCTTTCACACCGATAAGAAACGAAGCGAGAAAACAAATAAAAAAAACCGACAACGATATAACCACGTTTTGTCTCCGGAAATTCTTTTCTACTCATACATATCCTTATTTTACGATGTTTTTTTTTTTTCTTCTTTTTCTCTCGCGCTTGCGAATCCACGTGTATCGCACGTCTCTCAGGAGGATCGCATACACGTCTTCGAGCGTGGGTTAAATTAAAACGAGAGTACGTTTGTGGGGTCTTCACTCGCATGTCTCCTCACCCACTTGCACTTTATACCTCGATTTATCCTCCCCCCCCCTCCCTCCCTCCCCCTTCCCTCCCTCCTATGCACATGGAGAACGTGACGTTAAATATTATTCCACGTCGGGAGAGCGATGAATTATTGAACGAGCCGCAAAACGCAAAATGTGAAAAGGATAGAGTGCACGACGTGTCTGACTATAGACAGGCCGTCACTACTGACGCGCCCTGTTGCTACTTCGAAGTGCTAAGCAAAATACATGTGGACGTAAACACGAGTAAGCTGAAGGTCGTGAGAGAGAGAGAGAGAGAGAGAGAGAGAGAGAGAAGGGTGGGTTTTTCATACGAGAAAAGTTTGCTGTTTTGCTCATGCATACGCATCATAACATATGGCGAGAGTCTCTGACGCGAACGAATGGAAAAAAAATGGTCGAGGGGGTTGACGAGAGATGAGATAGAGAGAATGGACAACGAGGGCGGTAAGCGTCATGAGACGTGTGTATATATACGCTTTATTCTCCTTTGCGTTATTGTTGCGATACATTCGACTCAAAGTGAGACAAGGGAGCAAACAAGATCGTGCGATGCTTAAGAATGGTTTATGCAAAGTTGAAAAAAAAAAGCTTGTCAATTAAAAATTTGCACATTTCAGCAAGTGGGTTTTCGAAATTTTGCTTTCTCATCGAAGAACCTTTGTGAGCAAGATAATATAATGCGGAAGCAATGTGGAAAAATTTCTAATTTGCACACGCTTTTGTTCTGAATTTACCTTCAATAACAATACAATAACGAGCACAAATTTTTGGGTGACATGTGAAACCAGAGCTGGACAGTACTTCAAGTACCCGGTACTTGCGATATACTGGAAGTACAGTACTTGAAGTACAAAGTACTTTAAAAGTATTTCAAGTTTGTACTTAAATTTCCAAATACTTAAATTTCCAAATACTCGGCCTTTACTTTAAAGTATTTGTATACAAATACTTTAAAGTAAAGGCCGAGTATTTGGAAATTTAAGTACAAACTTGAAATACTTTTAAAGTACTTTGTACTTCAAGTACTTAAAGGCCGAGTATTTGGAAATTTAAGTATACTTAAATTTTCAAGTACTTTTCAAGTACCAAGTATGAAGTACTTTTGAATACGCCGTGCTAATGGTTGCATGTATAACGCTGTTGAATATATAATTGAGGAACGTTCTGCGCCATCTTTGGTTAAGTTTGTAAGGAATGATCGTTCAAAGGCTCAAGCTACGGTAGTTACGGTGTCATGTCAATGCATGGCTCCGTTTTTAACAATCCGTGTATTATATTCGCAATTTTTTCTTTTTAAAACCTGGAAGCTAAATACATCTTAATTACAATCGTCAATGCTATTTTTTAAAATTATTTCTAATTCTTCGTTTAAATATTTCTGTTCCAATCTGCCTAATTTCGAGATCACACGATTTTTTAGTGGCCCACTTGGTGTGGTTTGCTTCATATGTGCTATGCATGAAAAATATATATGCCTTAAATTTATGTTTAACATAACTAATATGTACTGTAGATTATTTGTAAGTATGTTCTAGGGATCGCTGGTTATATGTGCCAAAATATTCAATCGTTTGTTCAATCAAGTGATGCTTACAGAGCAATAAAAAATTACAGTTAACTCGTTCGTGGAGGTATCCATAACTCAGATATTTTTCTGGTAATAACTCATAAAACACGTGCGCACTTTTCGATTTATTATTTTTCATGCTTAAGTACATACTACCGTGCTGTCACAGGAAAATTTTATTTTTTCCCAAAATCCAAATTTCTCAATTTTCAGCCTATTTTTTGGTATTATTTTTCTCTCAAAATAAGTCAAATACTTTTTTTTAGAACATTTGCAAATTTCAGTTAAAAAAACTGCAACCGTCATATTTTAGGAGTATTATTCAATCAATTTTTTTCCTACTCAATTATTTAAACCGTTTTTTTCTCCCCAAATTACACACTTTCAATAAGGGATTTTTTTTTTTTAATGAAGAAATTAATACGAAAATTCATAAAAGGTTGATAATATTCGAGAAGGTTAATTTATCATTTTGGGCGATAACGGCTGAGCCAATATTGGGAAAAATCAAAAAATTGCATGTTGTTTTTTAAATTTCTTTCGTATCAAAATTTTGAAAAAAAAATCTGTTTCGTATGACTATGTCGATTTGGTCTGGAATGTCCCGCATGCATGAACAAAGATGTATTAGCATACGTAGATGGGGATATGTGTATCGGAACTGAGGGGTGGTTAGCTGCACGAACAGGACGTTAATTGCGGACATTGAAAAATACACGTTGCTCCACAGTGCTTGACAAATACGTTGGAAAACAGAACGATTTACAGTTATATTGGTATAATACGATTGCAGAAGGAAAATAATACTTTTATTAAATATTTTAATGCAACCTACATTCCCGAATCAATAATTATTTCACCGAGGCAGCCAGGAGAATTCTTACGAATAATTTTGAAAATTCTAGAAAAAAAAAATTTCGACGCGGTAAAATCTTTTTTTTTTAAGTCTAGAATATTTACATTTTTACCTGGAAGAAGGCAGCATACATTTCTTTTTTGTAAAATAAACAAAAAAGGCAGTATCCCTTCCAAAACCTTACCTTTATGCATAAGTAGGGGTGTGTATGACCCCTCCGAGAATATCATCAAAGAGAAGGCATTTTCGCAGCACTGTCGACGAGCTCCTTTGAATTTATATCGGAGGAATAAAATAGGCAGAGAAAATTGGAAATAAATTTCATAAAAAAAAAAAAAAAAAAAAACCACGAGTGACCGCTAATATATTTGACAAAAGATTGAGTAACGAACGGGTTACATCAACGCATATATATGTGATACGTTAAAGAAGAAACCCCATTACTGTATTTTCATTTCATTCACTCGTCTCTTTATATACGTTTACGAGTTGTTTTATGGTCCATTCAGCTTTCCGGCATTTTTTTTTTAATACAATTTTTACGTGACGAGAGTTTATGGGGCACGTGATGGAGCGAGTGGAAGAAGTTCGTTGACACCGCTGTGACTCATAGACAAATAACTGTGATATATTTGTATATTTATATAGAGGACAATTCCAACGTGTTGGAATTTTCGTCCATTGGCAGTTTGACGCAAGAGTGGATTCTTCTGAATTATTAAATTCAGGTTCGCAGAGAAGGTTCAACGAACCCACAAAAGTCTTATACTCTTAGTTTCATCAGTTGTGAATTTTAAATTAGCGCAATCTTGCGGTGAACTTTAGCGTTAATCTGAAGCAGGCTGTGTCTCTGATGAAAAGCGCATGCGCATGCGCCCTCTAGCGAAAGCGTCCTAGAAACACTTCGCATCGACCAATAAGCGTGAAGAAGATACGTAGAAATTCATATAAAGAAAGTCAGGAAGGAGCATAAGGGCAAAATTTTGGTGGTAGGGGTGCAACGGTAGTGACGTCACGAAACTGAACCAATCTCTGCTTGTATTGGTGGGCCATACATACATAAATAGTACACAAACGCAACGTTCTAATTTAAGACGCAAAAAGCAAAAAATGTTTAACTGTTGCTCGTGTGGTTTTTCACGAACAAAAGATAATAATGCAGAAGTATCTTTCCATGCGTAGGTTTAATTACATTTTTTCAAAACTAGATACGAATAACCTGAAAAATAGTGTAAATACAACATTGAAAATAAGAGGTTATTTTAGAGATTCATTATGTATCACAATTTATTAGTTTCACTATTAATTCGGTTTATTTTATATTTATAATCTGATTTTAATCAAATTATTTATGTTTGACCAGTGTATTGGTTTTTCTGCCGGAAAAAAAAATTGTTTCACGTCTGATGCCTTCCGACAAGAAATTCTGTGATGAGATTTGTCCTAACCTCACTTTTGGCGTGCATTGGCATGTCTTCAGCAGTATTGCCAATATCGTAGAGTTACGACGTTGCCGAATTTCACTCGAAAATGTGATAAGAATACATTTTAATTAATATCCACACAATCAGTGAACCAAGCGTTCGGAAAATTATTTATTACTGTTTTAATGAAAATTGAGAAACGTAAAAAAATGTTATATACCGGAGTTTTTTGGAATTAATTGTCAAAATAATTTTGACAAAGCTGTGACTTTCAGCAGTTCTTTTTTAATTAATTAATTATGATAAGATAAAAAAAAATTAACAGAAAAATCAGATTTTTTGGAAATTTTAATACTGAAATGTCTCATTAAAGAATTTCCAAAAAAAAAGGTAACATTTTTTTAAAATAAAATATTACCGAAAATAGTAATCACACGTGATCGAGTACTCGTTGAAAGGTATTTTATTATTTTAACAATTTTACGCATTCATGACACGACAAAAAATGTTAAATATACGCGTCTCAATCTTCCAGCATGATTTGGTGAAAAATATAAATGTTGTTCGGGGCTCCTGGTTCGTCTTTTTCCGCTCAGGGGTCTTTAAGTTTGGGGTGATTTCTGATTGCATCCCCCTTCCATCGAATCTCATTGATCCTGGAGACGATCCATGGGAAGTGACAGGAATATAAGGCGTGAAAGAATTGCCCAACGTGCAATCCTCTCGTAGCTATATATATTTCAACAATATATTGCTAAAGCTTCTTGAAATATTTACTTCCCAATATTTACTTATTCCCGTGTGAATCGAATTTTCTTCAGTAATTTACGACGGCCATATTGAATCTGCCATTTTTAATTCATAAGTTTTATCGTTTAGTTTACGATTATGAGATTTTCATATTTTTCGAAAAATATCTATAAACGCTCTAAATTTCGCAAATATTGAGATACAGGTCTAAATTTTTTTCACGCGAATGGAGCATGATTTTAAAAAAGTTCCGAAAAAGCGAAGATAATAGTTATAATTTATGATGATAGTTTATAATTTGTATGTTTTTTGTAAGCAAAAAATCAGCCCCGAAAATCAGTACAAAGTATAGATAAGATTAAACCTCTTGAACGCTTTTTATTTCTTTCGTTAATAAAAATCAATAAAAACAAAATCTGCATCGTTAAATAATTTTTATTAATAATGTATCATAATTGAAATAATTTAAATGATTAATAATTGAATAATTTGTCGATTCGAAAAAAGGAGTTTGAAGTTTGAAGAAAAAAAAATTGATGAACGTATTCGTTTCCTCGTACTCTCGACGATTTTATATCATCTTTTGTTTTTTATTTTCTCTGACAAATGCAATCGCGAGCGTGAATGATGAAACGTCAAATCGCGCAAAATTAATAACTCGTTTATTTCACGCGTACTTCGATCTCTCAAAATTTTCATTCCAATGTGAGAGAGAGAGAGAGGGAAGGAGAATGTCGGTGAGAAAAATTTTGATGAAATCATCGGCAACGAAAACGACGTCGACGTCCGAGCTCAAGAGTGAATTGCTCAAATGGATTTGCGAGAGACACGCGACTAACGGTCCACTCGACAGAAAACTTCTTCGTGACAGAGCCATGGAATTGGCAACTTCGTTTGGTATTATCGGTCAGTTAAATTAATTATGAATATTAATGCTACCGATAATAACGTTGATAGGGGCTTATTGTCAATTTTTATTTTGGACTATAATATGGACTAAAACGAAAAAAAAAACTCTAATGGATGCTAAATTTTTATTATTTGCCAAAATTAAGAATGAAAAATCACCCACGACAGACTTTTTTGGGACAGTGGACTGAGCACGAGTTTCAGATTGTAGCCATAAATATCAAGAATCGTAACGGTGTATAGTTTTACTTTTCAAGAGAGGTTGTCAAATTTTTTGGGTTGTATTGGGTACTAGTATTTTTTTTTTTTCCAAAACTTCAATTAATTTTACGTACAAAAACTCCTATGACAATACGGCATACGATTAGTAGTTTTAGAGATAAGATTTTTCAAATCAATTTTACGTACAACAGTTCCTATGACAATAGGGCATGCAATGAGTGGTTTTAAAAATAAGGTTTTTCAAATCTATGACTCGTCAAATTTAAAAAATTAATATCTCGAGATCTATCGATTGGAAGAGCTATCATTGAATGATCTTTTTTTACACATAATTGACTAAAGATTCTCAAAAAAAAATGGATGTGCAGCATTTTTTTTTACTTAACTTTGGCCTAATTAATATTTTTTTAAAATCTCTGTATCAATAATCCCTACGGACAACAAATTCAGAGATACAAATTTCCGAAAATTTGATAACTCTTGTCCATATGAGAAAATTTCTATCTTCCAATCTAATGATCATAGAATCCGATATTACCAGACACTTTTAGCGTAAAATTTACTCAAGTTTTGGAAAAAAAAAAAAAAAAAATTACTATCATCCAATACAATCCAAAAATTTCAACGACTCGTATTCGGAAATAAAACGCCAAATAAAATTTTCGATATTTTCAGCCAAAATTTGAAACACGAACTCCCAAGAAAATGGTATCCTCGCAGATTTGATAAATTCTCAATTCTTGCGAGTACAAAAAATTCGGTATCCCTTTGAGATTTTTTTTTCTGTCAACTTTATGCACAGATAAAGATTGACCTTCGATGACATCGTCCAGATACTTCGCTAGACCAAAACCCCTGAATTTTTTTTTTGATGCAACAAATGCTCGAATTAAAAAAAAAACAAAGAAAATCTGCAATGCTATGGAAATTCATTAAAAGCATCTCGTAAAAAAAAAAAAACAAATAAATGAATGAAACTACGATCATGATACTTCGTTATTCCGCATATACTCCAGGCTTCAAGTGTTCCGAGGCTTGGCTCACGGTATTCCTGAAGAAGCACGGTTTTTCACCGAGCCTGACAAATTGCAACGGTCCGATATTCACGGATTACCGTATCTGGATAGATCTACTGAGATCACTGATAACCCAATACCGACACAAGGATCTCTTCAACGTCGACGAGCTCGTGATGTATTCGGATTTTTTGCCAACGAGAAAACACCCGAGCGTACAATCGCAGCAGCATCACGGTGACGTATTACCGCGAAATAACGAGATATCGCGTATCTCGTCGCAAACTAAGAGAATAGGAATTTTATTGTGCTGCAATTCAACGGGAACGGAAAAACTCGAACCGCTTATAAGCAATCCTTATATAATGGAGCAATCGCACGATGACACGGGTCAGTATCGTCGCGAAGTTTCGTGCATCGACGACGAGACATTTGCCATTTGGCTGGAAAAATTCAATGCCGAAATGTCAAGCTCACGCAGGAATGTACTGCTGTTACTGTCGCGCGAGAGAATACGCTCGTTGAAAAATTTTCAGCGTCTGAGTAACGTAAAGCTCGTTTTTCTGCCGAAAAATTTTCCCACCCAGTTGAGACCGTTGCGGGGTGATATTTATCATTCCGTTAAAATGACGTATCGTCGTCGTTACGTCGAGTACATACTTCGTCGTGAAGAGACGAGAGAATGGACGACGAAGGACATCGTCGAGGGTATATTCGAGGCATGGAAGGACGTGCCGCAGGAGCTAATCGTATCGAGCTTTCAGAGAACGAAATTTCGCGAGGACGAATCTTTCTTGAAAATTCATTGTCCCGGATGGGATAGCCTCGAGACGGGCATGAGTTTTCGTAAATTCGTCACGTTCGACGATGAATTATCGGATAGATGCGATCGCGCAAATGAAGGTGACGCGATATTTCTTAACTGTGCCGGTAACGAGCATCGTTACAATCTTCGCAGAAGTCGTCGTGAAACCATTGATCTCGGCGATCGCAGGGAAATGTTCAATGAAAAATCCCAGCGAGCACGAAGAATCATGATGGAGAGCACGGTGAACGTCAATGAGATACCGCATGAGGCAGATTTCAATGAAAATTTTTCATCCAACGAGCAGGAATCTTTGCGTGTCAATGAGATTCGAGATGCTCGGGGAGAAAGCGGTGAATTTCAAAATTCACGAATTTCCGAGCTATCGGATCATACGAGCGTGCACAAACAGCCCGAGATCCTGACACATCCGGTGACAACGGAAATTTGTAAAATTTATGAAAATCCGGAAAAGAGACGAATTCTCATGGATCGTTGTCTGCACGGTATGAAATTCTCGAATACGGAATTAGGACCGGAAGTGAGCATGAAAAATCAGGATGAAATTCATGAATTCGATGGAGATTCGTTGGTGAGAAACGCGACCGATGTCGATGATGATGAAAAAGAAAGATTCACGATGGGAAATAAAAAATTTGAAATTTTTCCCGCAAAGGCCGGACCGAGCGGCAGAGAAATTTATGATTCTCGGGAGACTTCCGGCGATGTGAAATCATCGAATCCCATGGAATTCGACGATGAAGAAAAGATCCGGGAAGATGGAGAACTGAGACTGAAGATTCTCGATGCCATTGAGATCTGCGAGAACATCGAGGAACGCGACAACGATGAAAATTTGGCTGACGCGAGTGATCTCGGTGGCGAAAGTTCGAAAAGATCGAGAACACGCTCGGCCATCGATGATATCAACGATGACGATGACGAACCGACGAACAAACGTGCCAGAAATGATGGCAATTGGTCCAAATGTTACGAGACGAATTTCGTCTTTGGACCGGAAATTAACGAGAATACGATGGAAAATAATCCGAGATCATCGACGAGTGACGATCGTACTAATGGGGAATCATCGACGAGTGATAGATCGAAGATAAGTCAAGCCGGAAATGACGAGATTGAGAAACGATGTATATTCACGCTTGAGGCGAGCAGCAATTTGTCAAGTCTGTCGTATCCAAAGAAGAACGATTAATCGTCCTTAGCTCGATGAATCGTTGTCTCGGGACCACCGAAAAAAAAAAAAGGTGGATCGAACGCATCGAAACAATCGCGAGAAGGATATTCGTAACGAGGAACAATGTCGCCTGATATTTATCTCGGGAACTGTTCAGCGACCGATTTTTATCCCGTATAAAATGCAAAATTTATTAAAAATTTTAATTAACATTGTTCGTACGTTGTTCACTTGCCGATTAATGTCAATCCTCGATGTGAAAATATAGACTGTTGACGATTTTCGGGGCTCAATTTATTTCACGATTCAGTTGGAAAAAAATTATCAGAGAAAAAATAATTTTGTGTAATTAAGATACATAATGGGCAGTAATTCGGTAAGGTTTCCCTATTTAGGATCATGTTGAACGTCAACAAAAATTAGATTTATATGTTTTTGAAGGTTTACGAGTGTCATACATTTTTTATTGGTCGCATTTTTTTTTTTCACGCAATCAAAAAGTAGTTTTTTTTAGCGAAAAAACGATTAGTTATTATTACAAAAATTCAGTTGAAGCGAATTCAATTTAATTTGGTCCAAATGAAGAGAAAAAACCCCCACGGAAGAGAAACGCAAGAATATGATTTATCTTTTCATGAAAATAATATGTTACAATTATAATATTAACCTTCACGATCCCGGAAGCCGCTACAGTGGCACGAGGGAGGGGTCAACATTTTTACCATTCAACCCAATGATATTGATGAAAAAGTTCCAGCAATAAAAACAAAAAAGCCGGTCAAAAACATGCCAGGATTGTAAAGATTAATAACAATTACCTATGATCGTTGTACGAGCCTATACGGGCTCGTATCTTATTCATGAGGGTTCGATCCTTTTTATACTCTCTAAAAAAATGAATGAATAAAATGATGTCGTAGGAATTGGATGAATTGCTGTACGAAAAACGCACACACGCGATGCAATCGCGAGGCTGCACGTGTTATCCGAATCAGTGACGATAGAGCAGAAACGCGGAATTGTCATTAAAGACACATGTGCAGAATGAATGTAATAAGACGAGACGCGATGTATTTTTGCTGCAACGATGAGAAGATGCAACGACGCTGAAGATTGCTCATATACCGAAAAAGTATTCGACATGTTTCCAACACAAATATGACGAATAATTACAGTATACAGTACTATACATATATGCATATAGATACATAAACACACATGAGAATGAGAGTGGAGTAGAGAAATTGGACAGAGAAAGAAGAAATTGTCAGTGACGAAGATCGTGAAAGCACTGTGAGCAGAGTTGTTTCAGTACGTCGATCGCAGCCATAGCGTGCAGCAATGGTTTTCTAATTCTCGACTCGTATCTCAAGCATTCGCGAGATCGTCTCCACGATAAAAATTTAATAAATACGGGGGAACCAATAAAACGAAAAAAATAAAATTAAATAAAATAAAAAATTAAATGTAACAATGATTTGAGATAAATGGTACAAAGTAGCATGCGAGTCGAGGACGCGAGAGAATTTTGCAAAACGATAAATCTCGTTGTTTGCATTACGAAAAAATGTATATCCCTGTACGTACTCGCGATGGCAATCGCGCAGTTCGAAATCCGCGGTGTCGCAGCGGAAATGACTTCGATGGATATGGGTGAGTGGAATTTAATTTTAAAACAAAACGTGTCGAATACTTTTTTTTTTTCATGAAAAATTTGCTGATACCCTGAAGGATAATAAAATATACGCGAAAATATTGTTTTTCTGCGTGACATAATGTTGCAGCTAAGAAATTTTGTGGATTAATAAAAATTATGAAAAATAAACATAAGTCAAATATTAGGAAAAATTAAATATTAATAAAAATTGGATGCATTATTATTTAATTTTTCAATATGTGAAATTCATATTATGTAAATATTTATTGTTGATTTTTTTTTTAATTATTTTTTTCAATTGTAAGGTGTCCCTTAACTTTTACGTATCCCATCCCCTCACTCTCACAACCTGTTGCGGATTCCACATTTCAATACTTTCCTATAGAGGCTCCCCCAGAGGTCATTTTTCCCGCAGTCATTTTTCCCCAATGCCCTAATATATCACATTTGCCCGAGGGCACGGGAGGGGACTTCCGGAAAATCGCGCTGTCACAGTTGGCTATATTTTACTGAACTTCAGTTGTATTACCACCATAAACTCAGAAAAACTGCCTCCTGCTCAGCAGTCGGCCACGTCAGTGCACGGCCAAGCGGTCACCCATCCTAGTAATGGCCATGGCCAATAATGGTTAAAATGTGAGATGTCGGTTGTATTCCGTACATATTTTATATTCACAGAAAGTATATTTCCGTGATTAAAAATTACACATTTCCGCGTAAATATTTTGCGCCCTGGAGAAGTAACGCAAGTTGACTTTAAAAATTTTTTTCCACACTTAACCTCGTATCGAACGATCAGAAACTTTTGCAATCGTTGGTCAATCGCGCATCATTTTCTTTACAGCTTCAATTTGCATATTTATTCTTTGATAAAGTTACAAGAACGAAAATTGGTAGACACTCAATGAATAAATATTAAAAAAATAATAAAAAAGTATTGCGACAATAATAATAAAATTATGTATATTAGGTCGTCGGTTCAAAAAATGGCCTTTTTTTTAGATTTCGCTCTTCTCCGAGATTCTTGTACTTTTTTTTACTAAAAAATAGCTCACGCGAAATGGCTGGGCTGGAAAAATTTTTTTACTACTCCCTCAACGACGTTGAAATTTTGAAAAAAAAGGCTATTTTCGAGAATTTCAAAATTGTGATATCCGTAAATCCTTCGGTGGCTATGTTTTGTATAACGAAACAAAAGTTTTTTTCAAACCTGAGATGCGTGTGATTTTTTTTTAATACCGAAAAATCTATATTGAAATTCATAAAAACTAATTTTAAAATAGATTTTTCGGAAGAGCAAAATCTAAAAAAAGGCCCTTTTTCAACCGCCCTATAATGTATATATATAATAAAATTTTCATCATCGACAGCTTGTTGGAGCATGACTGCATACCGACCCCTTAACGTCCATATCAAACGATCGTAAAGAGATATGCATCCGAGAGAAATGTACCGCGTCAATATGATTGCACTAGAATTTCACTGCATCTTTAAGCAGACAGAACGAGAGAGCTCGTTTAAGTGAGGCCCATTGCATTAATTGAGAGGCGTGTCTATCGTACGATATGTGAATATAATTCAAAACTATATGTATATTTATATTCTTAAAACCCCGGATGAGCGCGATCGCGACTAACATGAAATTGGCTCAAGCGTTTATTAAAACGAAATGGTTAACGTAGCGTGAGGTCCGCGGGGTTACTAGGCTTATTCGTCATACTGCGGACTTAAATATCGCGACATCACACCTATATCATTGCTATACTTGCACCCTTAATTAGCCCTGTAGAATTAGCATATATCGCTCTGATACGAGCAGAGAAGACGATAATAAAATAATGCGAATTAGTTGAGTGAACGTTACGATGCATGTGTGTCGTAAATTAATCGCATTTAAAGCCAATTAAATAAATAATTAATCAACATTTCGAGGTGACGTAAACGTTTGGTAAAATGTATTAACATTTTTTTTTGGCTAATAATAAATTTCCTAAGTAATGCAAGACTTTCTAGCAGTAATGAGAATGTTTGAAAAATAAAATACCAATTCATCCAATGAATTGGTTTTCACTTTGAATTTTGTAAGTAAAGTTCTCGTCAAGTTCTCGTCGAATTAATTCGAAGATTCTGAAAAAGGCTTACCGATCCATCGATTTTTTCAAAAAAATCGATCGATTAGGCATTGGTCAACAATCTTGTTCATGCTTTCAGTAAGTTAGTTCCGTATTACAGCTCGGGTATTATTCTGTAAAAGTGAAAGAATAAAATGTCAAAGACAATAGAGTGAAAGGTTGAAAGAGTAAAAGAGAATATAGGACAGTAGCCGAATGGCAAAAATACTTAAGCGTCGCAGAAATGCCGATGATCCTGAAAATAATCATACCTGACCAAAGAACACACGCGGTGGTCTGACACCCCGTTCAGTGAGCAGGAGTCATCAAGTCTTTGTTGCACATGGTCCTTACACTTTGGCGCCTATATTGGGGAATTCTGTGAAAAAGGAAATATTGCAATTCTGAATTTTTTTTTTCTTCTAAGACTCTGCGAAGTTTTCACATTACATTGCCGACCTGTTTCGCAAGAAATTTCCATTTCAAAATTGCCGTTTTAGCATAGGATATACGAAAAAAATCAGCCCGTCACAAGTTCAATCGAAAATGAACCATACGTAAATACTGAAGAAGTCATTCGTTTAATAATACATTTTTTTACGAAATTATGAACTTTCGTTAGATTACATGAAAAAAAGAAGCAGAGTCGCGCAATGTTTGGCGAAGAAATTTCGAATTAACGATCAGTACAGCTCAGTCTGCTTACGATGTAAATTTTAAGTACTTATCAATATCAAACTGTCTGCTTTTATTATTTCTCTACATAATGAAATTATATTGATTATCAAAATCAATTAAAAGCTATGTTATATTTATTACAGACTGAATGACGAAAAATCTAAATTGCTTAAAAACGTTAATTCAAGTGCTAATATAGGCGTCTTCACAATTATTGTAAATTCTGCCAGCTACGTTTACGTCTTATCCGATTATGTAGCTTTCTCCAACAATTTTATTGACAAAATAGTCGATCACATGATTTATCTGCCACAAGAACTAACTTAACCACCAATGCCATGCCGCTAACTCACTACCATTGCTATAAACTCTACATGAACTCTTATGACTTGTACGGAAAATTATTCCCTCATCTGTCTCTTATACGCCATGACGATCGATCGATCTTTCGATAGTTCGAGGAATCGTCGATCTGTTGGAAATCACAGGAATGCAACAGGAGCCTTCCGGCATCACCGCGACAACGAGTCGTTGTGGAAAGAACGGAACGACGGCCTACGAGATCGGCGAAACTGCCATGTTGTCTGCAAACACGATAGCTCTATTTCCTAACGATTTTCCACGCGATTTTTCAATTCTCATAGTAGCCAGGCCCAAACTTCGTAAGCATTTATCGTTGAAAATATTAATTCACGTATTTTTGGATTAATCGTGTTATTGATTAATGCGTGGCATGAAAAAAAAAATTGTTAGGTTCTCCGGTGTCCACATTGTTCACCGTGTACAGTGAAAACGGTGAAGAACAATTGGTCGTTTCTTTGGGAAACGACGTAAAACTCTTGTACAATACTCTGCTTGACGAAATTGTCGATCCCATATCGTTTGGCATTGACGTCGCCGACGGTGTCTGGCATCGATTGGGCTTCAGCATTAAGGGCGACGCTGTGACTCTTGTCGTCGATCGTGATAGACAAATAACGCGTGAGCTTCGCAGAGACACCGGAATACCGATAACTACCAGCGGAATTGTGATAATAGGACAGCAACTTTTCGATGGAAATTTGTATTTGGTTGGTGCAATTTCTTTTTCAATCGTTAGAATCAATCATCGTACAACGATTGACTCATTCCATCGACTTGACGAAAATAAAAACAATACAACGTATAAGTTTATCGAGATTCATTTATTTCACTGAATATTATTTGCAATCGATATTATATATTGGTTGACTAAATTAAATTTACTGTTTGATTCTATTGTCTTATTCAGGGTGAAATTGAGATGCTGAAGATTGCACCAAGCCCCGATGCTGCGTACGAAATTTCGACTCTTTTTGCACCCGAATGTGAATCAAGACAAGATCAAAGGTTCGATCTTTTTTACCATGACTGTCCTGTAATTTTTTATTCGAGTTGAATTTTTTAAAATTTCACTCAACAGTCATGTTTGTGGATCAAAAATTCTATATTGAATTAGGTACAAGGATGGCGAATTGAAGAACGATCAAAGTACAGCAAAGCTCGCCTTTGATCATGATAGGTCAGGAACTTTGGGTGTCTCCAGGGTGGAATTTTCGCCCATCGACATTTCTACTCGCGAAGGATCACTGGTGCAAAGTCCGCGTTTAATTTCGAAATATGGTTCGCCTTTTTCTGGGCAAAATGCTAGTTTCGATTATCGAGATCAACGTAACATCACGAGAGTAATGTTCAACGAGGATTACGACGATGAGGATAATTTAACCGAAAGTCCAACGTCGGAAGATGATGATGACGATGAAGAGGGGTATTCCCCCGGTGAACCAAGCATCTTGACCGGCCCGACACCAGTCACTTCCGACCAATTTCCCACGAGACCAAACGTAGTTCCACTTTTGATAGCAATAATGAAAGGACCCTAATCCCTAACAATTACTGAAGCTGGTTTTTTTTTTCTTCAAATGTACAGGGATTTGTTTACTCTCTACCAACGTTATTTCCGGATAACCAAACGGAGAGTCCTCACGAGCAGGAAAATGAAGATCGGTATAAAAAAGTACTCACGGATTCGCCATTGATCCCAGAAAGCAGTGGACCTTATTATACGAGCAACGGGTACTACAATGTTCGAGGTCCACCGGGTCCACGAGGCTTTCCCGGTCCTCCGGGAATCCCCGGAATTTCGGGACAAAAGGGAGAACCAGGACGAGACGGTCTAGGAGGCTCGGAAGGTGCCCCAGGTCCTCCCGGTCATGTATTTATGATACCGTTGAATCAGCAGGGCAACGAAAAAGGACCGGACGCCCAGGCGGATGTGTTTCGACAGTTGCTGTCTCAGCACATGCTGGCAATGCGGGGCATAGAGGGTCCAATGGGACTCACGGGTGTTACCGGACCGGATGGTCCACCTGGATCACCGGGCCACAAAGGCGAATCTGGTGATATGGGAGAGCCCGGGCCTCGTGGTGAAAGAGGTAAAAAGCTTGATCTCTCTATGACGTCGAGATGCTATGGTGTCGGCTTTCGTACAGCTATCGTACAAATGTCACGTAATATTTTGACTGTGTAATTTTTTAAACGGCAATGAAGGTCTGCCGGGGAATCCTGGTCGGGAAGGTAAACGTGGTAGAGCCGGGAGTGACGGTGATCGAGGTGTTACAGGACGACAGGGCGTTAAGGGTGAACAAGGATTGCCGGGATTGCCCGGTTTACCCGGTGACAAGGGCGAACGAGGAGCCACAGGTGCTACGGGAGATCAAGGATTGCCAGGTTTGATGACTTACATAAAAAGCTGCGAGTCAAAACTTGCGAGTTGCTTCCTCCGAATTTCGCACGATGCGCAACGCTCCTTCTACTAGGAACTATATTTGTTAATTTTTAGTTTTCTCATCGATGATGCATTGTGCGAAATTTGGAGGAAGCAATTTGCAAGTTTCAAGCTGCCACTTTTCCTCTCCATTCTGTCATATTTTTTTGAGATTCGAGTTACTAAAATTTTTTAAATATTCAATATGTCATACCATAGACGCATTTTTATGTCCTAGCTACATATCTCACAATTTTGAGGAATTAGAGCTGTCAGAAATATTTTTAGGAATATTCCAAATTTCATAAAATCTGAACCGTTTTAACGATTCTCGCGAAATCGTATACCAACCTTTCTTTAATGATACTTTATTAATGAAAATAAAATTAGCCTGATATTTTAAGATTTGGAAAAATTAGAGCTGTTGGAACGACTTGTTTTTTTTTTTTTAATTGAAAGCTTCATGTATGTAATATGAACCCTGCCATCGATTTATGCCAAATTCAATACCAACCGTTCTTTGATCATACTGTATGAAGGTAAAAAAATTTAGCCCACTGCCTCAATATTTACGAATATTAGAGGCAGTTTTAACGAAAACTACAGCAAACAAGAGAGATTTGATGCCCGGAGTGTGTACCACATTTCAGTGAGATTGGTAGAGTCGTTCTCAAGGTATCGTGATTTAGAATTTTTCAGGGCCAGCACACAAACACACACACACACACACACACATACAAGTCCGAAAATTTTATCTAAATACGATTTCTCGACGATTTGGCACATTTTGAACACATCAACATTGAAAACTGAAAAAAAAACACCACCATTACAAAGCTTCCTCTATGAGGAATGAAAAAATGGAAAATAATATTTCCGTATTTTTTGGAATCATTAACGTTTGTTTCTCATTGCGCATTCTTCGAATTCGTCCAATTGAACCACAGGCCACGAGGGCTTGCAAGGCGAGGATGGTCCACCGGGATTACCCGGCTTGCCTGGGGAAATGGTACGTATATTGAAAATACCATTGGATGTGTTTGAATTAACGAGATATAATGATTTCAAAGGGACCAAGAGGATTCACCGGACCACGAGGATTCCCTGGTTTGCCTGGCAACCCCGGGATCCCAGGAAGCGAGGGGCCAGCCGGTTCAAAAGGCAATACCGGACCACCCGGGCAAGCTGGACAAGGCGGACAAAATGGTCCCGTTGGACCTGTTGGATCTCCTGGCCCTCAAGGACCTCTTGGACCAACTGGTCTAGTTGTAAATATCGTTTTTTTATTTATAAGCAAAAAAAAAAAAAACCAAAAACATGCACACACACTTGAAACAAGTTTCGTTGCACAAGCAGCCCTAACTATATTCTTGTAAAAAGTCCTAAAATAGAATAAATGGAATCATAGCAAGAATTACTGGTTATACGCAGTTTCCTCATCATATTTCAGAAAGATTCGTACTCAATATTTCATGAATTAAATTGTATACGCTTACAGTTGAATCACTTGCCGAGTTTATGATATGTTTTCGATAGTTTATTCGTGCAATAAATATGTTTGTGAGTTAAGTACATCACCAGATATACTTCCTTTGTCAATACAGGGCCCTCAGGGCAAGCCTGGGATCCCTGGCCTCCCCGGAGTGGATGGTTCCCCCGGACATCCTGGGAATTCCGGAGTCCCGGGAATCAAGGGTGACCAAGGTGTCCAAGGTCCTCAAGGTGCCATCGGTTTTCCGGGAGTTCGTGGAATCAAAGGTGACGAGGGAAAACGCGGTACAGCCGGTGATCGCGGTGATAAGGGGGAGAGAGGCCTGGAAGGTGACAAGGGAGACATGGGTGCGAAAGGTGAGACGGGACCATCCGGGCCTCAGGGTATACCGGGTTTTGAGGGTCTTGAGGGTCCAAAAGGAGTCGAAGGCCCACGGGGTGAAACTGGTGTTACTGGTCCACCTGGTGAGAAAGGAAAGATCGGGATTCCTGGATTCGCTGGATTTCCAGGAAATTCTGGAGACAAAGGTGACAAAGGTCAGGCTGGTCGACAAGGATCAATAGGTGATAAAGGTGAAAGGGTAAGACTTTTTTTTAACATATTGTGTCTCTCATCGAGATGCCTTTACAAATTTTTTAAATCAATTTTTTTTTTATAAAATGACGACCAATTGAAACTCAAATATACAAAATCTTCGAGAAAAAGTCGTTATTTTTGTCTCATTGTTAAAAAATGAAGATCGATATTAAAAAAAGTGAAATCTTCAACCACTTGTGTTTTCTACTAAATGTTTATTTTTTTTTTAATTGCACACTGACCATTTCAGCTGGAGAGTATCCACCGCAAAAAGTGTAGAAAGAAATTGCACCATCTGCCGATCGCCATATTTTTTTAAGACTCTCATTACACGTACCTTTGTTAAAAAAAAATATTTTGGTTAATTCCAGTAATTGTTTTTCAGAAAAAAATTCATTAATCGGAGATTATTTTTGTGCCTTTTGATACATGAATGCTCAATAAGTATATAGACGCTCATAGGGGACGGTTTGCGAACGTCATCAAGAATGACAAGGCAATGTGGAACTTTTATTGCAGCTTTATTTCCACTTGACGTCATGACGTTACCTCGTGTTTTGATGTCAACTTCTATATTCGTAATTAAAACTTGTACCATGTTAATAATTTTCCAGGGACATACGGGTTCAGCTGGTGAACGTGGTGAAGCTGGTCCACGGGTAAGGATATTCCCTATTTGTTTTTTAATCCGTGTCAAATTCAATACAATCTTATTTAACATTCGCATTTACACATGTACAGAACATAAAGGAATGAATTGTGCACATTAATAGTTGACATACGAACGGACAATCGACTGCATCTCGATAGTAAATGCACATGTTTCCATATATTCTCAACCATCGACGAGCACAATATTAGAAACTTTTTAAATTAATATGTTAATTAATGAAAGCTAAAAAACAAAGATTCGCGTTCATTATGTACGAGCTCATAACAATATAAATGATTATTCGCGAAGGGATTTAGAGGAGCGCGCGGTAGAAGAGGACCTGAGGGGATGCCAGGACCAAAAGGTGATACCGGTCAGCCAGGAGGTCCAGGACCTCAAGGCGAGCAGGGGTTGACGGGAATAGAGGGACCGCGTGGTTTCGCTGGTCCACCGGGCCAGACAGGTCTCGATGGAAAAGACGGAATTCCCGGACCACCAGGTGAACGAGGACCTGTGGGAGAGTCTGGTCCACCTGGATCTTCTGGTACTCCTGGCGTCGTAGGTCTGTGTTATTATTTTTCCTTTTACCTAAAATAAAATTATGCCATTGACTCTGCTATCTACGAAACAGAAACCCAAAGGCTTCAAATTGCACCAGAGATAATCTGTGATTTTGGCAACGCTCTGATTCGGTTCAGTCCACCAGTTTAGTTTAGGGAAACCCAGAGAAAAGTTCGCGGATGGATAGATTAACTTTGCCAAATTTTAAGTTCAATTATCCTTGGTTAGGTGGGATAACGTAAATAATTGAATCATCGCCAGGTCCCCGTGGGCCTGCTGGTGAAGCTGGACAACCGGGAGATTCGGGTTCGCCTGGAAGCCCTGGGAATCCAGGAGAGCCTGGGCCACCCGGTGAAAGTGGCAAAGAGGGACCACCCGGTCCCCCCGGAATACCTGGAAAAGACGGCCCACCGGGTACTGGTGGCTTGCCAGGATTCCCTGGTGATACAGGGCTCAACGGGATACCCGGAATGCCAGGACTAAAGGGAGAAGTGGGAATTGCTGGTCCTCCGGGTCCAACGGGAGATAAAGGCGCGCAAGGGGAACCTGGCAAAGACGGTTCGATGGGTCCGGAAGGCCGACCAGGCTCAAAAGGTCCACCTGGTCCGTCCGGACCCAAAGGCGAGACGGTATGACTTATCATAATAAAGTTATGGTTATTGTGAGGGATGATGATGATATTTTTCAATTAAAGGGTGAATCTGGTTTTCCTGGGCCTACGGGCAGAGACGGCTCACCGGGACTGCGTGGCTTGCCCGGGTCACCAGGTCCCGTAGGTGTTCCTGGCGAAGATGGTGACAAGGGTGAGCTAGGATCTCCAGGTGAAAAGGGATTCAAAGGATCGCGAGGCGAAATTGTGAGTTAACATTAGTTAAGAATGCAAAGCTATATAAGTCTTCAATTGCTTCTTGCAACTATAACTATGCATCCGAATCTCTTGACTAACTCGGGGCTACTGCAAATATGAATTGGCATCGATTCAAACGAGCATCTTCCTACTGATCCATTTTTCGGTTATATTCCCGATAATGGCGAATGATTTTCAATGTAATAGAATTTTCTCTATCGAATCAAACAACATATCCGGCAACTTTTGCTCTCCACCACTTTGCGAACTCCTCGGCCACTCCTCGGAGTGTACTATTACCGGCCAATAATGTATTATCGTTAATTTTTTGGTAAATAAACTTACGGAATTTTAATATCAATGTAACGGTACAAACAATTTGGTAATCTGCAGATCTGCCAGTCTGAATTTTGATTCTGACTTGTACGTTGAAAGTGTTAATTCCAAAATGATGATACGCTAACGAACGCAATAATTCTTAATCCTACTCGTAAAATATTGGTTATAACGCGGATTGACAAAGAATTTTGTGAAATACAAATTGAATAGATGCCAAATATATTCGGTGAGATGGCAGTTTCGATGTGAAAGTTTAAATTGGGGAAAGTTTTGTGTTAATCTATAGCATTTGTAATCTCGTGACGGAATTGGTTCTTGAACGATGTTTGAAAAAAAAATGTATTTTTGTCCTTTCACGAAGGGAATTGAATACTCGAAAACAGCATCAAGCTGGGTCGTAAAAAACGAGCTTTAGGTTTCATTGAATTATAGTAGGGATACTGGAGAAAATAAGTTGGTAGAAGAGAGGGTTTACCAAATGGAGGTAATCGTTTTTCCAGCATTCACATTCCATTATCGGACAGGCTCAGCTCTCTTTATTATAAAACTCTCCTTATTACAGAGCTCAATATTGTACACGGTTTCGTACTGCTGCTTTTCTCTACGAAACATTTTTCCATATTTGTTTTTACACGTCAGTATTAAACGTTGTCTTCACTGTACATTTTTTACGGACCGTAGTTATACAATAAAAATTTTCAATCATTATAATTTCGTTAAATGTCTGATTCTTAATTTGTTTAAAAAGAGCATATTGAAATGAATTCCATTATAGTAAGTTTATTTCTGGTATAATTATGATGTCATCAACATAAATATATTGTTGATTAGACTTACAGTTTGCGCACATATCTCTTCTTGCGGGGTAAAAAATATTCATCTAACTATGTCATCACTATATTACGAAAGAGTTATTGCGCAGCAACCGTCAAACGATGGAAATTATTCTAGGTCGTAAAGTATCTTCATTGCATGCACAATTACAAGTAGTACTGACCATCGATTCGTGACGGACGATTCTCATTGGCCGGTGCGATCAACCGGAACGATGAACATGCCTATATAAAGGGACGTTTTGACGGAGGAGCATCATTCGGCTGCTTTCCTTACAGGCAGCAGTACGATGGACTCCTTCGCTAAACTGATGAGCGCCTTAGGCGCTTCGAATGGCGAAGTTGACTTCGTTGCTAGTTTGCCTTTGGAAATTGCCGAATTGATACTGCGAAAGTTAGACCCTCGATCTCTGCTATATGCTGCTAGAGTATCCAGAAAATGGATGGCAGTCTGTAAGGGCGATACTCGATTGAGAAAAACCGCTAGATGCCATCTGCGAAAGCAGAAACGAGGCATGCTGCAGAGCAAACGATTCGCTTTGAAGCTGAATAAAGCAAAGAAGCAAGCTTCCTCCAAGATCCCGAGGATGTTGACGGACCTTGCTCCGAGTTTCTCTCGACAAGACTACGCATTCGCTCCCCCGATAAGTCTCGTATGTCCTAACTCCGATAATAAGAGACCAAATCCAAAGAATCGCCCAAGCAACAATAATAATCCTAGACCTATTATTCCGATAAAAAAATCCTTAAGACTCCGATAGATTGAGATTAGTATAAGTGGTGTAGGACCTAGGACAACTTCTGTGATTTGAATGCTGTTGCGCAGACTTTTGACCTTTTTATTTCACAGAAAGTATGGATACATACATATGTGTATGAAAGCTTAATTGGAAATATGATTATTGATTATATTTGATTTGTAATTGTGATATATTATCTTCTATAGTTACGAGTGTTCTAATTCGTATAGTAAATACTGTTACTGCGATTTTTATAAAATTATTTGTATCTTTAGACATTAATTCGCATTCAACTACACAAATATGCTCTTTTCAAATAGTTATGAATCAGATTATTCAAAAATTCTACATGCCCAAGAAAAATTTTGTCCATAGGTCAACACGAAAACGTACCTGGATTACCATTTTTGATGGCATTGGCTCACTAGTGCGCCAATTTTTGTAGTGTCTTCATGTGCAATCCACACGATGCCGTGGGCATAATTTATTTTATAATTTATTCACTCAAACCTTTTATCATAGAACTTGATATGTGAGGTTTGAAATGTATTCCAAAGATCCCATAACTTGTGAGTCATTTACGAACATTAGATAATACATCGACATCATGAAATACTTATTAAATCTTGTATTTCCCGTTAATAGCTCAGTTCTCTCGTTACAAAATATATTTCAATGTCAAAACTGCAGGTCATATTGAAAAAGTAATTTCCATGGAGTTTGATTTGGACAGAGAAAGAAAGCCCAAGGGAGCGCTTGTTTTTATTTCACTCACTTTTTCAGAAGTTCTTGAAAGGGTAAATAGTACGAGATAGCGTTACGCTAGTTACAATTTGCTCCTTTTTCTTTCTTATTAATCGGTCAACGAAAAATAATTGTTTCAATAATAGATGATTTTTCACTTTGTAAGATAATGTGACTCGATTGAATAATGATCTGTCGATTGTTAGGGATCACCGGGGCCTCCTGGATCTCAAGGTCTGCGAGGTGAGCCCGGCCTGACCGGTCCCCCCGGCGAGAAGGGTCCTCCCGGTGAAATTGGTATGTGATAAATTATTTGAATTACGAATTCGTTCGATAAGTATTATTATTATATCGTATGTCTTCAAGAAAAAGGACCTGGCCGATAAAAGTTTGGTGCATCATGAATCTTCTTGATGAATTGATACTTCTTGATTTTACTCGCGTTGCAGAAATAGTCGTACCGTTTGAAAAATACCAAATATAAAACGATGCCCACAGGTAGGCGGGGGCCGAAGGGAGAAGACGGACCAATTGGCGTGCCGGGTCCCGCAGGTCCCATAGGTCCTCAGGGATTGCCAGGTTTTCCAGGAATCAAAGGCGAGATGGGTGACGACGGAGCAACTGGACCCGTGGGACCAGTTGGTAGCCCGGGAGAGCAGGGCCCGAGAGGAATAAAGGGGATCGAGGGAATTCAAGGTCCTCCGGGTCCCGAGGGTCAGCAGGGAGCAAAAGGTGATGTCGGTGATCCGGGACCACCAGGGACGCCAGGCAAAGAGGGAAAATCAGTATGATCACTATTTTATACATTTCTCTCATCTCATAAGACACGGTTGCCAGAATAATCATATTAAAAAACCTTGAATAATCCTTAATGGAATCTGTACTCACTGGAAAATTAATTCAATGCAAAAAGATTATGATAGAATGAAAGAATTAAACTTTCAATCAAAAGGGAGAAACAGGTAGCCCGGGGCCGAAAGGCGAAGAGGGAAAAACTGGACCAACAGGACCATCGGGTGAACGTGGAGTCCCTGGTCCAGAGGGTCCCAAAGGGAATTCCTGCCCTCCGGGGTTACCTGGCACACCTGGCGAGCCTGGGCTCGCTGGTGCCAAGGGTGAACCTGGCAAGGACGGTGACGATGGACCTCCTGGCGAAATGGGCTCGACTGGAGAGATGGGACCGTCGGGGAAAGAAGGGACTCCTGGCTCTCCAGGAAAACCTGTACGTAAATACTAATAATAACAACAATAATACCAATAACAATATCAATAATAATAACAAAGCAAGCTCACGCCACATCCACCTAATTAATGGCTTGATTTTAACTAACTTGGCTTGATTTTTCTTTTTCACGAAATCTCAAAGTCTCTGACAATGCTTTTTTTTTTTCCAAAAATTGCAGCTAATATCTCTCTCGTACCCATATATCCTTAATGTTGCCTTGAGTAATTTATCATTTCACGTGCTTCAGAAATACAATTTTTTATTTTTTTTCCATGTAAAATTTACGGCTCGTGTTATTTTCCTTGTAAAATTTAGAGATGTTAAGGAATGCACTACTGGAATTAGGACTTTTGTTAATGATTAAAAATTAAAGAAAGAAGGCTGCGAGTGAAATTCGATCGGAGTTATACAAGAGTTCTTTTCTTCCCAGAAACGATATCGGTAGATTTATCGAATAACTGCTTTCCTTTAATAATAACGGATTCTCAACTATTATTTTTAAATTCCTCACTTCTATTTGTTGAGACTCAGTCCTTCCGAGGCATGGGTACTGTGTTTTTTTGTTAATTATCCTGGGTACGGGGGTTCAGTATGGGGGTAGCTTAATGATGCTTTATACATTCCCACCCAAAATTGAGATTTTTTGAGAATTTCAAACACTTTGGAATGGGAATAAAAGTCTGAAAAATCAACCATTTAGAAAATCCTCAAAAAATTGATTTTCAATAATAATAATAATGCCAAAAAGTTATTAATTAACTGGTTGATAAAAAAATTTGTTGAACAAATCATGAGACATTTTGTTTTCCTTTTTGGATAAAATGAGTCCATCGATTTTTTTTTAATCCGTGTGAATTTTTTTAGAGTTTACCCTTTACTTTAAATTCCCGTTTACGAATTTTTTATAGCTGTATGTATGAAACTATTCATTCAATGACACGAAAACTAATTCCGCAAAGTATGTGACCTTTCTACGAAAATATATTCAGAATTTAAGACTTCAGCCATGTCTCGAAAAATAAAAAAAAAAAAAATCAATAACGAGAGAAAATTGTCAAGAGTTTCAGACGTACTAAAAAAAACAACAACAAAATCACTTTGTATGACAAAAAAGAAATTATACTGACGATTCTTTAAATAGCTTTTTTAAAATAAATTTGTTAATAATTTTTTAGGATTTTTATTATTGAAAATCCACGTTATAAATATTTGTAGCATAGTTATTTTTTTATTATTTTTGTCACATAACGAAGTACAAAAATTCTAATTAGATCTTTGGTTCGAAGTATATACGTGAAGGATCTTTAAAAGTATTTTGCATGAGGCGCGGGACGCAATTGGCATCGAAACGCGTTTAGAACAGATTTTCATTCTTTGCCTTGCGTGAACCGCAGGGTTCAGAAGGCCCAGCAGGTTTGCAGGGAAACACGGGGCTTCCCGGTGAAAAAGGTGACGCTGGCCCGACGGGTCCCGTAGGTGATCAAGGATCTCCGGGAATGCAAGGACCGCTTGGTCCCAAAGGACTGCAGGGAATGACCGGTCAGCCCGGAGCAGCCGGTGACAATGGTGCACCCGGTATTCCTGGTATCGAAGGTACCCCGGGTGCCATTGGTCCTGCTGGCCCGAAAGGACAGCGGGGTGATCGTGGACGCAGAGGAATGAAAGGTCATCGGGGTGACATTGGCCAAGTGGGAATCAAGGGTGAGCAAGGTGAGAAAGGTGACAAGGGGCCCAGAGGAACGATCGGACCGGAAGGTCCCAAAGGAAGTCTCGGGCAGGAAGGTCCTCAAGGGTTGAGGGGCAACGACGGACCTTTCGGCTTGCCAGGAATGGAGGGTCCGTCAGGACCAAAAGGAATTATTGGAAACGATGGGACCAAAGGTGACATGGGTCCACCAGGTAACAATTTTGTTTGTTTTACTATGATTGTTCGTTTTATTATGATCAGCTGATTCGGAAACATTTATGATGTCGTCAATTTTCTTAAAAATGACACTAAATCACTCGACGAAATTTGGAACAGAAATTCTGAAACTATTTGTCAGTGTTTGTGGTCATCAATATATATTTATCCCTCTCGTCTAATAACGCCTATTTTCCTCTCACCCCGGCTAAGCGACTCTTCACTATCTAATATGATATTTACAAACGAAAAACCATTACAAGGTCCACCCGGTCCACCGGGTCCTCCAGCGGATCAATCAATGATTCCACCGGAGTTGCTTTTCACCCGCGAACAATTGACTCGACGGCGTCGACAAGCGGGATACGAGTGAGTTTTTGACTCGTTTTCAAATCCTCAACTCCGGCATGCCTCATTTTTCTACTAACGCGATAAAAGTTGAGAAACCAAGAGAAAAATAAAAAATAACAGCCGAAATTAATAATGTCCATCTCCCAATTTTTGTTTTCCCTGTAAAATTTACAATGCCAGAGCAATCTCTCGATGCATAGTTAGGCTTGAATAAACGTGCGTGTGTCGGTGAAGCAGCGAAGACGATAAGATTGACTACGAGGACAAGTCGAAGATATCGGAAAACGACGATGACGAATCGGGCTCTAAATTCTTGGACATGTACAGCTCGATATATTCAATGAGACAAGATTTGGACATGATGAGAAAGCCTATCGGTAGTCGAGAAAATCCGGCTAGAACGTGCAAGGATCTTTATTTCGGGCATCCGCAGTTTGACGATGGTATGGGAAAGCCTTTTATCAAGATTATTTTAGAATTAAAGAATATTAAAAATACATTGATCGGCTAGATTGTTTCATTTCTTTTCGATTAAAAATTTGAAAGTTTTATGGAACAATTAATTGCGGGGTTTTTTTTTTTTTTTTTTTTGGAGAATTAGAGGAAAGTAAATTCGAAGAAAAAATTAATAATTTTTAACAATTTTTGTAACCGAGAGCGTAGATCGAATCAGCAGTATAATTTACCGTAAATAACCAAAGGTTTGTTTGTAAAACAACTGTACAGTACCTGGCATTGCATGCTCATTATCCCATGGGATTAAAACGTTCGTTTGATTGATGACACTCAGGCTGGTACTGGATAGATCCGAATTTGGGAATGCCAGACGACGCTGTTTACGTTTACTGCAACATGACGAGTTTCGGTGAGACATGCGTTTTTCCCGACATTCATAGCAGTCAAATGCCAAATATCCCGTGGAGAAAGGAGAACGGCAAGAACAATTGGTATTCGAAACTTCGAGGTGGATTCAGGGTGAGAATGTAATTTTATCAAACGAGAGTAGGAGAAGGGTCTGCGAAGAAAATGAAATAGATCAGAGCTAAATTACACGCAGATCCATTTCGCATTATGTAGCACAGCCATGAGTCTGCAAGTCGGATACGCATTTGAGATAATTCTACTTTTCGTAGATCCTTTTGTCCTAAAAAAAAAAAAAAAAAAAAAAAAAAAACAGTCAACCTGCTCATAATATCGCCTCACAGTCGAAATAAACTATTGATAATTTATTCTCCTCGTCAGATAACTTACGAGACAATCGGCGTTGTTCAAATGACTTTCCTGAGGCTCTTGAGCGTGGAGGGATATCAAAATTTCACGTACACATGCATAAATAGCGCGGCATGGTCGAGCCTGCCAGATTACAATAACGATTTTTCGATAAAATTGCTCGGTGACAACGAGGCAGAATTTTCGTACAATCGAACGCAGCCTCGTGTATTGACGGACGGTTGTAAAAGCCGTGACGGCAAGAGCGAAACGGTGTTTGTCGTTAGAACGAGAAAACTTCAACAATTGCCGATCATTGATTTTTATCCGGTTGATTATGGATTGCCTCATCAGGCATTCGGCTTTTTCGCTGGTCCGGTCTGCTTGAAATGATTCGCAAAATATTTTTTAACAAAACAAAACAAAAAAGAACAAGCCATGATGAGAGATGAGATCGGTTGAATCAAAAGGCATATAGGGGAATCCGACGAGTGATAAAATCGTTGAATCTGACATTGTTTGCTATTTTTCAACGCTCCGCAACTAGCGCAACGCGGCGGAGGCGTCGGGTAATTAATTCAGGGTACAAGAGGGGAGCCTAGCGCATGCGCCGTTCGTCTTTAGTCGCCATTTCACGTGCAGTGCGCAGCAGCAACATTTTAGTGATTCGCCAACGGTTGCTGACGTTATTTTGGAGATAATTACTAGGCGTCGCGACGCTAATTAAATATAGACGTTACCTCCGCGGCAGTAAATCCGGTTCTTGCACCCTAATTCGAAAATGTCGAAATGTTGTAGTTCCGACGGTACGAACGACGATTATATCGGTAGCAAAATGGCCGCGTATGGGAAACGCATCACAAATTATTTTCAGTATATACCACAAACAGTTTCATTCTGTAAAAGAGTCGTGCTTGTACACTACGACTTTGGTCTTGGTAAAAATGGTGAAGCTCAGTGATAGCTATCCCTGGCAATTTGTGCAACCACGTTTTAACCACCCAAACGACCGGTCGTATGACCGTCGCTATTACGGTTGCTTTTTGACGAAAAAACGACCACCTGTAACCACAGATGCAACCGGTTGAACGACGGTCGTACGACCACTTCATGGTAACCAGATAAGATAATAATAAAACGGTTACACGACCATCAGACGACGGTCACACGACCATCAGACGACCGTCAAACGACCGTCAAACGACCATTCCCTGGAAACTGACAATTTCCGGGCAATTTTTTGCAATCACTTTTTGTTAAAAAACTTTTTGTTAAAAAGTGATTGCAAAAAATTGCCCGGAAATTGTCAGTTTCCAGGGAATGGTCGTTTGACGGTCGTTTGACGGTCGTCTGATGGTCGTGTGACCGTCGTCTGATGGTCGTGTAACCGTTTCATTATTATCTTATCTGGTTACCATGAAGTGGTCGTACGACCGTCGTTTAACCGGTTGCATCTGCGGTTACAGGTGGTCGTTTTTTCGTCAGAAAGTAACCGTTGAATCGTGGTAGTGTATCCGGTCGATGGACGGTCGTTTAACGGTTGCAAACATGGTTGCCGAAATTGCCAGAGTACACACCTTGACGATTTCTCAAAATGTTCACCACTTTGTCGGGTACCTGAGAGTCCGTGACACTGCGCCATGATTAGCAGTTGCATTTATCGCTCCCTAACTGGACTAAGAAAATCGACTACTTGCTACCAAACTTATACCGGGATTCTGTAACGCCTTAACAACGTTTATCGATATTCTTAGGCTAACGACAGACTAATGGGAGTCGCGCCTTTCCCCTGGACCATCCTGCCAATTAAGTGCCGATAGCTTAACGATACCGACAATTCTCGACAACGAGTTACAGAATCCTCGTGCTGGTAGCGATCTAGCGGTATGTTTTTCTGAATAAAAATGCCAAAGTGATGAAATTTCCTTCCGTGGACCCTTTTCCCTTGGTACAAAAAAAAAAAAACAAAAATGTAAATCACTCAACAGACTACTTTATTTATAACAATTTACTTTCAGCCTTTCTAATACTCATCAAACGTATACTGAAATATCCTTATTTACGTTTTGTGTGAATAGCATTTATACTTATGAATTCTCATTGAGTATACTATCTATGGAAAATGAGTCATTGAATAGAAGATAACCTGGACGGAAAACGTATTCATATCATTCATTTTTCATGAATTGGTTTCAATGGGTTTTTTTCTAAGAGGGGACTCTTTTTGCTGCTAGCTGTTCGACTCAATGAACATCAAGCAGCCAAGAATTTACGCCGCAAGTGCGTCAATCTATGTTAGTAAATCCTGATGAATCCTGAAAGTGCTGCTACCGCTAAGCTCACACTGCCCATGAAATGGCATCTTTAGAGCGTCCGATAAACGACCTTTTGCGCGTCAACACTTAAAGGCGTATTCCAACGATGACGTTTCTAATTTTGTTTCGAGCCATGTCCTACATGCATTGACGAGTTCGAAACAAACTGGAAACAATGCTCGCGGGAAAATGAAGGCCTCAAGGCCGAAGCAAATATAATTCCAGAAGTCATCCCTAGCGTATTGAGCAACCGCATGAAACCACCTTGGAAACCACATAAAAACGACGGTGTTTTTGTGCCAAATTTATACCGACCAAACCACCGCGGAGACCACCGTTCCAGGCGTCCCAATTTTTTTAGTGGAGCTTACGGCAAAGTGGATTTCAAAATATAACGACTGGCAAGACCACCTTAAAACGAGCACTGACACTCGAGCAGTCGTTTAATGGTCGTTTTAACGGTTGTCATTTGTACAAACCACCATGCCGTATGCTCCGTTAAATAAAAGTGGGACCGTGGTTCCCACAGTGGTATGGTCCTTATAAATTTGGCACAAAAACACCGTCGCTTTTATGGTGTTTTGTATGGTCGCACAGACTGCTAAGGATGAGCAGAATGCAGAAGCCAATTTTGCATGTGAATGGCTTTTTCATTCAGCCTAGAGGATCTGGATTCTTGTATGGATTGGAAAATCTCAAGATCCAATGGGTAGAATGCAAAAGCTGTGGGCACGTGCGCAATTGGCTTCTGGATTCTGCTTATGAATTTTGGACTTCTGTGCGCTTCGGACTTTAATTTGCATCATCCGTAGGCCGTCATAATATACCGATGGGTGACACATGCTGATTGATAGAAATACTGAGAATCTCTGGTGATAGCTGACGGATATACCTTCGCAATGATTCAAATAGCGATATCCATATAGGTATGAAGCTATATTAGGTTTGTTCTCGTTGCCCACACTTTCTGCAGTTTTCTAGGGATTGTAATAAGCTACCAGCCAATCGGGATGTACACTATTTTGGGAGATGAAAAAAGTGTTGGCAACGGAGAACATAGTGAACATACCAATTGATATGGATATACCGGCGATGCACATAGCGCTATTTGCATCATCTTGAAAGTTCCAGTAGCTGCCATCAGCCGCGCAACTCTTGCCGTGAAATAACTTAGCGTCAAGAGATTAAAAAAAAATGATACGTGCCATGTACAATATCCGAATATAAATAATCGAAAAAATACGTTCGATTTGACGACGTACAATCCATAGCATACGTATATACTTAACTGAGACGTAAGAAGTGCAACTTATGATAAGAATATGTGTAGATTTTTTAATTTTATTATGATTTATATAATTTATCTTTGAATTTACAAAATAGCATCACTGCTAAACGCGTGCTGCAATATTTATCCTGAGCGTTTTTTTTTGTACAGGCCACACGTTTTGCTTTTTTTTTTTTTTTACATAAAATTATAATATAAGCAGAGTGAAAATTCAATAAGATCGTTTTTTTATTACCTTTCCTTTACTCCCGAACTAATGGTGCGCGGCAATTATACGAGAGTTTGTTCTTTCCATTTGCGAATAAAATTAATTGAGCAAACGCGATTTGTACTTTCTCTAAAGCGATCATCATTTTCCAAACAGTGAAGTGATCAGCCACTTTTTGCCATGATTCTGCGACGGCTGAGCAAAATTTCATCGTGATCGATTTTACCGTTTCGGATTAAGTACAAATCGCGTTTTCGAGGTGATCGAAGCGCTCAAGCAGCGTTTTTGAGATGCCTGTCTTAAAATATTTAACGAATCCCTTCGTTATTTTGGCCGCTGGCTAATCCGGATCAACCGCGAATAATTCTGATGAAAGTTTAATCTCTGGTAAAGATTGTTAAAGTTGTTCGGGGTTCTCGTCTTCGATAGTTTTTTGACGAAAATTCTCTAAATAATTGCAATTATCTGTGATGTTTCATCGATTTAGCACGTACACGGGGGTGATTATGCTGATTTGTTCTTAGTTGCATAAATATATTTGACCGATCGAATACCCAAATTTTCACGATACAAATAAATATTTACACTTTCTCTCCTTTCTTGTAGCGTAACATTCTTATAGGAATTTTCGTTTCTCTCGTTTCATCGCAATATAATTTATCGTTTCTCTCGTGATAAGCACTCGAACGAGATGAAGTGAACGTCAAAGCTCGAACATCAGGTAAGAAATTTCATGGTTAAGGAGAGACGCCAGCCTTCGAGAGTTTATAATTGAGATATTGAACCTAAACTTCCCTGGCATGGACTTTGCCTCAAGAAAGTCTCTTATCGTCGAACGTAAATTTATCATCGCAACTTGAACACTTTGGCCGACGACGGGCAATTAATCTCGTCTGCCATTTGAGTAAACGTGCCACATAGATACACACACAGCCACTGCAACAGCAGTAGAGCGAACGAAGGATCGGGGTAAACAGTTTCTCGTAGTAATTATATATCAGGAAAAAAAAAATTCTCGAAGAGCAGACGAATCGGACAGCAGGCATTCAAATACCATGTCTTTCGTTAACCAATCAAATATGCCACTTATTTCAATTATTTCCCGTCGCTTTCCTCTCGGAAAAGACACTCGATTTTCAAGTGCATACTCTCAAGATTAGGCGTTAACACTGAATTTTGAGAGTCGACACTAAATTTCAGGAGTTGAAAATGAATTTTTTCCCCAGATTCTCAAAGCTGATTGTTAATTCACGAATTTTACAGTATTTAACTCTCAACACTAACGATAAGAGTAAATCTTAATAATCATTGGGTGACGACACTCGGTTATTGAGTATGAACCTACAAAGTTGGGAAGCAACACCCAATATTGTGAATGGCATCTCGACATTAAATGTTAATCTCCAAATTAAGCGTTATTGTACTCATCGACCATCTTGAAGATTTATCAATCTTCGAGAGCTGATCAACCATATCGAGGGCTTAGGACCAGAAAGGCGTAACCCACAAAAAACGGACTATACTGCCATAAGGGCGTATCCCCAACTTTAACACGGAAGTTCCATAAGAGCAAAATTAATCAGCCTACAGCCAGAAGGGCGTAAGCCCACACTACAATACTGCCAGAAAGGCGTAAGCCACGAAAAATAAAAAAAAGTGACTTACGCCCGTCTGGCAGATCATTCATCATTTTTTTCCGGATTTAAAGCGCCTGATTACAGCCAGACGGGCGTAACTCTCTTTTTTTTATTTTTCGTGGCTTACGCCTTTCCGGTGGATAACTGGTCAGTTTTTTCCGAATTTCGATCGTCTACTTACTGCCAGAAGGGCGTTACCCCAAAAAAATTGAAAACGTGAAGTGTGTGTGTGTGTGTGTAAAATTTTGAAAATGTTGAATAGATTTGAAAATTTTTGAAAAATTTGAAAATTTTTGAAAATTTAAAAAATTTGAAAATTTTGAAAAATTTGAAAATATTGAAAAATTTGAAATAAAAAAAAAAATTTTTATTTTGAAAAATTTGAAAATTTCGACTATTATGCGACAACGACTAAATATGCGCATGCAACCATTTTGCAAATGATATATTTCGTTTTTGTTTATATTTCGCATTAAAAAATATTAGCAAATAGCAAATAGTTTCCTGACCAGCAACTGCCGAGTTTTTCTGACCAGCAACTCGTCAGTCTGCCAAGACTGGCACTGAACAGATTTGCGTTACACACCTAGTCTGGAACTCGGCAGTTTACTGGCCAGAAAGATGGAAAACTGGCCAGCATCTTACACACATCACGTTTTCAATTTTTTTCGGGGTAACGCCCTTCTGGCAGTAAATAGACGATCGAAATTCGGAAAAAACTGACCGGTTATCCGCCGGAAAGGCGTGAGCCATGAAAAATAAAAAAAAGAGGGTTACGCCCGTCTGGCTGTAATCAGGCGATTTAAATCCGGAAAAAAATGATGAATGATCTGCCGGACGGGCGTAAGCCACTTTTTTTTATTTTTCGTGGCTTACGCCTTTCTGGCAGTATTGTAGTGTGGTCTTACGCCCTTCTGGCTGTAGGCTAATTAATTTTGCTCTTATGGAACTTCCGTGTTAAAGTTGGGGATACGCCCTTATGGCATTAAGGTAATTAAAAGTCGAAAAACAGTGGGTTACGCCCTTTTGGTCCTAAGCCCTCGATATAATTGAGCAGCTTATAGCTATTTTGTTAATTTTATGTATAATAAACTGGGGGAATTTGAATTTTTTTTTCAAACCACAGTGTATTAGTTTTATTGCAAAAAAAAAAAAAATTTATTAAATAAAATTGCGGATACAAAGAAATTATTGGCACATCGAATGAAGTTCTCCTTATATATCCTATTATTTAACTTACAAACAAAACAGTAAGGATTGATAACTTACCTGATGATCCCCTTGGAATTTGAACACGAGAAGACACTGATATTCACATTATACTATGATCTTGGCCGTGCACTTTATTGCACTCGTATTTTCCGTGTGCTTTATTGTGCTCATATTTTTTTTTAACTAATATTCAATGGTGCGATATAATTAGTGCATTATTTACGTTCTGTACGCATCCCTTGATCCTTCAAACGCTTAAAATCATTTATTATCTTGAAACAAAAGTTTTAAGATTTGTTAAAATCCGCCCTGAATCCGTATGTATATTCGCTGTGTGCAGAAAGCCAAGTGGCGCCGCGGCCGGCTGTACTCCGCAAATTTTGCTGGAATAGCTCTCATTTATTTACACAGACGAAACCTTGTTGGATTAATTTTAATAAATGAACGTTTATATTCGTGCTGCATAGAATTTCTTGAGGTGAGCTTGACTATAACTGCGCTGAAAAAAAAAAAAAAATCGACGTATTACGATGCAATGAGAATAGGTTTACGGCTATTTTTCCTTCTCAATTTGAGGCTAAGCATGAACCTTGTCGGTCTTGTCATACGAACCGACAAGGCTCGTATCGAGAACGAGAAAGACGTAACTCGGACTTGATTGTAACGTGGATGAACGATTATCCACGAAGCGCTCACTGTATATTCGGGTAGCCAATCATGAGAGCTACTAAAAAGGAACAAAAAAATCAATTTATTTGTATTATACTATCCTGACATGAATTTTTCATACCAGACAAAATATGCGCGTTTAACCTCAAGAATTTTACTTTCTTTGTTTTTTGCACCCAACGAATCTAATTTTTGCGCTGCTCAACTTTATAAATTACTGTCGGAAACGCGTAAAACTTAATTTCCGAAGTTGTGTAGCAGAAAACATTTTTGTATCACTTCGCACAACAGTTTAAATTTTCTTTCCGCGACTTCTCTATTATATTGCCCTCAATTGCACTACGGCGACTCCAGCAAAAAATGCGCATTCTCGCCACCATGGGCGCTCCAAGTCGTTCTCAGCCGCTATAGTATGGCACTGTACACGGCGAATAGCGGCTGAGAACGACTTGGAGCGCCCATGGTGGCGAGAACGCGCATGTTTTGCTGGAGTCGCCGTAGTGCAATTGAGGGAAATATAACAGAGAAGTCGCGTAAAGGAAATTTAAACTGTTGTGCGAAGTCATGTAAGAATGTTTTCCGCTACACGACTTCGGAAATTAAGTTTTACGCCTTTCCGACAGCATTTCATAAATTTGAGCAGCGCAAAAATTAAATTCGTTGGGTGCAAAAAACAAAGAAAGTAAAATTCTTGAGGTTAAACGCGCATAATATTGTCTGGTATGAAAAATTCATGTCAGGATATTACAATACAAATAAATTGATTTTTTTGTTCCTTTTTAGTAGCTCTCGTGATTGGCTACCCGAATATGCAGTGAGCGCTTCGTGGATAATCGTTCATCCACGTTACAATCAAGTCCGAGTTAACGTCTTTCTCGTTCTCGATACGAGCCTTGTCGGTTCGTATGACAAGACCGACAAGGTTCATGCTTAGCCTCAAATTGAGAAAGAAAACTAGTCGTAAACTTATTTTCATTGCATCGTAATACGTCGATTTTTTTTTTTTTTCAACGCAGTTATAATCAAGCTCACCTCAAAAAAACTCTATGCAGCACGATTATAAACGTTCGTTTATTAAAATTAATCCAACAAGGTTTCGTCCGTGTAAATAAATGAGAGCTACTCCAGCAAAATTTGCGTAGTACAGCCGGCCGCGGCGCCACTTGGCTTTCTGCACACAGCGAATAGCACTCAAACTATTCATGATATTAAAAAATGTTTCAGATTAAAATTCGAAAAGGCCCATCCTATTCCTTTTGTTTGTTTGTTTGTTTGTTTTTTCGGTGAAGGCGCTGAAGTTACGTCAAGCTCAACTCTACTTTTTCAAATGGTATTTTTTTTTTTCCTTCGATGACAATATTTACTGACTTTGAGACGAATTCAGTGACCTGCAACGCAAGGTCATTTCAGTCACGTCAAAGTATGAAAATAGTCGAAAAAAATCGAATAAAAAATCGGAACAATGACTTTCAACGGATTCACTTACCCTTGGTTCGGGTCTACCTACGTAAGATCCTCGAAGCGATACAACCCTCGCGACTTGCAAGCTCTCGTTTATTCGCTGATGAAAAGACCGTCTCTCTAACCTTTGGCCCAACATTTGTGATGTAATTTCGGCACACGCTCGGTGTATTTTCATACTTTGGGTCACTAGAACGTTTGGGTGGGGAAAAAAAAAAAAAAAAATCGGTTAACATTCAAAGAAATTACGTCCGTGCTAGTTTCTCTAAAGCTGTACTTCTCACGACCAAACTGACGTTGCCATCGTGTGTACCCCTTCAAACCAAAATATTCTTATCTAAAACATCTTTCGATCGCATACTTTTTCGGGCAAACAAGTTTCGGAGCAATGAATCCCTGGATCTCGCTGGAGCGTCTAAAAAAAAAAAAATAAAACTTTATCAGGAACATTCATCGCTTCATCGTATATTTAATTTATCCATTTATTAATTTTATCGTAGCAATTATACGGTGATGATAATTGCAATCGTAATAATATACAGTACACATTATATATATATCCATGATTCCCATTTAACGCGTAAATCAAATCCGAATTATCAAATTGCGTAGATCTCCCTCCTCCACTTCGTTTCTTTTGTTGTTTTTGTTGTTGGTGCTTTTTTTTTTTTATATCATTTTTACATCATCTTCAAGCTCAATCGAATCGCTCGCATAAACCGTCCTATACATACATAACATAGAGCTCAATTAATACTTCTGTTCAACTTTAACACTAACCTTTCATTTTCCTCCTTCAGGAAACTTTCAGCACGCTTCGATTTTTTTTTTTTTTTCTCGCAACGATCTTACGCCAATTGTATGTATATTACCCACATCCAGTTAATTGTTGGGGGGTGTTTTTTTTTTTTCCCCACGACACTCGTTTCTCTCGTTGCGACACAGGACTTTTGCATACTTTGTTTTTTTTTCTTTCTTTTCACACGTTTTTCGGCGTATCGGGCGAATTTACGGATTTGAAATTGTGAAGAAGGGGAAAAAAAAACGGAAAAGCAGAAGACGAAATCATTTTGATTTTAACGGTGGACTCAATTTTCAAGAATTACGAGAACGACACACACGCGCATTTGCGGACTCGACAAAACGAATATAAACATCCGATCGGAAATGCCGATGGAAAATCTTACTTTTTTTTTTGTTCCCTCTAGATTTTTGAGCCGCATGCGGGGCAAGCGTTTGTGAAAAGAACAAGAAAAAAAATCATATGTATATATATATATATATTTACAAATTATAGATCCTACGGTATAGTCGTATTAGAATTTACAAAAACAAACGAAAAAACGAAAAAAACGAAACAAAATGGACATTTTTTTTTTCTTCTCCCAATAATCTCTAACGGAATGTATCTCTGGTTTGGGTTTCTCTTTTTCTTTCGGTAATTAAAAATCATTGATCCTTTCAGCCCTTACCGGAATAACGTGCCCTTGCCTTTCCTCTCGCTATTGAAATAAAAACTTTCCGTTCGATGCATCGATCGATAGACAGCAAAAAAAAAAAAAAAAAAAACGAGATATTTCGTTCCGTCTACCCAAAAGTTCGGAGGGAACGAAGCATTTTTTTTTTTTTTTTTACGGATATTCGAGGAAAAAGTGCTGCGGATAAAAACAAAAATCGCCTCAACTTGGAGAAAAAAAAAAGAGAGAAAAAAAATCGAAACTATTGGGGAAATTCGCACGCTCGTTGATCTACAATGTAATTTTGATTCTCTTCGATGTGCTTGAATTGAAAATTCGACAAACGCGCAACGTTATGCAAACGATATCCATTGTTTTGCCCCCTTTTTCTTTTCTATCCCCTAGCGGAGAATTCCTCTCGATCTGCATTCTTTTTTTTTGTGTGTTGTCACTGATAAATTACTGGCGAGGAAAAATTTTAAGAAAGGAAAAGAAGAAAAAAAAAAAAAGTATTCGCTTCGACTCAAGTGCACCGACACCTCCGTAGTCAGACGAAAATATTCCACATTATCAACCGGCCCGAGAACATATATGTATATATAAATATATGAATATATATTAGGGCGGTTCGAAAAAGGGCCTTTTTTTTTTTAGATTTCGCTCTTCTCCGAGATTCTTGTACTTTTTTACTAAAAAATAGCTCACGCGAAAGGCGGCTGGGCTGAGGAAATTTTTTTTACTACTGCCTCAAGGACGTTGAAATTTTGAAAAAAAAAAACGCTATTTTCGGAAATCTCAAAATTGAGATATCCTTAAATCCTTCGGTGGCTATGTTTTATATGAGGAAACAAAAGTTTTTGCTAAACCTGAGATGCGTGTAGGTAATTTTTTTTTATTACCCAAAAATCTATATTGAAATTCGTAAAAATTAATTTTAAAATAGATTTTTCGGTACCAAAAAAAAAAAAAAATCGCACGCATCTCAGGTTCGGCAAAAACTTTTGTTACCTCATATAAAACATAGCCACCGAAGGATTTAAGGATATCTCAATTTTGAAATTCCCGAAAATAGCCTTTTTCCAAAATTTCAACGTCGTCGAGGCAGTAGTAAAAAAAATTTTTTCAGCCCAGCCTTTTCGCGTGAGCTATTTTTTAGTTAAAGGGTACAAGAATCTCGGAGAAGAGCGAAATCTAAAAAAAAAGCCTTTTTTTGAACCGCTCTAATATACATATATATATATATATATATGTATATATATATATATATATATATATATATATATATATATGTATGTATGTATATGTATATTAGGGTGAATCGAAAAATTAAAAAACTTTTGGCTACCCTCAAAAATCAAAGATATCATTGAAATAAAGGTCTCCGTGCAATGATTCGATTTTTTGACAATATATAGGGGCGCGCGGGACGTTTAAAAACGCCATTTTTAGCGTTAAATTCACTTTATCACTGATAACCGGAAACAGTTCATTCCAAAAATTCTGATTTTTTTTATATAAGGTGCCCAGATATGTACCCTTTCAAACCCACATTCACGGAACAGTAACAGATGGTTCATATCTTCGAAAAAAAATCTCTAAAAATCAATATTTTAACTATTTTTCAATTAAATTAAATCGTTAAATGTTGATTTTTTTCTTCTAAAACGTTTTTGTATTTGTTCCATCTTTTTTTTCTTGTAAAACTCGGTATCAGTATTGCTTACAATGCGAAAATTGCTGAATAATAAATCTTTATTTTGGAAATTTTCATATACACGAAAAAATGGTGTGAATCAATAAAATATAAAAATTTCCAAAATAAAGATTTATTATTCAGCAATTTTCGCATTGTAAGCAATAATGATACCGAGTTTCACAAGAAAAAAAAGATGGAACAAATACAAGAACGTTTTAGAAGAAAAAAAATCAACATTTAACGATAGGTATAATTGAAAAATAGTTAAAATATTGATTTTTAGAGATTTTTTTCGAAGATATGAATCATCCGTTAATGTTCCGTGAATGTGGGTTTGAAAGGGTACATATCCGGGCACCTTATATAAAAAAAAATCAGAATTTTTGGAATGAACTGTTTCCGGTTATCAGTGATAAAGTGAATTTAACGCTAAAAATGGCGTTTTTAAACGTCCCGCGCGCCCCCTATATATTGTCAAAAAATCGAATCATTGCACGGAGACCTTTATTTCAATGATATCTTTGATTTTTGAGGGTAGCCAAAAGTTTTTTAATTTTTCGATCCACCCTAAAATATATATATATATATATGGTAGTCCGGATATTTTATAAAATCAGACTTTATCAACTCTGGTTACGTGCAATCTCGCGAGGCCATATTGTCAACAGATTTATACAAAATTTTTTTTACGCAATTGAAAAAAAAAAAAAAAAAAAAAAAAAAAAGGAAAGGAACTCTCGATCGAATTTATACCAATATCAGCTTCGTGTATAGATTTACATATTTATGTATGTGAAAATTCTATCTACGACTATGAATTCATCGACGGGGCCTCGAAAATTTGGCTGTACGAAAGTTTCTCAGATTTACCCGTTACAATGAGCAATATATATATATATATATATATTTATATATCGTATTTTCGTTTCTTTATAGTTTGAAAAAAAATGTTTCCGAGCATGGAAACCCTAAATTTTTTTTTTCGTCTTCTCCTTTTTTCATAGTTTGAAAAATCGTTTCTGAAATTCGGATCTTGCACCAGAATTACACAATTCCACTATCTTGGCAATAAGATTGCTCACCTACGCACATACATACATATACAAATATGCAGATATATGTGTATATGTACATATATTTTTTTGTCGTTCTTTTTTTTTTTTGAAAAAAAAAAAAAAAACGAGAATTCAAACGGGCGTGATAAAAATTCTTGATTATCGTGGTGGATATCTGCTTCTCGAGGTGTTCTTCAACGATCGATCCTTAACATCCGTCGGGTTATACATCATTGGTCCCTGAGGAAATTTCGAGAAACATGACGAATTAAAATATAAATAATTATGAAAAAAAAATTGCTTCAATCCAGCACAGTCATACACGGATTGCATTTTTTTTGTTTGTTTTTGTAATCGTAATAGCAATAGCATATTCAAGTAAGCAGCGGATGTATATTGTGAAATTTGCTGCAAGCAGTACGAAAAAGTGTTTGGTGGAAAGCCCATAACCGAAAAGACTGCGAACCTCTTAAGAAGAATTTAAAAAAAAGCCCTTTAGCGCGTCTCTCATGGCTTTGCTAAAATTACTTAATGGACAATTATTCAGAATTATGACTCTGACGAATTTCAATGATTCTTTAATGTGGAAAGTCAGGAAAAATTCACTCTTCATGCGATTCAGGCACTGCCTGAGGAACTAACCTTTCGTGGTTCATTTATCATAAAGTGATTTATGATTATTGGCAATGAAATTACGAATTTTCCCTGATGAGCGAAGAAAAATTATTGAAATTCGGAAAAGTTTCAACTCCGACTAATTGCCACGACGCCAAGATATGTAAAAAAAAAAAAAAAGAGTCTATTTCGCTAAAAACATGAGAATACATCACATGGCTCAAAAGTTGGAGAGGCACTCCATCCTCAAGGAAACTCTAGGGATACGGCCAAGTTTAATCGAGTATTAATTTTGGAAAAATTGTTGGCGATAATTTGGAAAATGACAGTAATGTTAATGACGATAGATCGAGATCACAAGGATTCTAGTTAAAATAATAATAATAATAATAATAACAATAATAATAATAATAATAATAATATTCATCATCATCATCAATGTATACCAATGATCTCCTCGTTTGTACCAATTAAACATTAAGCACCTGTTCTCAATTTTACTTTTAAACTGAAATTATGTAAAAAAAAATATCGAATTTGACGAGAGACAACTCGTCGCTATTCGCTGTGTGCAGTGCCATACTATAGAGGCTGAGAACGACTTAGAGCGCCCATGGTGGCGAGAATGCGCATGTTTTGCTGGATTTGCGTAGTGCAATTGAGGGAAATATAATATGAGAAGTCGCGGAAAAGAAATTTAAACTGTTGTGCGAAGTCATATAAGAATGTTTTCCGCTACACAATTTCGGAAATTAAGTTTTACGCCTTTCCGACAGCAATTTATAAAGTTGAGCAGCGCAAAAATTAGATTCGTTGGGTGCAAAAAAACAAAGAAAGTAAAATTTTTGAGGTTAAACGCGCATATATATTGTCTGGTATGAAAAATTCATGTCAGGATATTATAATACAAACAAATTGATTTTTTTTTTCCTTTTTAGTAGCTCTCATGATTGGCTACCCCGATTATGCAGTGAGCACTTTGTGGGGTAATCGTTTATCTACGTTACAATCAAGACCGACAAGGTCATCTACGTTACAATCCTATTTTCATTGCATCGTAATACGTCGACTTATTTTTTTTTCACCGCAGTTATAGTCAAGCTCATCTCAAAAAACTCTATGCAGCACGAATACAAACGTTCGTTTATTAAAATTAATTCAACAAGCTTTCGTCTGTGTAAATAAATGAGAGCTGTTCCAGCAAAATTTGCGTAGTACAGCCGGCCGCGGCGCCACTTGGCTCTCTGCGCACAGCGAATAAGAGGCTGAAAGATTCGCGAATGGAACGTTCGGAGTTTTTGTGTACGACGGTACGGTATATTCGACATAAATCCTCGATTATTCCTGCCTCAATTCGATTAGCATCTATTCTCGTTTGAAAATATGTACAAATAATATTTTAAAACCTTTCCCCCCCTTTCATTGAGAGGAATTTATGACTCGAGCTTTCTGTTATAACTTAATCGAACAAAAGGCAAGCAGAGTATTTTAGCTCGGGCAGTTTTTGTCCTAAAGGTATGAAATAAAAATTAAATTTTCTCGAAAAATTACAAATAATCGATTTTCTTTGTTTTTTTTTTTTAATCACTATTTTCATTTATCGGTCGCATGAAAAAAAAGAATTGTTTTTCTTTCGCAACATCGATCGGTCTCTCGACCCGACAAATTACATATTGGATAGAGACTGAAAGTGTATATTTTTTTCAAATTTTTTGTGTTTTTGTTTTTACCTTCGCACGTTGGAGGAGGCGCGGATCCCTCATTGTGTAGCTCTGTACTTCTCGCGATAGTGAGCTGGTCGAGCTCCAACGAGAGAGCTATACCCCATAATGCAACACAACATTGTTCGTCTCAAAAGGCTGATAAACGAGAGCCGGAAAAGCTCGATTCGTACTTCGCAAAACCGATCGATTTTCTCATTTTGTTCGTTCGTTTTATTTATTTTTTTATTTTTTCTCCAAAAATTTGAGAAAAACGGTGCGTAAAAAAAAATCACCGACTCTGTCTCGAATTTCATGAATCTTTCGTTCTGTTTTCGACCAAATCGGTATTGCGACGCACGAAATCAATGTCTTGATGAAAAAAAAAAAGAGAGAATAAAAAATCAAGGGTTTTCGATGATGAGGCGTGTAGTATCGATAAAATTGACCGTATAGAGAGAGAGAGAGAGAGAGAGAGCAAAGAAATCAACGTGCTAAAAAAAAAAAAAAAATGAGCGAACACCGCGTAGCAGTTTTTCATGCAGATAGACAATTTTTTGGCTGTTGCATATTTGCAACAGTCGAAAGATAAAAAATAAAAAAAAATCGTTATAAAAAATAAAAATAAAATAAATTCACCGATTTGATTCGTTGAAAATTTACTAATTAATAAATTGTATCATTTTTTTTTTAATAAAACAAAATTTTCGTATACAAATATCGATATACGAAATATACATAAAATATTTTTTTTTTTTTCCACGAATTCGTTGAATCAGAAAAATTAAACTATAAATCGTACTATGAATTAGTCATTCAATTTTATCGTTAATTTTCACAACGGAGAAAAGGAAACGAAAATATTTACGAAATTCAGGGGAAAAAGAAAAATATATAATCAGCAAGTTCCGTCAGTCACGCACTGTCAACGTTCGAGTTTCATAATATATTCAAATAACGAACGTCCTCGTTGGTTCCTAACAATATGACGAAAAATCAATGCTGAGCAAAAATTGCCCAAATATAAGCCTAACAATATTCCACAACCATCGAAAGCGTGAAAAAAAAAAGATGAACAGCCACATCTCGCTATTTTTTCAACGTAAAATACAAAAAAAAATAACGCACACATACGTACGATTTGGATAATTTCGTTTGTGCTTCTTGCGACAAAAGACGAAAAAAAAAAAAAAAAAAAAAATTCTATCCAAGCCATGACCGAATTAATGAATAAATGAGAATGAAAATATAACTATCGAAGCTCCAATGGTACAATCGACTCTATCGCAATTAACAAAACGATCGAAATGAGCAAAATAATATAACGAGCAATTAACTTATACGTAGAAAAATTGAATAAAGAGGTCTTCTTACTATTGGCAACAATTGTTATTTGGCTACGTCATTCTGCATCCCCGACAGCTTGCGGAAAAGAAAACACGAAACAGAGAAAAATAAAAAGGTCGAATCAACGTTCGGATATCGTGAGATTAAGGGAGGGAGGGACAAAACAAAAAAAAGTAATACAGAGACCTAAATGCTGCGACGAAAAAAATTTTTTTACCGCTGCCTCAACGACGTTGAAATTTTGGAAAAAAAGGCTATTTTCGGGAATTTCAAAATTAAGATATTCGCAAATCCTTCGGTAGCTATGCTTTTTATAACGAAACAAAAGTTTTCGTCAAACCTGAGATGCGTGTAATTTTTTTCAGTGCCGAAAAATCAATGTTGAAATTCGTAAAAATTAATTTCAAAAGAGATTTTTCGGTACAAAAAAAAAAAAAAAAATCGCACGCATCTCACGTTTGACAAAAACTTTTGTTTTTGTCAAACCTGACAAACAAAAGTTTTCGTCAAACCTGAGATACGTGTACTTTTTTTTTTCAGTACCGAAAAATCTATTTTGAAATTAATTTTTACGAATTTCAAGATCGATTTTTCGGTACTAAAAAAAATTACACGCATCTAAGGTTTTTTTTTTTTTTTTTTAAATTACACGCATCTTTGAAATTACACGTATCTTTTTAAAAATTACACGCATCTAAGGTTTGACAAAAAAAAAGTTTTTGTCAAACCTTAGATGCGTGTCATTTTTTTTAGTACCGAAAAATCGCACGCATCTTTGATAAAAACTTTCGTTTTTGTCAAACCTGACAAACAAAAGTTTTTGTCAAACCTTTAGATGCGTGTAATTTTTTTTAGTACCGAAAATCGATGTTTAAATTCGTAAAAACTAATTTTAAAATAGATTTTTCGGTACTAAAAAAAAAAAAAAATCGCACGCATCTCACGTTTGACAAAAACTTTTGTTTTTGTCAAACCTGACGAACAAAAGTTTTTTTCAAACCTTAGATGCGCGTAATTTTTTTTAATACCGAAAAATCGATGTTTAAATTCGTAAAAACTAATTTTAAAATAGATTTTTCGGTACTAAAAAAAAAAAAAAAAAATCGCACGCATCTCAGGTTCGGCAAAAACTTTTGTTTCCTCATATAAAGCATAGCAACCGAAGGATTTAAGGATATCACAATTTTGAAATTTCCGAAAATAGCCTTTTTTCCAAAATTTCAACGTCATCGAGGCAGTAGTAAAAAAAATTTTTTCAGCCCAGCCCTTTCGCGTGAGCTATTTTTTTTTTTAGTGAAAAAGTACAAGAATCTCGAAGAATAGCGAAATCTAAAAAAAAAATGCCCTTTTTTGAACCGCCCTAATGAGGAGTCTCGAGAAAAAAAAAAATATGTAAAAGAGGCATACGAAAATTACGACGAAAAAAGTTGATCCTGACGCATTGATTCGAACGAGAGAGTCGAGTATGAATTACAATCATCGTAATTATATAAAAAAAAAAAAAAAAAAAAAAAAACAAAAAAAAAAAAAAAAAAAAAACAAAATTCTCGAAACTAAACGATATAATTATAGACACCGGAGGACAAAAATAAACATCCGGATAATCGACGTTCACAGTTCCAGGGAATAAACGAACGGGAGAATCAAGAAAAAAAAAGTAATATCAAGCTCTTAACAGCATTCCGCAGCCACAGATCCAGAAAAATCAAAGTGGCATGAACCGTGGCGTATGAAGACGTATCATCGTTAATGGCAATGAATAAATTACGATAGACGAAACGTGGATGTGGAACTGCAATTGTAATGTCGTGTATGCCGTGTCGTTTTTTTTTTCTTTTTCTTCTTTTTTTTTTTTTGTAAATTTGCTAAAAATTTTACGTGTCCGAGAAATTTACGGGTCAATAAACTTACCCCTTGATTGTCAGCGGGAGCTGCGGAAGCGACCACTGCCGTTGGCGTTAAAAAATCCACGGGTGCAGCCGGATCGTTCACTAAAAAAAAAAAAAATAAAATAAAATAAAAAAATAAATAAATAAACGAAAAATCGTTCGTTAAAGGATGTTTTACTTCTTGATTTTCGAGCGGAATAAACAAAGGGTTATCGTGGATTTTTACTGGATTCAAAATATTTCAATCGCCGCAGAAAAAATTTCAGTATTTTATGCTTCCTCATGAAGAAAGCTTTGTTTTGATGATTTTTTTTTTTTTTTTTTCAGTTTTCAATGCCAATGTGTTCAAAATGTTTCACAAAATTGAGAAATTACGCTCAGAAAAAAAATGTCAAAAAATGCGATTTCACAGTCAAGTAAAGTTCAATGCCCCCCCCCCCCCCCCCCCCAACTTTACAGTCAAGTAAAGTTCAATGACCCCCTCTTACCGTGATTTTCATAAAAATTTGTACAGTGGCTCAGATCTTGTTATATCCAATTTTTCGTAAAACATACGTACTGCTCGCTATGATTACCGCAAATTCTGGGATATCGTGCTAAATTTTTATACAACGATGAATTTTCATTTGACGAACGTTTGTAATCAAATTTGGCAGAAATCGACGAAAAAGTTCAGATTTTATGTTCTTTTCTTTTCGAAAAAAAAAAAAAAAAAAAAAATGCCCCAATCGCTGGAACTTCCGTAAATTTTCGAGACTAATTTTTTTTTTTTTTTTTCACATCGATAGATCATCGAAGGATGTTTAGTATCGAATTTTTCGAGAATCGATTGGATGAGTTCAGTTTTTATGAAATTTTCAATTCAAGGATGATTCGAATTTGGCAAAAAAAAAAAAAAAAAAACAACGATGAAGTGGTTCAGGATTTATAAAATTTGTAATTTTTCGAAAGATTCATGCGACAGCTCTAAATTTTACATGAATTTATAATTTTCTGCATAAATAGAATAACGTGGATACGTTATACGTGATTAAAAGAAGAAAAAAAAAAAAAAATTGTCTTTTCATAAAGCTTTTTCTTTTATCTCGATCACGAAGATTCACTCTGTGAGAAAGAAAAAATTGTAAAACTCAATTTTTCATAGAGGCCAGGGGCTTTGTGAACGAGAGCGCAATTTGTAAATTTCAATTTGCACAGTTTTTTTTTCTTCTTTTAATTTCACGAAAAAAAAAAAAAAAAGAATTCTCCATGAGGCAGCAAATAGCGTCTCATGGTTGTTACGAATTATTGACTCAGAAATTCCCTGACTTATCCAGGTTTTTCACACAGGTTTTGCAAATATTCCAGGGAGATTAGGGTCAAATAAAGAAACTATAAGGGACGAATTATATAAATCAAAATAGCAATGAATCGTTTTTGTGAAAAAAAAAAAAAAACCCAAAGCACTTTTAACCCACTTGAAAAAACATTGAGAGAATTCTCAATTCGATCCTTATATTGAAAAATAAACATAATTTTTTTTAAGTTCAAATACATGAAAATGTTGAATATTAAAATGAAAAATTAAAAAAAAACCTGAAATACAAAAAATAATTTAAGGACTGTAAAGTAAAAAATAAATACATTAAGGTGGCTCATCAGTGAATTAAAAAACCGGCGATCCGAATGAAACTTCGGGAGATGAATGAGGAAGATGCAATGAACGCTCTCTCAAAATTTCAGGGTATGTTGCCGGGCAAATTATTGCGAAGGAGCAATTTAAAATTACCTATTTTAGCATGGGTCTTATGGTAGTTGATTCCATTTTCACCGGAAGTGACATGATACCTTTTGATAAAGACGAGAGTTCTTATTCAAATTTTGAGTATTGAAAGATGAAATCGTGAACTTTCCAATGGTATTTAAAAAATTGTGTCTTGCCAGGGATTTTTCCAAGAAATTTAAACGCGAAAGTCATCGTGTTTGCAAATCTCGGATACAATATATGTCTGTCATTCCGCACGCGAGGAAACATATGAATATCAGCTATCGTTTTTTACTCGATCGCTCCGACAGCGTTAAATACTTTTGTCAGTTGAGAGTTTATTTATAATATTATTTATAATAAATTATGAATAAAATATCACGGGAAACGTCATCGAAATTCATAAATTTTATTTAGACAGAGTATTTAGAAAATATTATGATAGGTTTATGATTTTTTTTCACGTCACGATTTTTGACTAGTGTTGTCACTGATGGGCCGCCTTAAAAGCAAATACCGAACCTGTTCTTTATTATAAACGAAAATTTTTGTCAGTGCCAATAAATGAAAAAAAAAAAAAAAAAAAAAAAAAACAAAAAACAAAAAAAACAAACACTTATCTACAATAATAATTGTGCAGTTGTGTATCGACAAATCGAATGCAGAAGGCGTAACTTCGGAGCTTTGGAGTAAATTAGTTTTTATTTTTCGAAATTTTCATTGTTCGGCACTGACATATCTTTTGTCGTATAGAAAAAAGAATAATGTAAATATTAAAAATATTTATTTCTATACTTTTCAGTTTTTTTTTTTTTTTTTTTTTTTTTTTTTTTTTTTTCAAGTTGATTTCATTTTTCGTAATTCTGGGCAAAAAGTAAATTCTGAAAAAATTCCCGAGAATTTTCTAAATTCCCTGACTTATTCAGGTTTTTCACACAGGTTTTGAAAATATTCCAGGGAGATTAGGGTCAAATAAAGAAACTATAAGGGACGAATTATATAAATCAAAATAGCAATGAATCGTTTTTGTGAAAAAAAAAAAAAAAAACCCCAAAGCACTTTTAACCCACTTGAAAAAACATTGAGAGAATTCTCAATTCGATCCTTATATCGAAAAATAAACATTGAACAAGATAACATAATTTTTTTTAAGTTAAAATACATGAAAATGTTGAATATTAAAATGAAAAATAAAAAAAAAAAAATAAAAAACTGAAATACAAAAAATAATTTAACGACTGTAAAGTAAAAAATAAATACATTAAAAGTAAATACCGAACCTGTTCTTTATTATAAACGAAAATTTTTATGTCGGTGCCAATAAATGAAAAAAAAAAAAAAAAAAAAAAAAAAAAAACAATTAAACACTTATCTACAATAATAATTGTGCAGTTGTGTATCGACAAATCGAATGCAGAAGGCGTAGCTTCGGAGCTTTGGAGTAAATTAGTTTTTAGTTTTTCGAAATTTTCATTGTTCGGCACTGACGTAACTTTTGTCGTATAGAAAAAACAATAATGTAAATATTAAAAATATACAAAAATATTTATTTCAATACTTTTCAGTTTTTTTTTTTTTTTTTTCAAGTTGATTTCATTTTTCGTAATTCCGGGCAAAAAGTAAATTCTGAAAAAATTCCCGAGAATTTTCTAAATTCCCTGACTTTTTCCTGATTATTCCAGGAGGAAAGAAATTCCTCGAGTTTTCCCGGTTTTCCCATATAACAACCATGTAACAACCATGGAGTGTGAAAAAAAAAAACAAACAAAAAAAAAAAACAAAAAAAAACAAAAAAAAAAACAAAATTGTTCACTAACCCGGAGTTGGGACGAAGAGTTGAGGCGAGGAGGCGGCCATTGGCACGAGTGGCGAAGTAGCGGGTGTAGGGACACTCGGATTTGCCACGCTCGGTTTTGTCCCATTTGGATTCATAACGTCGATATAATTGGCTCGCATGTTACGTCCTTTCTGTAGCTTGAACATGTTACTGCCGGATACTAATTTCGTGCTGTTTATAGGAGCTGACTGATCGAGGCTGACATTGAGCTGGGGTCCTTGTTGGTGTTGTTGTTGTTGTTTTTGTTGCTGTTGTTGTTGTTTTTGTTGTTGTTGTTGTTGTTGTAGTTGTGAGATAACTGGAGATTCAGGCTGTGGTGGCCTGAATCCCATATCCGATGCTTTCGGTGGAGGTGGAAGATTCGTTGAGCTAACGTCATTGCCACTCTCGTCCTTGTTTTCCCACTTTTTCGCGATTGGATTCCAAACAATCTGTGTGTTTCGAGAAAAAAAATATATATAAAACAACGCAAAATGGAATAATTTTTTTCTTTTTCTTTCAAACGCTACTGAGCCAAAGTAACTTTTTGCAAGGTTCTCGCTGATTGAAAGGAACAAAAAAAAAAAATAACAAAAGATTCCATCGCAGTTAGTAGAGATTTTAGCTTTTGTTAATCCATACGATTCGAAATCAACGGCAATAATACTGGCCTGACGCTCGCTGGTTCTCAAAGGACATAGTCGATCGTTCATTACCACGAGAACCATCGCGTTGCCTCAGTAACATAAAACATAAATTCCGAACTATCGTACTTTCTTTTTTTTTTCTTTTTTTTCTTTTTTTATTAAAAACCAAAAACAAAAATAAAAAATTTCCATTCTTTTTGCTTTCCAAATGAAGATTAATTCGCTAATAATTGAAATATTATGCATTGACATTAAGGCAGTTCTTGCACTTTGGCATATATTGGAGAATTTTGTATTTTTTTTTTGTGAATTCACAAAAAAAAGAAAAAAAAAATACAGCCACCACACGGTACGACCCCTCTTTTAATTATCAAAATAAATGAAGAATTATGCAATCATACGATATATTTATTGAAAAAAAAACTTCCAACAGTTTTGAGCTCAGCCGAGGTTAAATGATTCATCGAACTGGTCAAACGGGTGACAAAAAATCGATATTACTTGAAAAAAAAAAAAAAAAATGAATTCAACGGCGCAAAAATTGGTCTATGGTGACTACAAAAAAAGTAAAAAAAAATCCCTGACTTTTTTCTGACTTTCCGCTGAAAAAATACCCAACTTTGCCTAACTGAAATCTGAATAGAATAGGAGCTTATCAGGTTGATCGACCAATGAATTTTTTTTTTTTTAACTCGACAGAATCGGTTTTGGAAAATATTTGCATTTGTGTCTAAAAAAAAATATATATAGAATATCCCTACATTATATAAAGATCCTGCAACCTCTGCTGTGTACAATAATCAAGATGCGCTCATATGAGCACCGAAAATGCGGCAGTGCATTTGAAAAGGAAGTTGACGAACGTTTGAATGAAAAAAATTTGTTATAAACGAGAAAAAAATCCTTTTATTGAATCAAAATTTTTTTCTTTCTTGTTAATTCGATTTTTCATTGATCGATAATTTCGAAAAAATAGTGATTTATTCAAAATCTATATAAACCATACAAATTTTAGTGAAACTTTGGGCGATGTAATTTTTTAATTTAATTTTTGGGAAAAAAACATGTTTTTGACGTTTTGAAATGGAATTTTTGAGTTTCAAGAAGAATGCCTAACAGATTCGTCATCAGCGGAAGAAAATACATCGATACAGGGTCCTATATGAAATTTCAAAACTAGAAGTTTTTTTTTTCTGAATTTTTTTCGAAAAATGAATGGATTCACTAGAATCGCTGTAACTTTGCTCCCCGAAGGGGATGAAACCCTGTTCAGTGCTTATTCTCTTTTCGCAATCGTTTCAGCTTCAAAAATACCGTCCGGTTAATCGAGCTACGACGTTTTTTCGATTTTTTTTAATACAAATTTTCAAAACAGGACCATCGATTTTTGTCAATTTTTCAAACTGCTTTGTTTGGATACAAAAAATTACGATCTCGGAATGAATCAAACGGCATTCTCCGAGTCTACAACCCGAGCTTTTCAAAACACTCCCCCCCGATAAGCCCAAATCCGTCAATTCGGAGCAAAGTTATAGGCATTTGAAATTTCCTTATTTTCAGGTTTTCGAAAAAGTGAGCAAGACTTGGAGAATTTTTTTTTTTTTTTTCCTCGTCATTCACACTATTCTCAGGCTTGCAGGCGATCGGAAATTTTTCACCGATTATGAATTCGATCGAATGTATTCCTGAAGCCCAACAATTCGTTATGAAGACGTCAATAAACAAAAAAAAAACAAAAAATATTTCAAGTCAAGCAAAGTACGAAAAATAAATAAAGTCAAAGAAAGTGCCTTGATGCGAATATGCAAATCAAAATTTTTAAGAACAATCCCCGTTCATCCCAGTTGACCGGGGAGTTGGAATTTTAATTTTTGTAATTAAAAAATTTTTTCCCTGACCCAAATAAAAGAAATCCCTGACATTTCCCTGTTTTTTTGGAACAATTGAAAATTCCCTGATATTTTCAGGTTTTCACGGTTTTCCCCGACCGTAGCCGCCCTCTGCTGGTCCACGGTTATTATAAATTTTCACAGCTACGTTTTACGCGCTGTCAGATTTTATAGCTTTCTCCAACGAATTTTATTGCTAAAATAATCGATCACGTGACTATAGTTTGCCACAAGGACTACCTTAACGAGAGAGATAAATAAATAAATAAATAAATGGATGGATGGATGGATGGATGGATGGATGGATAGAAAGATGCTGAGCTTACCGTTGGATTACTGTCATCCGGCAGAATCATTTGATTTTTCGGCTTGGCCGTGAGTTTACTGAAGAGACCACCGATCCACGATCCACCGGTATTCGCGTTCTTCTTTTCCGTTCCTTTGTCCATCGATTTTTTGCCATCAGCTTCCAATTTCGAACCTTCCCTCGGTGGTTCGAGTGCCTCGAGTTCCTTCAACGGATCGTACTGCTTGCCCGACGACGAAGGCCCCATGGAGATCGTCGGAGCTGGCTAAAATAAAAAAAAAAAAAAAAAAAAACAATTCATCATCGCAAATTTGTCCATGCAAAGTTCGTCAGTGACCACTGTAACGGTCCGATGAACGTGATTTTCTTTTTCTTCTTTTTTTTTTTTTCTTCAATTTATCATTCGCGTATCTCATTACAGCGAGCAATGACAAACTTTGCTCTTTAACTCTTCTCGTCGATTTATTTATTTTATGGCGATGTTTTTTTTTTCATTTTTTTTTCAATTCCATCGATTTGTCGCCAAGTATCGGAGAAAAACGATTCGAGGGAAAAATTACGAAAAATCGAATAGAAAAATTAAAAAAAAAAGTCTGACAACGAAATAAGGTAAATCATAATTTTAATTGTAGCAATAAAGATGTCATATTTTTTAATAAAAAAAAAGTTTCGAATTTTTATTTTCGTCATGAGGCACGAGGGAGACCAAGAGATCTATCTACGACAGCAGTGACGAAAATTTTCCATTTCGAATACTGCAAGTCGTTCTTATCCACTCTGACACGTTTTATTTTGCAGGTTTTTTTTTATTTAAATGCTATTAAAAAAAAATTGTTATTTACATCAACGACGATTTAATAACAAAATGTAAATGAAAATATCGAGAATCCCAAGATTATGCGAGACGCTTGTATACGATTAGACACACCACGAGGAAACGTATTTCAGTGTCGTTGGAAAAAAAAAAAAAAACAAACCGCGACTACGTTTTTTTTTTTCGAGCCTAAGCACGCACACTTTCGAAACGATCGAGGATGCTTTGTTTTTTTTTTTTTTTATAAAATCTCCATTAAAAATTCGGTAATTCATAAAGTTCGATTCAATGAAAGTTGAAAAAAAAGTTCGGAATTTTTTTTTTTCATTCGAGGATTATAATTGGCATTCAGCATCGTTATGCTGAAAAAAAAACCTTTCATGATAATTTATTGAGATATTGGCCATGGAATGTCATTTAAAAAAAAAAAAGTTTTCAGAAAATTTGATAAAAATTTGTTCTAGAAAATAAATTATCCGAGAGAGCAGCTTTGGGCAAAATTTTAATGCAAAATTCTAAATTATGTGATAATTACGTGGTGATTTTAATTGCATTAAAATTGTCCGGAGTAACTGTAATTAATGTAAATTTTATTCACAATTGCTCGTTGAAACTTTACGTTATATTCATTCAATTAAAATCCCTTTCTATAATCTCAATGAAATAAAAATTAATTGCAATTACTTCGAGCAATTGTAATTCCAAACAAAAAAAATTGTAATTACCTCGTAATTGTAATTCCACAATTTAATTTTGATTCGGCAAAAAAAAAAAAAAAAAACATGACAATTACTTGCGAGTGATCCGAACAAAAGCGGTAATTAATTACACGCGTAATTTTTCTTGCCCAGCTCCGTTCGAAGGAAACATTTTCGAGATTCTTCACGAGAGCCCATAAAACTACGATACCGTTCAGTCATTTTTTTTTCCCCCGAAATTATTATTAATTATTACAATTATAATTATTATTTTTTTAAATCATTTTTCTCGTTCAAAATCTCGCTAATTTTTTGCTTTTTTTTTCAAAATTTTGTCTCATACCCCTCAAATTGTCATGCTAATCGAAATCCTCGTTTTTTTTTTTACTAAAAACGCAAAACATTCTCAAACGGAAAATCTCTCGCTCATACAACAACAATGAAAATTCACCAAATGACATTTCAGCGTTCAAGAGAAGAAAAAAAAAAAAAACATGTATCGATATCGCTTTTTCTTGCTTTCATTTTAAGCCACTGGAGTCATTTCGCCTCGTTTCTCGATCTCAAAAAATACAAAAGACCAGATCGAATATATCGAGGGCTTAGGACCAGAAAGGCGTAAACCACAAAAAAACGGACTATACTGCCATAAGGGCGTATCCCCAATTTTAACACGGAAGTTCCATAAGAGCAAAATTAATCAGCCTACAGCCAGAAGGGCGTAAGACCACACGACAATACTGCCAGAAAGGCGTAAGCCACGAAAAATAAAAAAAAGTGGCTTACGCCCGTCTGGCAGATCATTCATCATTTTTTTTCCGGATTTAAATCGCATGATTACAGCCAGACGGGCGTAACCCTCTTTTTTTTATTTTTCGTGGCTTACGCCTTTCCGGTTGATAACTGGTCAGTTTTTTCCGAATTTCGATCGTCTACTTACTGCCAGAAGGGCGTTACCCCAAAAAAATTGAAAACGTGATGTGTGTGTGTGTGTAAAATTTTGAAAATGTTGAATAGATTTGAAAAATTTGAAAATTTTGGAAAATTTTGGAAAATTTTGAAAAATTTGAAAATTTTGGAAAATTTTGAAAAATTTGAAAATTTTGGAAAATTTTGAAAAATTTGAAAATTTTGGAAAATTTTGAAAAATTTGAAAATTTTGGAAAATTTTGAAAATTTTGAAAAATTTGAAAATATTGAAAAATTTGAAATGAAAAAAAAAAATTTTTATTTTGAAAAATTTGAAAATTTCGACTATTATACGACAACGACTAAATATGCGCATGCAACCATTTTGCAAATGATATATTTCGTTTTTGTTTATATTTCGCATTAAAAAATATTAGCAAATAGCAAATAGTTTCCTGACCAGCAACTGCCGAGTTTTTCTGACCAGCAACTCGTCAGTCTGCCAAGACTGGCACTGAACAGATTTGCGTTACACACCTAGTCTGGAACTCGACAGTTTACCGGCCATCAACTGGCCAGAAAGATGGAAAACTGGCCAGCATCTTGCACACATCGCGTTTTCAATTTTTTTTTTCGGGGTAACGCCCTTCTGGCAGTAAATAGACGATCGAAATTCGGAAAAAACTGATCGGTTTTCCGCCGGAAAGGCGTAAGCCATGAAAAATAAAAAAAAAAAGAGGGTTACGCCCGTCTGGCTGTAATCAGGCGATTTAAATCCGGAAAAAAATGATCAATGATCTGCCAGACGGGTGTAAGCCACTTTTTTTTATTTTTCGTGGCTTACGCCTTTCTGGCAGTATTGTAGTGTGGGCTTACGCCGTTCTGGCTGTAGGCTGATTAATTTTGTTCTTATGGAACTTCCGTGTTAAAGTTGGGGATACGCCCTTATGGCATTAAGGTAATGAAAAGTCGAAAAACAGTGGGTTACGCCCTTTTGGTCCTAAGCCCTCGATATATATATATATATATATATATATATATATATATTTTTTTTTTTTTCTCGTTCGAGAAGAAAATAAAAAAAAAGTTGTCTCTTTCACTCGTAATCAACGGGACAATCGATGTCAAAAGTTTTCGATATGCGTTTTCCCGTCGCGAGCCTTTCGCGTATTTTCGACAATTCTTCGGTGCTCCTATCGTTCCCATATGGCGCATCAACGGGAAAAGTACCGCCGAAAATTAGCGGCTTGTAGACGGAAGGATCGACGTTTGATTTTTCGCGTTCGTTGTTCGACGACGACGACCAAGCGTCGACGGTGTCGCAAATAACGTCGTTGCGTCTCATGTGCGGTGCGACTCTGGCGTGTTTTTTCTCATCAAAATCGCAATATTCCTCAAGGCTCTTGGTATTCCCGAATACACGACTCGTTATTTTTTCGTTCGCGAATTTTCCATGCAACGACGAGCACGACGAAGCGACGAACGACGCGTAATTCATATTCTCAAATTGCACATCCAGATCCGTGGTGACGATCGCGTTTAATTTTGCACTTGCATGTTTCTCATTATTTCTCATCGTTCTCGTCTCCTCGTCGCTCTCGTCGCTCGACCCACGCTTTGATTTACGTTTACACTTGAGAAACAACGGTTTTACGGACGACGGTGGTTTAGTAAATTTCTGCACGTTTTTCCTCGATCTCGGAATCGTCGCTGAACGTTCGATCGATTTTTCGTCAATGATTGTCGGATACGCGCCTTTTATTCTCGGATATTTCGATATTTTCGACGATTCAACGTTCCACGCTACGTCCGAACGACGCGGCGTGTCCGAGATCGAGGATTCGGTGCTAATGCGAAAATTCGTAATTTCAACGGTAGACGCGAGACTCGTTTTATTCGTGCAATCGTCGAAACGACGCGAGTTTCGTCGTCGACGCAACGTCGTCACGGTGTCGTCGTCGTCGTCGTCGTCGTCGTCGTTAAAATTGTCTCTCAACGACTCGTTTTCACGTATAATTTTCGTCTCAAGCGTCGGATTACTTACTTCGGGCGTTGATGGCTTTTCCTCCTTTTCCGACTGCCCATCGACGATTCAGGCATGAATAAAGAAGCGAAAAACGTTAATTCATGTGCGGGGGGAAAGCTTCGAATGAAATTTAGGGAAGTATATGAGAAAATCTGCCAATTCTAGGCGTCGGATCAGGTCTGACCCACTCGGATTTTTTTTTTTTTGTAACTTTACCAGCTGAAAGTTGACATAAAAAAAAAAGCGAGTCCCAAGATTTTTCAGATTTTTTCCTTTCACATTTTCGCTCTTGTTATGCGGGGATATTTTGTGATTTTTTCCATTTTTTTTTGTTTGTTTTTGTTTTTCATTCAGTTTTCGCGCTATTTTAACAGCATAAAAAAATGTTTATGAAACATACGGCTTGTATGTGGAAAAAAAGCTCAGCTTTCCGAAAGAAAAAGTACTTACTTTTCCGTTATCGTTGTGCAATTTTTTTTCCAAATTTAGGCAAGGGCGGAAAAATGGCTTTTTAGTTTCGAAACTTAATTTTAACGGCTTTGCACAATGATAACTGAAAAGTCAGTATTTTTTTTTTCTCGAAAAGCTGAGTTTTTTTTCCCCTATGTTTCGTATATATTTTTTTATACTGTTAACATATCGTGAAAACTGAAGGAAAAAAGAAAAAAATCATAAAATACTCCGTACAGCAAAAGCGAAAATGAGAGAGGAAAAAATGTAAAAAAAACAAATTTGGGACTCGTTTTTCGATGTGAACTTTCGACTGGTAAATATACAAAAAGATCCGAGAAGATGAGACCGAATCCAACTTGTAGAATTGGTAGACTTGCTCATATATATTATACATCGTCATCCCATTCATAAAGTTTCAGCCAGTTAAAAAGTTAACTTGAGATTTTTTAAATAATTGTTTCAAGATTTTTTTTTTTCGAAGGAAAGGATTCAGCAAAAAAAAGTATATATGTGTAACGAAGTTGGAAGTAAAACGTTATGTTTTTTTTTTTATTTGTTTTGAATTGAATTTTTTGCAATTGTCCGGACTTGATGAGTTCACTTTATTTTTTTGTTGATTGATGGTATAATTTTTGTTTTTTTAATGCTGTTCTAGCTTCGAAAAATTTCCCCGAATTTTCGAGGATTTTTCGCGCCCAATCTTTCGGTAGTTATGAATTTTTTTCAACTTGAAAAAAAAAAGAACATTTTTGAAAATTCTGAGAAAAAAAAACAACACAAATTTATGTTTGTGATGTAAAAGGACCTCTTCCTACTTAAAAAAAAACGTGGGCAGAATTTTTCTTGTATTTTTTTTATTTTTATTTTTCATTTATTCAAAATAGTTATTTGAGTGAACGCTTCACCCAAACGACTTTTAGGCATTCCGTGAATGCGGGCTTTTCGTCGATTGATGATATTTCAGGGAAGAACGAATAGACAAAAAAAAAAAAAAAGAATTCAGCTGACTGATTGCTTGAAACTTTATTCTGATCGAAAAAGAATTTTTTTCCATAAAATACTATCTGATCCAATGATTTGCATCCAATTTAAGATCACAGAAAAGATCATTTAACGTTGACATTGAAAATCGTGCGATTTACATAAATTGCTATTATTTTTATTATCGAATGATTCTTTACGTCCAATGAATTTTAATTAATGAAAAAAAAAAAAAAAAAAAAACGACTCGAATCGATCAAAAAGGATTCCCCAAACGCAGCTATTACATTGCTTTACTCTCCAAGGACAATTCAGTAGTTTTTACCAGGGAATACTCAAGCACTCTAAAATACGAAACTTACAGTTTTTCGGAGGAGGATTGGGGGCAAAAAAATGCTCATAAGTATTTAATAAAACGCTGTAAAACGCGAAATTTTTTCTTTACAATACATGCCCCAAAAAAAGTTTACAAATCCGTCTGGAGCAAGTTTGAAAAATTTACGTCACGATCGCACAGTCGTTTGGAAAGCGTTCACTGAAATAAAAATTTTCAACAAATGACCATAATGAGAAGAAAAATTCTACTCATGTTTTTGAAAGTAGGAAATTGTTTTGCGTCGTAAAAAGAATTTTGTTTCAGAATTTTCAAAATGGTTCTTTTATACATATATATATACATATATATATATATATATATATATATATATATATATATATATATATATATAAGTTGAAAAATATTCATAACTCACACGAGACAAGGCGGCTTGGTGCGAAAAATCCCAAAAAAGAAACAAATTCAGAGAAGTGTTTTAGAGTTGGAACAAGATTGAAAAAAAAATAAAAAATTTGGAAACAAATCGAAGATGGTGAGATCTGGAGGCGTGTCAAGTTGAGGTAAATATGAATTAAGATAACAATATATATCGTAGAAATGGATGACAGTAGGGTAGAACGGGGGCTGGTTGTCAGATTTTCTTTGAAGATTTTTGTGTTTTTCAAATTAAGTATTTTAGAAGACGCGCGATACGCCAAAGTTTCGATTAAACCTCTGGCTGTAATTTTCAACGGTATCGGATTTCGTTCAATCATAACGCCATTTTGTGATTTGTAATTGATTCGAAAAAAAAAAAAAACAGATGTCGATTACAATTGTAATTTGCAATTTATTCGAAAAAGAATGCCAATTAAAGTTGTAATTTCTAATTGATTTTATTTTCAATAAAATTATAATTTTTAATTAATTAAGCACAAATCTGCCGTTTAGTGAATACTTTTCTTGATGAAGCTACTGTGACAACCGGCCCCGGTCTACCCTAATAAAAGTTCGAAAAAAAAAAAACAAATTTTCCCCTCCAATAGCGGCGTTCTTCGATATCCCAAGTCATACAACCCCCAAAAGTAATCCGCATCCGAGTTCGCGAGATTTCGCCACCGCGAGCGCTGACTGTCTCGACACAGAATCAAAGTTATGGCGACACACTCCGAAACGTCCCTGTCATTCCAGCCTTTGGGGAAAAGTTTTAATTTTTTTTATTTTTATTTTTCAAGATAGTACCTCCACGCCATTCCCATGCTACGGGCTTTGGGGATAGAGAAAACGGCGTGCGGAGCAAAAGGACGTGAAGTGTGACGGATCGCGTGTGCCGATCACGCGGTAGAGCAATTCTTTTTCCACTCGCGATATCTCGTGAACTAAACGGTTAATTCCCTTCAGGTTTCACGAGAATATTCCTATGATACTAATCCGCGTTGCTTTAGTTTTTTTTTGGTAAATTCTCGATACCCGTCCAGGCGGTAGAGCGAAAATCGCGTCGTTAGGATATGGGCTAGCCGCATAGGTTACGCGTTAATCAGGCTCATTTTGACTTCAATTATCTCGAGTTTGAGACGGTAAATCTATTTGCAACTGCGCGCACGTTTAGATAAAATCCTCATTAACACACGTGGCGAAGATTGAAAGATTTCCCAGCACATTTATTTCATGGAGGTACTACCTTCGCGCTTTTCATTGACGTGACTCTTATGGCTGCGTTCTTAAATGCAGTTTTTTTTTTTGCTTCAAATACGTTTTTGTCAGGATGCATTGATCGGAAAGAGACAAAACGATGCATCTGATGTAAAAAAAAAAAAAAAAAACTGCATTAAGGGAGTTCTATCGGTGCGTAACTGGTCAAGCTCGAGTGCCGTTGAGTTTTACTGATTCGCTACATTGATCTGGCAACGTTGCACAACGGTCCGCGGCGCACGTTTCTCTCAAGCGTCGTTTTTATGCGTTATTCAAGCTTTTTTCAAAGTAATATTATTCATTACATTCAATAATTAATTATTTTCTCCCAAATATCCAATGTATAATTGCACCGAGAACGTTGAGAAATCCTCGCGGGCACGGATGATCCATCGAGCGCGTCATATTTTAAATTGCGCGCTAACCCTCAAGGCTTTGCCACATCTGCTAAATGCTGATCAGCGGTCAATTAAGTTTGGCATTCAATTATTTATTTGTGCACTTATAGTGCACAAATAATTCGAACTCGAAATTCCAAAATTCAAAATGGCGGATCCAATATGGCGGACCGGAATTAAAAAATTCACTCGATTCTAATGAAACTCGGTACTCAGGAGTTTTCGAGGTCACTGATTACGAATCTCAACTCGAAATTCCAAAATTCAAAATGGCGGATCCAATATGGCGGGCCAGAATTCGAAAATTCACTCGATTCTAATGTAACTCGGTACTCAGGAGTTTTCGAGGTCACTGATTACGAATCTGAACTCGAAATCCGTAAATTCAAAATGGCGGATCCAATATGGCGGACCAGAATTCGAAAATTCACTCGATTCTAATGAAACACGGTACTCAGGAGTTTTCAAGGTCACTGATAACGAATCCAAACTCGAAATTCCAAAATTCAAAATGGCAGATCCAATATGGCGGACCGGAGTAAAAAAATTCACTCGATTCTAATGAAACTCGGTACTCCGGAGTTTTCGAGGTCACTGATTACGAATCTGAACTCGAAATCCGAAAATTAAAAATGGCGGATCCAATATGGCGGACCAGAATTCGAAAATTCACTCGATTCTAATGAAACTCGGTACTCGGGGGTTTTCGAGGTCGCTGATTACGAATCTAAACTCGAAATTCCAAAAGTCAAAATGGCGGATCCAATATGGTGTCATCGACTGACTAACCATTATGACCGTCGCCTCCGCTATTAGCTGGTGATTTATAACCACGACCTCTAGAGTGCACCACGGGGAGGCTGCGGTAGGATTTTACAATCCGTTTTATTTATTTTTTTTCAATTATTCATTGAATTTTTTTTTTTTCAATGTTTATTTTTTCTCCTTTTTTGATTTTTTTTCCCTTCCGTAACATTTTTTTTCCCCCGCAGCCTTTCCGTGGCGCACTCTGGGGGTCGTGGTTATTCGCTGTGCGCAGTGCCATACTATAGCGGCTGAGAACGACTCGGAGCGCCCATGGTGGCGAGAATGCGCATGTTTTGCTGGAGTCGCGTAGCGCAATCGAGGGCAATATAATAGAGAAGTCGCGGAAAGGATATTTAAACTGTTGTGCAAAGTCATGTAAGAATGTTTTTCGCTACACAATTTCGGTTATTAAGTTTTACGCGTTTCCGACAGCAATTTATAAAGTTGAGTAGCGCAAAAATTAGATTCGTTGGGTGCAAAAAACAAAGAAAGTAAAATTCTTGAGGTTAAACGCGCATAGTATTGTCTGGTATGAAAAATTCATGTCAGGATATTATAATACAAATAAATTGATTTTTTTTCTCCTTTTTAGTAGCTCTCATGATTGGCTACCCGAGTATGCAGTGAGCATTTCGTGGATAATCGTTCATCCACGTTACAATCAAGTCCGATTTACGTCTTTCTTGTTCTCGATACGAGCCTTGTCGGTTCGTACGACAAGACCGACAAGGTTCATGCTTAGCCTCAAATTGAGAAGTCAAAGTAGCCGTAAACCTATTTTCATTGCATCGTAATACGTCGATTTATTTTTTTTTCAACGCAGTTATAGTCAAGCTCACCTCAAAAAAACTCTATGCAGTACGAATACAAACGTTCGTTTATTAAAATTAATCCAACAAGGTTTCGTCCGTGTAAACAAATGAGAGCTGTTCCAGCAAAATTTGCGGAGTACAGCCGGCCGCGGCGCCACTTGGCTTTCTGCACACAGCACCTATATCACCAGCTAATAACGAAGGTGACAGTCATAATCATAGAACTTATGCTCATGGAAGAGGAATTGCGCTGTTGAAAGTGACTTTAACATGTTGAGACAGAGATACATCTCTTTCTCACTTCGCAACGTCCAGTTCCCCTCACTGCGCAGGTGCGCAATATTACCGGCCTAACAAAATCTAGCAAATATAACGTGCATATAAATGTATCTTGATTGCATTCGACATAAATTTACCAAACTCATTAATTTTAAGCATCAATAAATATACATTTGAGCAATAAAGTCTAGCGAAGCATCATTCGTATCTCCCCCTTTTTTAATTCCTTGTCATTGTGTCGATCGTAATCTCACACGTAAAGATCAAGTATCGATTTATAACTGTAGTTTTTAAATATATAATACAAAAATTTTATGATGTTGAAATTTGCATCGTTGGAATGCAACGAAAATAGGTTTTTTTTATTAAAAAAAAAATCATTTCCAGTATTACTGACGCTTTTCTGGCATATTTAGGCCCCAGATCGCAAAAAAAAAACCGAAAATAAGGTTTAAACGATTTTTGACTTCGAGACAATACTGGAAATGATTTTTTAAAAACTTTTTTCGTTGCATTCCAACGATGCAAATTTCAACATCATAAAATTTTCACGATAAATAATATTTTTTCAATTGTTTCACCATGCCTTTGATAGGGTGACTGAACCAGTGAATGAACACCTACCAGTGAATGAACAGGCTTAGTATTTTAATTAAACGGCAGAGATATGATTCTATTATTATGAAGAATTTTGTGTTCATAATGAATTGAAAATTCTGAGAAAACATCTAGTAGTGATATTATTTGACGCTGTGAAAGATTTGCGATGTTATGGATTTTTTTTCGTACTTGGGGCGCATATTCATAAGAGACAGCCATGTTGTTATAACCATCTGACTGTGCATCGAATACCAGAATATTCCATATCACCTCGATAAATCTTTTTAAAAGATATGCAATAATTTTTTCAACGTTATACATTGCTAAGCTTCAATTATATTAATGAATTTTTGGCCAAAAACCCAATATTGTTTGCGATATATGGCCGTTTATTCACTGGTCCAGCTTTTTAACCTATTTCCAGTGATTGAACGAGCGTTGAAAAGGCTTTTCATAACCTCAAAAACGCACGAGTATGCGTACGCATCTCTGGTTCCATTGTACGTTCATTCACTGGGAAATTGGTAGTTTCGTTCATTATAATTTTTTTTTACAAAATCCTTGCGAACAGGGCACTTCGAATATTTTTTTTTTTATATTCTGTGAGCATTGTTCTATAAGATCTAATTAGCTCATAAAGAAATTCGTAATAAGTTAAATTATACGGCTTTATTGAAATTGAAAAAAGGCTTATGCGTTCATTCACTGGTTCAGTCACCCTACATGCGTTACGCTACCTCTAACCTATAAATTATAACGCTCTATGCGCTATTGTTGATGCATACAGTGGGAGTGCGCGCGTGCGCAGTGAGAAAAACTGAACTTTGCGAACGAAGAGAGAGGTATATATCTCTGTCTCAACATGTTACGATCACTTTCCACTCATTGCTCGAGTAGGCTATTCCCCTTTCATGAGTATAAGTTCTATGGTCATAAATAGTCATAATGGAATACCGTTAGTCAGTCGATGCCACCATATTGAATCCGCCATTTTGAATTTTGGAATTTCGAGTTGAGATTCGTAATCAGCGACCTCGAAAACTCCCCCCCGAGTACCGAGTTTCATCGAAATCGATTGAATTTTCGAACTTTGGTACGCCATATTGGATCCGTCATTTTTAAATTTTCGAATTTCGAAGTCAGATTCGTAAAATCAGCGATCCAAAAAAAAAACATAGAAAGACCGAGTTTGATGCAAATCCGTTCAAAACTGACAGATATATTCACGATCCACATATACATGTGCCCTTACCAGTGAACCGATTGAATGTATAAAAATAAAAATTCTAATAACGTTTTTTTTTTTTTTTCTTTTCTTTTCCACGAAACTTCATAAAAATGTCGAGTCATGTCTCGATCGCAATCGATGACCCGTGCACCAATTTTCATCGAAATCTAAACGGCAAATCGCTTTGCGATAGAACTACCTCAAAGAACGCGTCCTTTGGCCGGGGACATGTTAATTGACCCTTTGTGACTAATTGTGTTTAATTTAAAAAAAAAATAAAAAAAAAAAAAAAAAACATCGCGCGATAAATACTGAAGTAAATCTTTCGTCGAATGATCCAACGAACGGCCAAGTCTATGAATCTATAAATATATTTTTTAGGGGAAAAAAAAACGAATCTCGTATTTACAGAGCCAAAAACCATCGACTCAATCTTCAAGTCGACGAAGCGCGCAGAAGAGCGAATGAAAAAAAAAAAAAGAAAAAAAATAAAAATAAAATAAAGAAATAAAAGCCTCTCTGGCTCACCTCGTAATTCCAAGCTGGCGGTTGCTGGGACGAATCGACGTCCGTTTGTTCGTTCGGATAATGCGACTGATTCGTCGATTGTTGCCAATTACCGCTATTGTAATCCTGATTTTGATATTCCAGCTGTCCGTAATTTTGCTGATTCCAGTAAGCTTCCTGCTGCTGCATTTTATCGTAATTGCCATTGTCGACATTGCCAATTTGATAATTAGCGGTATGTTCGATAGTGCTGTACTGTTCTTGGAGATTGGACGGCAACGAGAGCGGCTGCCAGTCATTTTTTTCCTCATTAACGCTCGGTAATTCCATAATCGAGACAGCCGGCCCATCTTTGTACGCTATCATCTCGTCTCTGCGTAAAATTTCACGTTTCACGGTTCTCTCGCGATTATCATCATCGTCATTATCATCATCATCGTCATCATCATCGCGCCGTTTCTGCTCGTCGTACGACGAAAAGCCATCACGATGCTTATCGGCGATTGATCGATTATTCGATTGACCAACGAATTCAACGTTTCCCAAACGATCAACGACATCGCCGAGTCTATTGAGCCAGGCAAGACTCGTCGCGTCGTCCTGCGAATCCTTGAAAATCGGATCGTGATATTTTATACGATCGCCGAGCGTATAAACCTCCCTTACGAACGACGAATCGTATTTTGCCGGTTCGTTGATAATATTAATGGCAATTTGCTCGAGATAAAGCAATGATTTTTCCATCAGACCGTAATCGATCATTTTACGAGCTGATTCGAATTTAAACGTTTGAAGATCAACGAGAGCGTAGCCCGGCTCGCTGAGATTTCTCGCGTATTCGTAAATTTCGGTCAGCATTATCGCCTCGAGACTCGCGAATTCGTCGTACGATCTTTGATGATTCGAGCCGATCAACACGAGTTTTGCGCCGGATTTGCCGTAAGGACTGAATTCCAATTGAGCGAGAATGTAACAGAAGTGAGCGGCGTGAGTGTCGCCGCGGCTGGCGAGCGTATCGCCGAGTATCGTTATCGAGCGACGATTTATCTCCGGATTCGCCGAGGTGTTGGATATTATCATTGCCAGATGTGGTCGCCAATCGTCCCACTTTGGATCGGAGACGCACTGAAATTTGAGGGGGAAACAAAAAAATCAAAAATTCAACGTTGCGTTGAAGATTCGCGAAATTTCGAGGTGATGGAGCATCGATTTTGGAATTTAAAAACAAGAATTCATTTTTCGATTTTCACACTCGTATAATTTAAGATCAATCCGATTTAAGGAGCTACAGCTGTTCATTTGGAGTGAAAAAAAGTTCTTTGATTGAAAATGATTGTAGCTATTCCGATGAATGTTCATTATTGACGTTATATTAATTTTGAGAATTACCGATACACTTCGTTTATAGCGAATCATTACGTTGAATATTAATAAATGAAAATTGAATTTCCGGAGTCTCAATTGCTCGGAAGTCATTGCAAAGTGCTGATGATTCAGCATAACGGAAATCAAAAAGAAATTTTGAAAAAATCAAAAATTCAACGTTACGTTGAAGATTCGCGAAATTTCGAGGTGATGGAGCATCGATTTTGGAATTTAAAAACAAGAATTCATTTTTGGATTTTCACACTCGTATAATTTAAGATCAATCCGATTTAAGGAGCTACAGCTGGTCATTTGGAGTGAAAAAAGTTCTTTGATTAAAAGTGATTGTAGCTATTCCGATGAATGTTCATTATTGACGTTATATTAATTTTGAGAATTACCGATACACTTCGTTTACAGCGAATCGTTGCGTTGTTGAATATTAATAAATGAAAATTGAATTTCCGGAGTCTCAACTGCTCGGAAGTCATTGCAAAGTGCTGATGATTCAGCATAACGGAAATAAAAAAGAAATTTTGAAAAATCAAAAATTCAACGTTGCGTTGAAGATTGGCGAAATTTCGAGGTGATGGAGCATCAATTTTGGAATTTAAAAACAAGAATTCATTTTTCGATTTTCACACTCGTATAATTTAAGATCAATCCGATTTAAGGAGCTACAGCTGGTCATTTGGAGTGAAAAAAGTTCTTTGATTAAAAGTGATTGTAGCTATTCCGATGAATGTTCATTATTGACGTTGTATTAATTTTGAGAATTACCGATACACTTTGTTTATAGCGAATCATTACGTTGAATATTAATGAATGAAAATTGAATTTCCGGAGTCTCAATTGCTCGGAAGTCATTGCAAAGTGCTGATGATTCAGCATAACGGAAATCAAAAAGAAATTTTGAAAAAATCAAAAATTCAACGTTACGTTGAAGATTCGCGAAATTTCGAGGTGATGGAGCATCGATTTTGGAATTTAAAAACAAGAATTCATTTTTGGATTTTCACATTCGTATAATTTAAGATCAATCCGATTTAAGGAGCTACAGCTGGTCATTTGGAGTGAAAAAAGTTCTTTGATTAAAAGTGATTGTAGCTATTCCGATGAATGTTCATTATTGACGTTATATTAATTTTGAGAATTACCGATACACTTCGTTTACAGCGAATCGTTGCGTTGTTGAATATTAATAAATGAAAATTGAATTTCCGGAGTCTCAACTGCTCGGAAGTCATTGCAAAGTGCTGATGATTCAGCATAACGGAAATCAAAAAGAAATTTTGAAAAAATCAAAAATTCAACGTTACGTTGAAGATTCGCGAAATTTCGAGGTGATGGAGCATCGATTTTGGAATTTAAAAACAAGAATTCATTTTTGGATTTTCACACTCGTATAATTTAAGATCAATCCGATTTAAGGAGCTACAGCTGGTCATTTGGAGTGAAAAAAGTTCTTTGATTAAAAGTGATTGTAGCTATTCCGATGAATGTTCATTATTGACGTTGCATTAATTTTGAGAATTACCGATACACTTCGTTTACAGCGAATCGTTGCGTTGTTGGATATTAATAAATGAAAATTGAATTTCCGGAGCGTAAACTGCTCGGAAGTCATTGCAAAGTGCTGATGATTCAGCATAACGGAAATCAAAAAGAAATTAAAAAAAAAAAAAATAAAAAATTCAACAATTACGTTGGAGATTCGCGAAATTTCGAGGTAGTAGAGCATCAATTTTGGAATTTAAAAACAAGAATTCATTTTTGGATTTTCATACTCGTATAATTTAAGATCAATCCGATTTAAGGAGCTACAGCTGTTCATTTGGAGTTGCGTATTGCCCCACTCAATCAGGGGGAAAAAAAAATAGTGAGTGAAATTTCGGGTGGCCCTTTCGTAGAAAAAAAAAAAAATCGAAAAATTACCCCGAAAAACTGTTTAAAGGGATTTTCTCCGATGACGAATTTTTTTTTTCTCAAAGGGCGCAAAAAAAAAAAATATTATTTTTTCAATCGTTTATATCCGATCAGCAGTTACGAAGTTTTGATTTTTACAAAGCTCAGAATTCATTAATCCCAAAAATAGTAGGGGGGGGGGGGGGGGGGGGGGATGAAATTTTGATGAAAGCATCCACCATACTGAATAATTTTTTCGAGACCAAAAAAAAAAAAGAAAAAAGAGGTTGCGCGTGTATATGCGTGAAAAATCATGTGCAACTTACCGTAACACTGGCAGGTACGCGACCCGAATGCAATTGATAAAGCGTTTGCAGAGGATCCTGAATTGGAAGACTATTTGCAAAGCGAGTCATGACCGAGGCATGAGTTCGTTTGTCCAATTTGCTCGCGAGAAACAACGCGTGACCCCAGAGGCCCTCGGTCATCGCGTATTCTGTTTCACAAAAAAAAAAAAACAAAAAGAAAAAATTGCTCATCAAAGATACGATAAAACGAGGAGACGAAATATTGCATTATAAAAATTATAAATATACACAAACATAAATAATAATAATATTGCTGTAAATAATTGTAAATATTATTGTATTGTAAAAATTTAAAAGAAAAAAAAAAAAAAAAATACCCAATGCTTCGTGAACGAGACCGTAGAGCAGCGTGTTGCGAAATTCATCTGTCATTTGTTCGACAGTTTTTCGTTGCTTAACAATTTCCGTGACATCCTGTCCCGTCGGGAGACCGTCGTGAATCGAACCGTCGCCACCGGTGCCGCCTGATCTTTGCGATATCGTCGATTCTCGACGTACCGCGTCGTGAATCGGCTTGTTCGCGTTGCAAGAATGAGCCTCTTTGTTCCGAAGCAAAAGTTGAGCAATATCGACGCCAACGACGTTCTGCAATTAAAAAAAAAAAAAAAAAAATTAAAATTAAATGACAGGAAAATACGCTCGAGCGTGTCCCCGACGGCAAGGAATTATGAATAAAAGATTCGCAAAAGAAAAAAAATTTTTTTTTACAACTTTATAATTTAAGGAAACAAAAAATGTATTATCCAAAATTTTTAGAATAAACCTTTTTTTTTTTATGAATGAATTTGTCATTTTTTCCAAGTATTTTCATTTATTCAACATTTCTACCGAGAATTTGAGGGAATTAAAATTTTTTTTTTCCACCTCGATGGTAATTTTCACGCCCTCGGCGTAATTTTTAGATTTTCTTTTCTTTATTAATTCAATCGAATTTATTAATTTATTTATTTATTTATTTATTACCCCGTTCTGCTGGATCAGCATGATCATGAGCTCATAGAGAAGAATGTAAGATGCTTTGTCGACGAGTTCGTCATTGATCGCTGCCCTCTTTATCTTCGATTCGCAATACTCGATGATGGTTTTCTTGTGAGTTACACCCCTGTTGGATTGAAATGAAAAAAAAAAAATAATCGTATTATTAACTAACGAATGTGACCAAAAAAAAAATATGTGAACTTGAACGGATCAAGAAAATTTATACATATATATTGGAGTGTTAAAGAGAAAAAAATCCGATTTCCCAACGGACTACACCTGAAATAGTTTAAGTAGAAAAAAAAAAAAAATGTACGTCAAAAGATGAGAATTTTAGGTTCAGTGAAAGATCCATCGCATTTGATTTTTCATTTTTTTCGAATTTATGATGAAAAATTGGTGGTAAACATTTTTTTTTTCGAGTTCACAGCTGCCAGGGGATCAGTTAGTCTCTTGAATAAGATGCTCTTAGAAATTTAAACTCTTCGGTAGATATTTAACAGATTCGTTCAACGAATTTTCCGATTATTATTCAATCAAAACGCACGAAAGCACGATAGGGTAGACGTAGCAGTTGTGGCCATTGTACCGTTTGTCGCCACTCCGCATTTCTATTGAATTTCTTAAAGTTTCAAGGCTATGCTCACTTCATCGAGCGTAACATTTCGATATTCAAGATATTTTCGGATCACTATCGATTGCTTTATTGAATATCTACTAATTTATTTCAACGAAATATGCCGAAATGCGTCAACGCTGAGCGATTTGCGTAGTTTTCTTGTACGATTTCTCATATCTAAAATCATTCCGCCCCATGAAAAATTTATATTTTATCAGTTGAAGCTCATAGCAAAAAAATATTTGACCTATCGACCAAAATAAAAGTTCATTGACTAGAGAATAAAGAATAAAATAAAAACATTGGTAAAAAAAAGTCATTTTATACCATTTTTATTGGACGAATAAAAAAAAATAAATGTTTGTAAAAATAAAGTATTAATAAAGTATTGTCTTTGAAACTTTCTTCTGCCTGTATAAACCTCGTTCTTGGAAAATATATGTCGCATTCCACATCAACTCAGCCACCCCGTTTTTTTTATTGTCTCGAAAAAATTATTCAGTATGGGAATTTCAAAGGACAATATATCCATGACATTTTACCAAAATTTCATCTCCCCACTATTGTTGGTTTTCGAGATAATGATTAATGAAGTCTCAATTTTGTAAAAATCATAACTTCGTAACTACTGATCGGATTTAAACGATTAAAAAAAGAATCTTTATTATTTTTTTTGCCCTTTTCGAAAAAAAATATGTCATCATCGGATAAAAGCTCATTAGACAGTTTTCGGGGTAAATTAACAAAAAAAAATTTTTTCCTCGTCGCTGATGCCTTGTTCCATTTTGAAAAAATCCTGCGGAGTTGTGTATTGCCTCCCTCTATCAGAAAAAAAATACTGAGTAGAATTCCGATTGGCCTTTTCGTGGAAAAAAAAAAAAAAAATCGAAAAATTTCCCCGAAAACTGTCTAATGAACTTTTCTCCAATGACGGCATATTTTTTTTTTAAAAAGGGCGAAAAAAATAAAAAAGATTTTTTTTTTAGTCGTTAAAATCCGATCAGCCGTTACGAAGTTATGATTTTCACAAAATTGAGAATTTATTAATCATTATCTCGAGAACCAACAATAGTGGGGGGACGAAATTTTGGTAAAATTTCATGGATATATTGTACTTTGAAATGCCCATACTGAATAATTTTTTCGAGACCAAAAAAAAAAACGGGGTGGCTGAGTTGACGTGGCTGCGTTGACGTGTCGTATTCCACGCTAACTCATCAGCCACTCCGTTTTTTTTTGTCTCGAAAAAATTATTCAGTATAAGCATTTCAAAGGACAATATATCCATGACATTTTACCAAAATTTCATCCCCCCACTATTGTTGGTTCTCGAGATAATGATTAATAAATTCTCAATTTTGTGAAAATCATAACTTCGTGACGGCTGATCGGATTTTAACGACTAAAAAACGAATCTTTTTTATTTTTTTTGCCCTTTTTGAAAAAAAAATATGCGTCATTGGAGAAAAGTTCATTAGACAGTTTTCGGGGAAATTTTTCGATTTTTTTTTTTCCATGAAAGGGCCAATCGGAATTCTACTCAGTATTTTTTTTCTGATAGAGGGAGGCAATACACAACTCCGCAGGATTTTTTCAAAATGGAACAAGGCATCAGTGAAGAGGGAAAAATTGTTTTTTGTTATTTTACTCCGAAAAATGTCTAATGAGCTTTTATCCGATGATGACATATTTTTTTTCGAAAAGAGCAAAAAAAATAAAAAAGATTCTTTTTTTAATCGTTTAAATCCGATCAGTAGTTACGAAGTTATGATTTTTACAAAATTGAGACTTCATTAATCATTATCTCGAGAACCAACAACAGTGGGGGGATGAAATTTTGGTAAAATGTCATGGATATATTGTCCTTTGAAATGCCCATACTGAATAATTTTTTCGAGACAATAAAAAAAACGGGGTGGCTGAGTTGACGTGGAATGTCCCATATATATTCGATTGGATGATGCTTGACGAGCTATACTGACTCGTAGTTTACCCGAGTTATATTCGTTAACGGACATTTTGCGTTAAAATTCAATATCGAACATACATTAATCAGATGGATTATACTCTATTCAAGTTTTGTGCCAAATTTCAGCTCGATATCTCAGAGCACACTGAAGCCAGAGCGTTTTCAGATATTTTTCAATTAAAAAAAAATTATAAAAAATTCAAAATTCCTGAAATTTCGTACGACTGCATCGATTTTTTAGAAAAAAAAATCGTGCCAAACCCAGAGAGCTGAGTGCTCCGCTTGTGTGCGAGATTTCAGTCCTGGAGTCCTCATCGAATTTAGGACTAGTATCCCCATCGAATTTATTAAGGGCTTGAATGCTTGAGTATAATTATGAAAATTCCAAAACGAGGTTTACGCTGACGCCAATAAACAATTTTGACAAATTTTTGTAAAAAAAAAATTCACAAACATACTGGAATTTGGTAGACGTACCAGTTATGGCCATTGTACCGTTTGTGGCCAATCCGCATTTCCCCTCGAATTTCTTAAAGTTTCAAGGTTTCTATGCTCACTTCATCGAGCGTAATATTTCGATATTCAAGATATTTCCGGAACACTATTGATTTCTTTATTGAATATCTACTAATTTATTTCAACGAAATATGACGAAATGTGTCAAGTGCTGAGCGATTTGCGTAGTTTTCTCGTACGGTTTCTCATATCTCAAAATCATTCCGCCCCATGAAAAATTTATATTTTATCATTTGAAGCTCATTTTTCGGGTTATAATTAGAAAAAAATTCATGTCTCAGCTAAAATTCCTGAAAAATACGTGATGGCCAAAAGTGGTACATTCAAAATGCGATTGTTCCATTTGTGGCCAATCAAGCTCATGGCCAATCCCAATTCAAAGCTTGGCGGCCACAACTGGTACTTCGGATGACCAAAAGTATTACAATTATGGCCAAAAATCGTGAAAATGACAGCCACGAGATAATTTCCTATTTTCTTATTTATCATGATCGGAAAAGGTTTTAAATGATAATAATTCGATTCCGTGTACCTTTTAGGTAACATCGATCACTTTTTCAATTCTGAATTTGCAATAAATGCGAACACTGCTCGTGAATGAATGTTCGAAAATGCTTAAAGTGGCCACAACTGGTACCGTCTACCCTATTACTCAAATTTTATTTTTATAATTAGATTAATTTCTTTTATTTATCAGCTTTTGTTGGCAATAGTGATGCTCTTTCTTTTGACAAGTGGGATACTGCTGAAAATCAAATTTGACAACTCGCAAAAGGTATTGCTTTTGATTTTCATCTTTTGTCAATAATAAATCAAAATTCCGGGCCAAAGAAACTGCTCTTTCAGCATTATCGTTAACTACACTCAAACCCTATAAAATTTTCATAAATTTTATATTAAAATTCCTCTGTTTTCCATTATTCAAAAAACGATTTTAATTCAATTTCATTGCTGCAGCAGCTGAAAAGTTGGCCACCGAACGTCAGTCAACTGCTATGATGGGACGGACACTCGAAACAAATCAAAGCAAAGAAAGCAACATCAGCTAACGAGTTCATTTTTTTAACGGGAAATTATTTAAGAATTTATTCAATTTTTAAAATTGACACAACGCAAACGGTTTTTTCACTTATCACGAACGATAGTTTTGAAAAATAGTGAAATAATAAAGTTAAAATCCATTTTTGGCCCAATTTAAACATGAATTAGAATGATAAAATTCTAATAGCACCTTATTCGAGACACAAACCGATCGTCTGGCAGCTGTGAGCGCAAAAAAAAAATTAAAAAATCAAATGCGGCGGATCTTTCGCTCAACCTAAAATTCTCATCTTTCGACATAAATTTTTTTTCTACTCAAACTATTTCAAGGTGCGGTCCGTTGGAAAATCGATTTTTTTTGAGCACCCTAAAATATATACCGGTATTTATGAACCTCAGGGCGTCGTATTTTTAACTATTTAATTTTTTTTTGTCCATTACCATCCTCTCAAAAGTATCGATTAACATTATAATTAAAAATATTAACAAAAAAGTAATTAAATAAATGCCAATACACGTACAATTAATTGAAATATACATGAATTTGGCAATTCCGTTTGATCGTTAAATTCGATTCAAAATTCATGCTCATAATCGTAATTCTCAATAATTACACTTGCTTAATGAGAGGTCCGGGATACGCTCGAAGTTCACGCGCAACGGGATCATGCATCAGATGATAATCCAAACGAAGCACGTCCACCTTGGCCCGCTCTCCATCGGCCGGATAGCAAGCGTGCACGTGGAGCAATGATCCGTTCGAAAAGGAACCTGACGAAAGATTTTTTTTTTTTCTTTCTCATCCTCGTCTTAACTCGTAGTGGGGAATTTTTTTTTTTTACAAGGGCCATAAAGCGGCTATGAACCGCAACCGTCGCATAAAATTAACGATTTTTCGTTCGATCCATCCACCACCAAATTCGATCACGCCATTTCATTCGCAACATTTCTTTTTTTTAAACATTTCTTGGTTTTTTTTTTTTTTTTGTTGTTTTGAGAAGCTACGCCCATCAGCTAGGTCTACTTTTCGAGCCGAAATTTACGCATCTCGTGAACTTTATTTAACTTTTTTTTATTTGTACTGGACTTGGAAAAAAAAAAAAAAAGAATAGATCCCATGAATTCTGCTCAAAGTTGAGTAATTTCAGATTATACGATAATCAAGCGAATTCCAGCCTAAAGTCTTTAAGCTCCAACCTAAAGTCTTGAAATTTTTGTGTTGCTTATGGGTAAACAATCAATGAAAATATCTCCAAAATTTGAGCAATATAATTCAGAATTTCGATAAAATTCGATAAACTTTCAATCCCTCAATTTTTAAAGATTTACCACGGCATGGAATTATCGATTTATTTATCGTTTGGAATTTTCAAGACTCGTTTCGAGCAACGGCAAATTCTTTTTTTAAAAAAAAAAAAAAAAACCATTCTCAGGAACCAACTCGACACTCAAGTCGGAATATTAAAAATGTATTATCGCGAGTCGTTGAAGACAAAGAATTATTTTTTTTTTTTTTCTATCAACTCACCGATAACGTGAGACGTGGAGAATTTCGTGGGCGTCATGCGGGATGAGACGATTCTCGAGTCCTCGAGAGCCGATAAATCGCCGAGTGTCCGTTTGTCGCTGGTGCTGGTCCTGTCTCGTCAAAATTTGATTATTTCAACATCGAGTAGGATGATCGTTGGGGAGGTTTTTTTTAATTTTTAATTATTCAATTATTTTTTATTCCCAGGAGTTTGCGTTCGGGGATAAGCCCGCCAACGAATGTATATCAGCTGAAAGTGCCGAGGGATGAAAAAATATATGTATATATTTACAGCGAAAATAATATGAGCGATTCTGCGAGTACGAAGCATCCGATTTTCAATCTGTTTACCTAGCGTTCGACGATATACGTAGCGTTGTAACCCTGGCTTACCAAACTTTTCATTTACCACTACTGGGGGGGAAGGTTCATTGACCCCACCGCTGTCTAAATATAATTAAAATAATTTAATTGTACTTTTTTTTTTCGATCTTAACGTACGTGCATGCGAAAAATTTTGAAATTTAATAATTTTATTTTACGAAACGGATATCATAATTAATTATTGCTCGGGAAAAAAAAAAAGAAAAATTGAAAACGGGTAAAAAAACAAAATATCGATTTTATATTATCCATCGAGTTCTCAAGATCCCAGTTTGGTAAGCTCAAGGTGAATTATTATTATTATTATTATTATTATTATTATTATTATTATTATTATTATTATTTTTCGAGCCGAGCTACAAGCTTATCTCGGGCTCTCACCTATCCAAGTTTCGACAATTCGGGCGTCTTCGACGCGGGGGACTCTCGACGTATCCGGGATATCCGAAATACGAGACGTACAGTGACTTGTTCGGCGGGTGGAAGCAAAAACTTGGATTCGCGAACAATCTGGGCCGTGCAATTGAGATTTTTTTTTTTTTTTTTTTGAGATCGACGGTATTTTTTCGAACGTCGAAGGGGAAAAAAAAAAAAAAAAAAGAACCGAAGCGCGATTATTCCGCGATCGCGTTTTGACGACTCACCGATCCTCGCAGGAACTCCTGCCGGAGTGAACGCTCGCGCGATCCTCCTGATAATTCGATCCGACTCCCCTGGCGACCTGCTGCTGATGCTGATTCGCGTAATATTTGTGATACCACTCGGAGTACGCGGCCGGATTCGTGCGTCGAAGATTCTCGAGATACGTGTAATAATTCGCGTTGTAATTAGCTCCGTAATCGTATCCGCTGTATCCTGCTGAATATTGAGAAAGGATGTGTTAAAAAAATTGAAAAAAAAATGCATTTTTCGTGTATTTTTGTTTCTGTAAATTAAAAAAAGGAAAATTTTGACCCAGCCATTGATGTTTGTGAATAAAATTTGTAACTTATGAGGGACGGTAACGCATTTTGATTGTAATTTACATGTGAAAATTGCACGTTACAACTGTGATTGATGATTCATGAGGAAAACACGTTCACATTGAAATTGCCATTTGTAACTTGTAACGTACAGTGACATATTAAAATCGTAATTTATAATTTATCAATGACATTTATCGTGGATCAAGATTGGGATTTGTAACTTATAACGGATGGTTATAAATTACAAAGGCAATCTGTAACTGAAAAAAAAAAAGTTACGTGTTAATATTGCGATTTGTAACTTGCAAGGGTCAGTATCATATTAGTACTCAAATTTATAATTTAACAGGAAAATTGCATATTGGTACTGCAATTGGTCATTTAGAAGGGAAATATAAACGATAAAAGTTGTGATTTGTATGTTATAAAGTACAGTCACGTATTAAAATTGAAATTTGTATTTATCAATGAAATTATTTATCGTGTATTAGAATTGTGATTTGTAACTTATAACGGATGGTTAGAAATTACAAAGACAATCTGTAACTGAAAAAGAAAAGTTACGTGATAGTATTGTGATTTGTAACTTGCAAGTGTCAGTATCATGTTAGTACTCAAATTTATAATTTCACAGAACAATTAAATATTGGGACTGTAATTGGTAATTCAGAAGGGAAATATAAACAATGAAAGTTGTGATTTGTAACTTATAATGGATAGTTGAAAATTACAAAGGCAATTTGTAATTTAAAAAGGAAAGTTACGTATTAAAATTATGAATTGTAATATGCAAGGGTCGGTATCATGTTAGTACAGTGAAACCTCGTTTATACGTTTTTCAAGGGGTATGTAAATAACTACGTATAAGTGAGAAAAACGTAGAAGTGAAATACTTGAATACGTATTTAGGAACTTCCGGGACTAAGAAAATGTAACGTATAAACGAGAAAAACGTACAAGTGCGAAACGTATAAATGAGGTTTTACTGTATTGAAATTTGTAATTTATGTAGGACAATTACATATTGGTACTGTAATTAATCATTTCTAAGGGAAATATAAATAATAAAAGTTGTGATTTGTAAGTTATAAAGTACAGCCACGTAATTTGTAATTTATACAGGAGAATTACACATGGGTACTGTAATTGATCATTTATAAGGGAAATATAAACACTAAAAGTTGTGATTTGTAAATTATAATGGACAGTTGGAAATTATAAAGGCAATTTATAATTGAAAATGAAAAGTAATGTATTAAAATTGGGAATTGTAACTAGCAAGGATCAGTATCATGTTAGTATTAAAATTGATAATTTATACAGGACAATTACATATTAGTACTGTAATTGGTCATTTATAAGGGAAATATAAACAATAAAAGTTGTGATTTGTGAATTATAACGGATAGTTAGAAATTATAAAGTCAATTTATAATTGAAAACAAAAAGTTATGTATTGAAGTTGTGAATTGTAATTTGCAAGGGTCAGTATCATCTTAGTATTAAAATTGATAATTTATACAGGATAATTACATATTAATACTGTAATTGGTCATTTCTAAGGGAAATATAAACAATGAAAGCTGTGATTTGTAACTTATAATGGATAGTTGAAAATTAAAAAGGCCATTTGTAATTTAAAAAGAAAAGTTACGTATTAAAATTATGAATTGTAATATGCAAGGGTCGGTATAATGTTAGCATTGAAATTTGTAATTTATATAGGACGATTACATATTGGTACTGTAATTGGTCATTTATAAGGGAAATATAAACAATAAAAGTTGTGATTTGTAAGTTATAAAGTACAGCCACGTAATTTGTAATTTATACAGGAGAATTACATACGGGTACTGTAATTGGTCATTTATAAGGGAAATATAAACACTAAAAGTTGTGATTTTTAAGTTATAATGGACAGTTGGAAATTATAAAGGCAATTTATAATTGAAAACGAAAAGTTATGGATTAAAATTGTGAATTGTAACTTGCAAGGGTCTGTATCATGTTAGTATTAAAATTGATAATTTATACAGGATAATTACATATTAGTGCTGTAATTGGTCATTTATAAGGGAAATATAAACAATAAAAGTGGTGATTTGTAACTTATAATGGATAGTTGAAAATTACAAAGGCAATTTGTAATTTAAAAAGGAATGTTACGTATTAAAATTGTAAATTGTAATATGTAAGGGTCGGTATAATGTTAGCATTGAAATTTGTAATTTATATAGGACAATTACATATTGGTACTGTAATTGATCATTTCTAAGGGAAATATAAATAATAAAAGTTGTGATTTCTAAGTTATAAAGTACAGCCACGTAATTTTTAATTTATACAGGAGAATTACATACGGGTACTGTAATTGGTCATTTATAAGGGAAATATAAACAATGAAAGTTGTGATTTGCAACTTATAATGGATAGTTGAAAATTACAAAGGCAATTTTTAATTGTAATGTACCAATGACAGTTATCCTGTATTAAAATTGTGATTTGTAACTTATAACTGATAGTTAGAAATTACGAAGACAATTTATAATTGAAAAAGAAAAGTTACGTATTAAAAATTGTGACTTGTAACTTGCAAAGGTCAGTATCATATTAGTGGTAATGTAATTGGTCATTTATAAGGGAAATATAAGCAATGAAAGTTGTGATTTGTAAGTTATAATGGCCAGTTGGAAATTATAAAGGCAATTTATAATTGAAAATGAAAAGTAATGTATTAAAATTGTGAATTGTACCTTGCAAGGGTCAGTATCATATTAGTATTGAAATTGATAATTTATATAGGACAATTGCATATCGGTACTATAATTGGTCATTCATAAGAGAAATATAAACATATCAATATTGCAATTTAAAATTTTTAAGGGACAATTTATCACAGAATTGAAATTGTGATTCGTAACTCATGACGGAGAGTTACGATTTACAAATGCAATGCGCAATTAATAAAAAGGAAAGTCACATATTAAAATTGTGACTTATGTCTTGTGTTATTCATGTTTTTTTTTTCTTCTCAAAGCCCAACAAATCTACTTCGCGTACAAACCATTGTAACCGTAATAAGGATCTCGTGCACGCATGTAATAGTCGCGGTCGCGATCGTTGTAGGACGATCTGCTCGAAGGCCTGGAACTGGAAAAAAAAAAAAAAAATTTTTTTTTTTTGAACAATCGGCAATTTCGGGCCGGTCTTTCGGGTTGAAAGTAAAATATAAATTTCATTATCGTTCACCTTCTACCGTAAGGATCCTCGTAGTAATCGCGTCGTGACGGTGGATCGCGTGTCTCGTAATCGTCGTAACGCCGTGGGCGTCTTTCGTCCCTTCGACGCTCCGGATATTCACGATCGCGCGGATCAGGCCGGGGATTGCGCGGATCGAATTCGCGAGCCTCGCGTTCCCGTCGTCGGGGCTCGTCGACGCGTTCTCTGCGACGCTCGTCGACTCTTCGTCGATTAACGTCACGCTCGTCGATATCGTCCTTCGTTCTGCCGCGTCTCTCGGCCTCATCGCGCCCGTGTCTATCGAGATCGTCTCGACTGCTGTGCCGACGTTCGATCTCCCTGTACGAGGCGTCACGACCGTCCAAATCCTCCCGAGAATTGTACGCTCTGTCGTAATCCCCGCCACGTCGACGAGCATAGGAATAATCGTCCTCGTATTCGCGATAACGGTCATAGCTGAATTAAAAAAGAAAAAACAAAAAAAAAAAAAAACAAAAAAATTGAGCAAAATCGAATTTTCAAAAGTATGATCGACGGATGAATTTTAAAAAATTAAAAAAAAAAAAAAATTCGGTGCCTTCTAGTTCGGATAACTCACTAGGGCCCTTTCCGATCATAATCGTACCGCCGTCTGTCCGTGGGACTTCCATCTCGTCTGCGCTCCCTGCTGCCATCTCTGCTGTTGCCCGAACCCTCGTCGTCGCCATCCTCGTACGAATCACGACGATTCAACGGCCCTAGAGCACTCGATGGCGTTTCACCAACCGATGCGCCGACGGCCTCCTCGCGTTTGTTCCTCGAATCGCTCGCTTGATCCTGAAGCGTCGTCGAGACTGAATTGAAAAAAAAAAAAATAAATAAATAAAACGAAAAATTGATAAATACCTGTAATTATCCTGAATATTGTTTTTTTTTTAATCATCGATACGTATCAAAATTTCGTTTCACATATTCCGAATTTTGTTTCGGAGGAAAAATTAAATTTGCCCCTAACAGAGCCAAATTTCGCGAGATTTCGCCACTGCGAACGCTGCCTGTCGATCTCGGCTCAGAGTCAAGGTCACGCGGATAGCTAATCGCGATCCGTCTGTCCTTTATCAACAGACCTCTAACGCCTAAACGGTTTGACCTATCAGCTTGAAATTTGGCATGCACCCGGAGCGATACATTTCGATGATGATGTCCGAGAAATTTTTTCAAAAAACATATATATTTTTTTCCAAAATTCGAATGCCAAAATGTATGATCGAGAGAGAGAGAAATTATGTCCTAACAAGTGGGGTGTCGTTTGAGAGGGCTTCGAAAACATTTTTCAACTATTTTTCCTTTTCGATTACTATAACCCTGACAGTATTAAGGTAGTACTGTCGATTATAGAATTACCGTTCAGAATTTAATAAAATTTGGCGTAGTGGTAGATTATGATAAGGAAAAGATTCAGTTGAGATTTCAAAAGTCTACAGAGAACAAAAAAAAAGATATTGGCGCTTGTAATTTCATACATTTAGCATTGAGTCTTGTGAGAAATCACAGTTTTCATCGTATTTATCAAAATGTACCGTTCAGATTTCAATAAAAATTGGTACAATAAAAGAAAATATTATAAGGAACATTTTAAATCCTTACAAGTACGGTTCAGAGCATGTGAGAGTAGTAATTAGGAAATGAATATCCAAAATGTACTTTTCTATCGGTTCATTATTCGCTGTGTGCAGTGCCATACTATAGCGGCTGAGAACGACTCAGAGTGCCCATGGTGGCGAGAATGCGCATGTTTTGCTGGAGTCGCGTAGCGCAATCGAGGGCAATATAATAGAGAAGTCGCGAAAAGGAAATTTAAACTGTTGTGCGAAGTCATGTAAGAATGTTTTCCGCTACACAACTTCGGAAATTAAGTTTTACGCCTTTCCGACAGCAATTTATAAACTTGAGCAGCGCAAAAATTAGATTCGTTGGGTGCAAAAAACAAAGAAAGTAAAATTCTTGAGGTTAAACGCGCATAATATTGTCTGGTATGAAAAAATTCATGTCAGGATATTATAATACAAATAAATTGATTTTTTTTTCCTTTTTAGTAGCTCTCGTGATTGGCTACCCGAATATGCAGTGAGCACTTCGTGGATAATCGTTCATCCACGTTACAATCAAGTCCGAAGTTACGTCTTTCTTGTTCTCGATACGAGCCTTGTCGGTTCGTACGACAAGACCGACAAGGTTCATGCTTAGCCTCAATTTGAGAAGTAAAAGTAGCCGTAAACCTATTTTCATTGCATCGTAATACGTCGATTTATTTTTTTTTTTTTTCAACGCAGTTATAGTCAAGCTCACCTCAAAAAATTCTATGCAGCACGAATAAAAACGTTCGTTTATTAAAATTAATCCAACAAGGTTTCGTCCGTGTAAATAAATGAGAGCTACTCCAGCAAAATTTGCGGATTACAGCCGGCCGCGGCGCCACTTGGCTTTCCGCACACAGCGAATAGACGCGACGTTGCCTATAGGCTATGTGCAAGGGGGCGGAGTAATGACGAAATGTGACGCGAGCGTTTGTGGTGGACATAATTGTAAGTTTTTGGGACCTCATTCGGACACACACACACACACAAACACAAAAACACACACACATGCGCAAAATTATGGCCGCCATTGCTGTGGGCTGTGTTTTTAGGTTATGGTGTGCTGTCACTGTAAAGAAATTGAACATTTATTTCTTCATTTACTTCAAATTTAGAAATGAAAAAAAGTTCAGATTAATCATTTTTACGTACCTCTCGAAATATCATATTTAGTTAATATAAATACAACACTATGAAAAAAAATATATGTTTTTCTATCACTTTCGCTGCATAATATCCATACAATTCTAGTGCACAATTTATTATACTTTTTCCCGCGAGCGGCGCTAGTAGAACATCTGCATATAGCCTATTCTAAATAATGCGCGAGTCAAACATGCATAACATTTGACTCTTGCAGTATCGACAGTTACTACCTTAAGGGAGTTCATCTGATGATCGAATTAACAAACGGATATTGATTAAAAAATTCGAGTACACTTATGAGTATCTAAAAAGTCACCTGTTCAAATTTAAAACTTTCCGGATTTCTCGTTTGTGCGCAATTAACAAATAAAATTTTTCTCAATTAACATGGTCTCTTATGGATTGTCGTGTTTATTCCATTTATAAACCTGAAATTTGCAACCATTGACAAATAGTTTCGAATGAAACTTTTATAATGGATACAAAAAGATGTGAAGAACGTTTGGATAGCATTCTTAAATCTATAGGATTCTCGTGAACTTTAGAATCAATTAGTTTGTCTCGAAAAATACTGATTTTTTGGAGATTAGCCACCGTATTACTGCCAAACTTTTGGAGGTTAGCCTCCGTACTACATGCTAAACTTATTGAACGGACTACGCTAGTCGTAACAATTTTTCTTTTGACTAACTCGGTACCAGATGAACTTCCTTAAATGATGTTGAAATTTGCATCGTTGGAATGCAACGAAAATTGGTTTAAAAAAAAAAAAATAATAATAAACCATTTCCGGTATTGTTTTCGAGGGTCGAAAATCGTTTAAACCTTTTTTTCGGTTTTTTTTTTTTTCGCGACCCGGAGCCCGAATCATGACGGCAAAGCGTCGACATTACGGGAAATTATTATTTTATTTAAAAAAAAAAAAAAAAAACCTATTTCCGTTGAATTCCAACTATCCAAATTTCAACATCATTACCTTTCAGCGAGATAAAAGCTACTCACGAACGGTCAATCCGACTTCCTGCGAGCCCGTGACGACTCTCGCGTTGCTTCGATCCTCGGCGATCTGTACGGCCTCGCTGGGCGACGCACCACCGGGAATCTGTCTGAGGCCACTGTCGATCGCGATCGTTGATTCGTCCGGCATCGTACCGCTACCGGGAATCTCCCGTACAGCACCGATTTCCGGCAATACGGATTGCTCCGATCGATCGCGTTCCTCGCCCGAAGGATCGTTTCGCGACTGAACAGGCGGCAGCGATCTCTCCCGTCCCGAAGGATCGTCACGACGCTCGTGATTTTCATTATCGGCCCTCGTCGCATTGCCCAGAATTCTCTCCTGTCCCGGTGGTACGTCGCGACGTTCCGTTCTATCGTTGATATTACGCGCTGTCGGGATCTGTGACTTTCCGGTCGGATCGTTTCTGCGCGGTTCAACGATCGCGCGGGCGCTCGAACGTTCCTCCTGACCCGTTGGATCGTCGCGATTTCTTCGCGAATCCCCGTAACTCGATTGTCCCGGTACTTCGCGCAAAAATGGTATCTCACCCGGCACCTCGTCGTTCTCATCGTCCTGAAACAACGGTGGCGTTGACTCGTGCTCCTGATGCGAATCCGTAAGTTCACCGGTCTCCAAAAATGTATTTCTATCGTTCGAAGCGAATTCATAATTCTCGGGTGTCTGCTGCTGCTGCTGCTGCTGCTGCTGCTGCTGCTGCTGTTCCGTTTGCTGTAAAATCGTCGTTTGCATTAAAATCTCATGATTGCTCGTTTCCTGTCTTGTCTCGCGCGAAACAATCGCAGCTGAGCTCTCCCGCGGCGTCGGGACAATCGGTTTTTGCTCGTTCTCCAGAGTCTCGCGATTTATCGAATCGCGCGAACCATAAATATCACGATCCTGATTCAATGGCGTTAAAATCTCAAGATTAATGAATTCCGCTGATTGTTGAATATTCTCGTAATTTTCAACGTTATTCTCGGGTTTCCATTGTTGCTGAGGCTTCGTTGGCTGTGACGTTTGTCTCGTTCGGTCATTCGCGTACCAGCCAGTTGGAATTTGCTGCTGCTGCGATTGCGACGAATTCTGATTGTACCACTGATCGTAATTCGTCGATTGTGGAACAACTGTCTCAGTTGGATTCGTCGGATTTTCCGTATAAGCTGAGCGTGACGAAAATTCGATGGATGTCGTGTCGGCATCGGTCTCGATCTGTGCGCCATTATTTTCGCGTGACGAATTTCTCAGTGTCGCTCGAACGGCAGATTCGCTAACGTCCGTTGAGCTCGTCGGGCAGCTGTGATTCGCAATGCTCGACGGGATATCCGGCTGCTGGGTGGATTTTCCGCTGCCAATGCTCAATTGACCGACGCTCGTTGAAATTTCGGCAATCGGTCGCGAAAAATTCCAATCATCATCCGCGCTCCAATCGATCTCAGGATGATCGTCGCGAATCGGTATATTCTCGGAATTGTCGGAAATCGAATTGGTGCCGGATGTCGTTGCTGGTATCCAATTTGCGCTTGTCGTTTGATGAGAAATTTGATTTTTACGATCCGTTGGTGAATCGTTGAGCGACGCCGTGCTCGCTATCGAGGCACCGAGTGATTTTTTACGCTCGTCGATCGGATCCGCGCTGCTCGATAAATTTGGTATCGAGCCGGAAGTCGTGGATGCCGTTGACGAGGCGAAATTTCCATGCGGCGATTTGACCTGTGACCATTCTTTCGGGGCAACGCGACCGATCGCGATATCATCCTCGTTCGGAATTTCCGGTATATTGCCGATCGAATCGATACTTTGCTGCTTCGACCATTGTCCCGGCACGATTTCCGGCTGCTGAGGGGGCATATGTTGCCACGTTTGCGAGGTGCTCGGGCTCTTCGATTGATTCCACGTGCTCGGTGGTGGAGTCGCGTGATTCAATGATTGCTGAAGCGATACGAAATTAAAAAAAAACAAGAAAAAAAAAAAAAAAGGGTTTATTCGTAAAATTGAGCGAGAGTAGGAAAAAATCGTAGTTAAAAAATTGATTATAATATTGTGAGACCGACGCAGCTTTTTCACGTATGAGCTTTTTCTCATTTTTTTTTTTTTTTTAAATTCTTCATAGAAGAGCTGCCTCAGTACACAAAATCATATTTATAAGTCAAGATTATGTTTTTTTTTATTAAATTTATTTTTGTAAAATAGACTTCAAGGAAGTTCCGCGACGTTGCATCAAAAATTGCATAGCTTCTTTCAATTTTAACGCTAATAATCTTGGAGGCGAAGACACATGTTCCGAGGAATTTTTTCATGATTTTTTTTTCCCGGAATTTCATTGAGAAAATTAAGGCAGTTTTCTGATTCAGAGAGTCAATAAAATCGTGTTTTGTTTTTTTTTTTCATTAAACGATAGTTGAACTACTGGAGAATGTGTTCCCGAGTTTTAGGGGTAAATTCCAAATATTTTGGAAGGTACAGATTCGAGAACAGGGAAACGTCGAGCAGGCGTACGAACGCTTGGCAGCTTTAAAGCGCGTTTTCTCGAAATCTCGTTTTTGTGATTTTTCACAAATTCGCGGGTGTGATAGCAAAAATTACTATTTGACCTATCGACCAAAATCAAAGTTCATTGACTAGAGAATAAAGAATAAAATAAAAACATTGGTAAAAAAAGTTATTTTATACCATTTTACACGAATAAAAAAAAGAAATGTTTGTAAAAATAAAATATTAATAAAGTATTGTCTTTGAAACTTTCTTCTGCCTGTATAAACCTCGTTCTTCGAAAATATATATATTCGATTGGATGATGCTTGACGAGCTATACTGACTCGTAGTTTACTCGAGTTATATTCGTTAACGGACATTTTGCGTTAAAATTCAATATCGAACATACATTAATCAGATGGATATACTCTATTCGAGTTTTGTGCCAAATTTCAGCTCGATATCTCAGAGCACACTGAAGCCAGAGCGTTTTCAAAGATTTTTCAATAAAAAAAAATCATAAAAAATTCAAAATTCCTGAAATTTCGTACGACCGCATCGATTTTTTAGAAAAAAAAATCGTGCCAAACCCAGAGAGCTGAGTGCTCCGCTTGTGTGCAAGATTTAAGTCCTGGAGTCCTCATCGAATTTAGGACTAGTATCCCCATCGAATTTATTAAGGGCTTGAATGCTTGAGTATAATTATGAAAATTCGAAAACGAGGTTTACGCTGACGCCAATAAACAATTTTGACAAATTTTTGTAAAAAAAAAAATTCACAAACATACTGGAATTTGGTAGACGTACCAGTTGTGGCCATTGTACCGTTTGTGGCCACTCCGCATTTCCCCTCGAATTTCTTAAAGTTTCAAGGTTTCTATGCTCACTTCATCGAGCGTAATATTTCGATATTCAAAATATTTCCGGACCACTATCGATTGCTTTATTGAATATCTACCAATTTATTTCAACGAAATATGACGAAATGTGTCAACGCTGAGCGATTTGCGTAGTTTTCTCGTACGGTTTCTCATATCTAAAATCATTCCGCCTCATCAAAAATTTATATTTTATCATTTGAAGCTCATTTTTCGGGTTATAATTAGAAAAAAAATCATGTCTCAGCTAAAATTCCTGAAAAATACGTGATGGCCAAAAGTGGTACATTCAAAATGCGATTGTTCCATTTGTTGCCAGCTCATGGCCAATCCCAATTCAAAGCTTGGTGGCCACAACTGGTACTTCGGATGACCAAAAGTATTACAATTGTGGCCAAAAATCGTGAAAATGACAGCTACAAGATAATTTCCTATTTTCCTATTTATCATGATCGTAAAAGTTTTTAAATGATAACAATTCGATTCCGTGTACCTTTTAGGCAACATCGATCACTTTTTCAATTCTGAATTTGCAATAATGCGAAAACTGCTCGCAAATGAATGTTCGAAAATGCTCAAAGTAGCCACAACTGGTACGTCTACCCTACATGCTGATTTTAACAACAACAAAAAAAAAAACAAAAAAAAAGTTTTTGAATGAAGCAATTGTTTTCCGTGAAAAAAAATTCCCAAAATATGGTCAATTTTTTGCTCGTCTGCTCAGGTCTAAAGCCCTTAAAAAGTTTTCAATTTCATCAAGCTGATATCAAAACCGAAATTTTCTTTTCTTTTTCATGAAAAACAAAAGCTTCCTCCATGAAGAAACAAGTATACCATGGTAATTGGATTGAAAGCAATGTTTTTTTTTTTTTTTAGATTAAATTTTTTCATCGACACCGAGAATATTCGATTTAAATTCGAAATTTTCGACTATTCGCGATTATTTCTATCATAGATACGGATAAATTTAATGGCAAAGAGATCGGCGACTCACGTCTCCGGATGGTTGTCTCTGATTGACCTGTTCGTTCTCACGATTGGAATTTTGCTGCTGCCACTGATTGACGCTCGGATTACTCCCGAATCCTTGAGAATTTTGTGAATCACGAGATTGCCACTGATTATCCGGATTTTTGTAACGATTATCCGGCTCCGTATTGGCATTTTCGTGCCAGTATCCGGGAGCCGGGACCTCGCTGTGATTCGGCCAATTTTGGGACTGAGAAGGACGATTTTGATCGACGCTCCAGTTGTAATTGTTGGGGACAATCGGTTGTTGGGGGATAATCGCGGTGGCCGGTTGCTTGGAATCGAAATTCGGTGGATTTGACTGGAAGTAAGGATTGAAGGATGGAACTTGACGATCGGGATGTTGATCGAGCGATTGATTTTGTTGTTGCTGCTGCTGCTGGGACGATGGCCACTGGGAATGTTCGCTGGCGGCAGTAGGATTGGTCATTTTCGAAATCAAATGCTGCTGATTAGCGTTGTAATTTGTGTAATTGGAATAACTGTCGGGCTGTTGATGGGGCGTTGATTCGCGACTCGGCACGGTTCTCGTGATATTTCCATCCGACTGATGAGGCTGATTCGACGACAACGGCCTGTTGTTACCGTTGAAATTTTTGTAATAACCATCTTGCTGATTCAATGAATTCTGCATGTTGCTCGGATAGGAAGTCACGAACTGCGGCTGTTGTTGCTGCGCCGGCAATTGCTGCTGCTGCTGCTGCAATGGCAATTGCTGTTGTTGCGGTGGCAATTTTTGCGTCTCAGCCTGCTGATCGACGCTCCAATTCCACGAATCATTGCCATTGTCGGCATTCTCGGTGCCCCAGTCCCACGGATCACCGGTTTGCTTCGGCTGATTCGCTATCTGATGCTGATGAGATGGAAAACCAGCCGCGGATGGAATTGTTTGATGACCGGAGGACGAAATTGAACCCCATGAATTTTGATTTTGTCCTCCGTAATTTGATACGGCTGCGTGATCGGTTTTCGGTCTGCCTGGACGTGCACGGTAGGGATTCTATGAAAATAGACGGGGATCCGAATTGATCGGCTTATCGGTTTTTAATAATCTTTACGATGGTACAGGCAAAGCCCGGGGTACTGATAATCTTTTGGCTGTGCCCGTTCGACCGATCGATTTTAAGGCAGATTTCTGCTTTGTTCGGCCAAAAAAATGTTCGATTTTTCACCAATTTTTTTAATGCGAAAAATATAAAATATTTGTTATGTTTACCAAGCGGTCTTTATCGGGCATGATAATATCTTTTCAAGTTTGACAAAACATGGCATTGGGAGTGAGAGGAGCCACTGTCCGTGCGATTTTCAAGTTTGCGCAAGCGCTTCTTCGCATCCTTAGATGAGCAATCGCTATGAAATTTGGCAGGCGCGTGTACGACAAACGTCTTCATCAGAAGAACTGGAATTATTCAATAATATTGAAACGTTTTTATTTTATGAAGAAAAAACTGCAAAATTTTTGTGGCAAAAAACTAAACTTTCCCTTCGATCGCTCACTATTTTTCTATCTTTCAATATTTCTTCTTCATTGTAGCTCAACTTAGCCATGATATTGTACAAAGTAAAAATATGTTTGATTTTTTTGCTTCGGATCACCTGTCCGGGACTTGGGACTTCCGCAAGCGAAGACATACGTGGCTCTTCCTACTTCCAATACCATTCTTGTCAAGCTTTAAAAGATATTGTCATGTTAAAAAAAAACCGCTTGGTAAACTATACCAGATATCAAGATTCTATATTTAAGGGAGCTTTCCAGTGTGAAATTTTCAAAAAATCGATTTTTTCGTCGGACTGAACAATCCATTGAGCACGATCTTTTCGAAGAAGCAGAAGGGATATTGTATGGACCTGGCATCGCTGATTGACCGTAAGTAAACGATTTACCTAAAATTTCCTCACTTGAAACTTTGAACGCGTTTTTCTCGAAACAGCATGTTTTAAAACGGTGTCGAACCTGGAGGGCAGAGTTTTAAAGCTATCGAGTTGAATTTTTTACACAATATTCTTAACGTCATTGTTTATCGTGCTATGGAAGCTTTTTTTTTTTTTTGACATCTTCCTATTTTTTTGTAAAAAAAACTGCCAAAAAAAATGCTAAAATCGATACTTTTTGTTCAAACCGGCGCCATTTTTGCAAAAAAAAAAAAAAAAAAAAAAGCCTCCATAGCACGAAAGCCAATTATATACCGATCAATAATCTTTTTGTGTTTTTTGTTTCAGATCAAAATTGTGACCCCCAACGTGGACACCACATCCAAGTGCATTTTCTGCAACAATTGTTTCATCATTTTTATAGATATTAATTAATAAATAAATCGATCTTTAAAAAATTGTTTTGTATTCTTCAATACCCAATTAATATACAAAAAAAAAACCAGACCGATTAGATTATTTTTTCTTTAAAAAAAAAAATCGCGAAAAACAGCGATTTTTCGGGCTGTCACACTGGAAAGCTCCCTTAATATTTTTCGCATTAAAAATTGGTGAAAAATCGAACATTTTTTGGCCCAACAAAGTAGAAACCTCCCTTAAGTGAGAGGGGCATAAATATATATATATATATATATATTAGGTCGGTTGAAAAAAAGGGCCTTTTTTTTACATTTCGCACTTCTCCGAGATTCTTGTACTTTTTTACTAAAAAAATAGTACACGTGAAAGGGCTGGGCTGAAAAAATTTGTTTACTACTGCCTCGACAGCGTTGAAATTTTGAAAAAAGGCTATTTTCGGGAATTTCATAATTGAAATATCCTTAAATTCTTCGGCTGCTATGTTTTATATGACGAAACAAAAGTTTTTGTCAAACCTGAGATGCGTGCGATTTTTTTTAGCAACGAAAAATCTATTTTAAAATTAGTTCATAAGAATTTCAATATAGATTTTTCGGTACTGAAACAAATAACACGCATCTCGGGTTTTTATTTTTTTCAAAATTTCAATGTCGTTGAGGCAGTAGTAAAAATTTTTTTTCAGCCCAGCCCTTTCGTGTGAGCTATTTTTTTTTAGTGAAAAAGTATAAAATCTCGGAGAAGAGCGAAATCTAAAAAAAAAAAAAAGGCCCTTTTTTGAACCACCCTGATACATATACATGGTTAACGGGAGCCCTTAACTTTTGGAATATATTTTTCGTCTACCCAGCAAGTAATTTTTGTATACTCGATGTACATACATTCATATTTATTACACTTTATTGATATACTCAATGTGTAAATTATTTGAGCATACAGAATTTTATAGCAACAAGTATAATGTTTCTTGCAATCGTCATGGTTGATTGAAAAAGCGGCAAATATAATTATTTCGAATTGGAAAAAATATGAATGCACGGTACATTTATAGCAAAAGAAATGTAAATGAGGCTCTTTAGCCAAAGCCAGGCCTATGAGGGGGAGCTGCAATTTTATCGGTGCTCGCGGCTCAGCTAAGATCAGTTCCCGGGGTCTTCCTGCAGTATTCGATTTGTTTATTGACAAAATACATGGCATAGTTGCCGTGAAGATTAATTAAATTTTTTATATTTTTATATGAGGCATTCCGCATCAACATGAACACTTCAAAACCTTAATATCTTGAATTTTTCTGCAATCGACACATGCTATAGTAACTCTTTGAAACAAAAATATTTATATGTATTAAATTTATGGTGGCATTGATAGGGGTGAAATTACAGGAAAATGCGATTTTTGCTTGTATTTTCTGTAATTTTAATTAAGAATCAATTTTGTTGTATTCATTGCAAGGATAACGAAAAAAAAAAAATTTAGAACGCAAGATATTACATTTTACATGGAAAAAACTTATTTAAAAAATAAATATCGATTTTTGGACGATTGTGACAGTTTAAAAAAATTTGAAATATTTTTTTTTGAACTCCTCGAACTTTTTTCAAAAGGAATACGTCTCTTTCCGGATGGAGAAATTCAATCTAAAGGCTCAGCAGAAAAAAAAAGAAAGAAAATTGGAAAAAAAAAAATTTTATGCAAAATTTGAAATAAAAATGTTATACAATCCGAGTATATTTCTCAATATATTTGCGAATATTTTGTAAATAAATATTGAGAAATATACTCGCATTATATAACATTTTTATTTCAAATTTTGCATAAAATATTTTTTTCCAATTTTCTTTTTTTTTTCCCTGCTGAGCCTTTAGATTGAATTTCTCCATCCGGAAAGAGACGTATTCCTTTTGAAAAAAGTTCGAGGGATTAAAAAAAAAATATTTCAAATTTTTTAAATTTGTCATAATCGTCCCGAAATCGATTTTAATTTTTAAAATAGGTTTTTTTTTCATGAAAAATGTAAAATTTTGCCTTCTAAATTTTTTTTTTCGTTATCCTTGCAACAAACACAACAAAATTGATTCTTAGCAATTTTTCGCTCCGACACACTATTTCCATGTAATAAAATCAGGGAGAAAAAACAAGCAAAAATCGCATTTTCCTGTAATTTCACCCCTATCAATGCCACCATAAATTCAATGCATATCAATATTTTTGTTTTAAAGAGTTACTATAGCATATGTCGATTGCAGAAAAATTCAATTTTTAGAAATTTTTAGAAAAATATCTTTGCGTTTGTAAAACTCGAAACATTGTGAAAAATGTTTACTTAACTTTCAACGATTAAAGGTAAACGATATATTGCAATCGGACGAGAATTGTGGATTAAACTTGAGAAAAAATCTAATTCGTGATCTCATTATACGTAAAAATTATGAAAATTACATTGAGTCCGTTGGATCAAACATATTTTACTTTCAAATAGTTGAAAGACACGTTATTCGAAGGAACTACGGTGTTCATAAGATTCGAGAAGCTTTAAAAATCGTTGAAAATTATTTTTTCTAATTCGTCGATGATTCGAATAGGATGTAAAATTCGTTCTAGCTTGAAATTGCTCTGTAACGTAAATTATTTTATGGAATATTATTTTTTTATTTTTTCAAAAAAAGCTTTCCAATGAAATTTCAATCGAATGAGCAATAAATTGCTTTACGATTGAATTTTATTCCAACAAAGACAACTACGCAAAGTGCCCGGAGCAGAAAAGTGCAAATTTTTTTGTCATATCGCCGATCGGCCTATGCAGCACTGGCTGAGCTTTTTAGAAATGTTTCTACCGGCCGCAATTTTCAATAAAACTTAATGAAATTATACCAACGGAATTTTTACTCAAGATGGATTTTGGCTATTCAATAAATAACCGAAAAATTAATTAAATCACATCTGCAGTTTTTCCAGAATTAATTCCCAAAATTTCCTCCTGTTGTTCAGGTCAGTTCAAGAAAACTAATTCCTTTCATATTCAAAAATGTTAATTTCATGATAAATCATGAGGAAAATTTAAGAATATTGCCCGGAGCTATCCCTGAGAAACTGAGAAAGTTAGAGCTCGCATTATTCGGAAAAAGTGCAGTAACATTTGGAGTATTTCACAACAGGGACAAATTCGTTTTTTTTTTTTTTTTGCAGTTCAGCACTGATCTGACTAGAAAATAACGACTGTACTCGCTCGACCCTGGCTCACCATCCTGGAGTCTTCGGGAGACCCCAGCCTGAATTTCTCAGGCTTGCGTTTCAAAAATTGAAAGAGAAGGATTTTGAGTTCCCGAAGCGCAAAGAGAATTTTCGATCCCCTCGAACGATCCGAGTCATTTTTACCCTTTGCTGGGTATTGTTGAAAAAATTGAAATTTTTGGGTCATCAAAATTTTTTTTTATGATTTCAAATTGTGCCCTTTGAGAATCTAAAAACTTTTTTTGGATCGGTCGATTAGCAAAAGTGATTTTTCGAAAAAAAAAAAAAAAAAAAAAACCCAAAATGTCCTTTCTAGTTTGTATTATGATAAAAAAAAAAACTGAGATGGGTCCCTGGGACTCCGGTATGAACAGCGGAGGTGTGAAAAAAGGATGGCAAGCGAGGGTCAAAGTTGAACCTTAATCGGAATTTGGGGAAAAAAAATAATACATTTTTTATGAAAAGAATATTTTCAAATTTTGGAAAAAATGCGTATTCCAGGAATAAATTTCAACAAATAACTTATCACTATAAGATTATTATTATTTATTATTATTATTATTATTGTTGTTGTTTTTTTTTTTCATTCGAGTTTATCGATTGAAATTGAGGATCTCGACAAAATTGCTCAAACCGACTATTACTAATTTTTAAAATTCGCAACTGCGCCAAACGCAGAGCGCGATAAACTCACATTCATACTAAAACGGCGGCTGGACTTTTTGTCTCGTACTAGCGCGTATCTTCAACCTGAAATCATTGATTAAAAAAAAAATAAAAACACGATAAAACAGCAGTGTCGACGAGTTGTATGAAAATTCTTCACAAATGCACTGTTCGTGGAGGTATTTAAAAGAAAAAAAAAAAAAAAAATCACTGCGACAGTGAGAAGTGGGAGAAGTGTTGAACTGCGATAATGTTGACATCGATAAAGGTAACGCGTTATAACGAATTTCGTGACCATAATCTCCTCTCGGGACAAACCATATGTTGACGAAAAATCGTTTTCGAACGGTAACTATGAAAACTCGACGAGACTAAAATTTACGAAAGTATAATTCGGATAATACGAGATTGTGCCAAAGCGCAATAAGAAAAGATCGCGCGCGATTGACGGGCATATAAAAAAAAAAAAATGCAGTCGTGACGAATTGCCCGTGACCGGGTAAAGTTTCGGAAAGCTCGTTAAAAAATAAAGTAAAGTGGGGCAATATATGTGCTATATTTTGTGTGTGTGTGTGTGTGTGTTAGTGAGTATGAGATACGGAAAAATCGTCGATAGAGAAAATGCATACATGCCGTATATCGCTACGTGGGAATTTGCGTTTGGATGTTGGTAAAACACAAAGAAAATAGCAATGAATTATGTAACTTAATGAAAAAAGTGATTTGACAATATTTGAAAGTAAAAAAACAACGATATATCTCGTATTTGAGACACTTTGCTGTCTCGAAATGTCTGAATAACGAGATTCGTTAGTTCTAATTTTTTTTTGTTCAATCTTTTTATACCAGCTGGCGAAGCAATTTTTGTGTCAAGCGGGGATACAACCTCGTACTTTCTATCTGACACTTGTGTCTATATACGCGGATGGAAATTGCCTTTCAACTCACCCAGCTATCGTCTCCGGTGTTCGCGCTCATACGCGCGATATCGCATTATATTCCTTAGCGAGGGGGGGGATCACTTGAACAATTTTCCTCGGAATAAAAACTTTACGAACTTTGCCGATTGAGATTGAACACGTTTGATCGAAAGTGATGTAAACGTCAGAGTCGGGCGAGTTAAATATTGAGAAAAATCGCGCGATGGACTCTCCTTGTGTCGAACGGAAAGATTTTCACGAGAACGCGGACATACTTGTGTGACGGGAGGGAGAGTGTGAGAGACGTGGAGGGAGGAAGACAGAGAAAGAGAAAGAGAATATAATCGCGATATGGGGCACGTCACGAATTTTCCTCCCGAGCCCGAGACTTTTAGCGTGTGTGTGCGTGTATTGCGTGTGTGTTTGTCGTACAGTTTTGTGTAGTTTACGTTGGAAGGGATTCATTGCCCCGAAACTTGTTTGCCCCCGAAAAAAAATAACTAGGGAACTAAAAAGAGAAGACTTTCGTTGACGCTTTAAACACGATAGATGGCGCAGTATGGTCTTTCGTAAATTCGTGGAAAACATGCGATCTTTTATTTTGTCCGAAACAGCGCAATACGGTGAAATACGATTTTGATATTTGTTTTTATAAGATTCCTATGTCTAATCTGTTAAATGTGCGTTTTTGAAGATATCAAGTAGCTTAAAGACTTTTAAAGGCAGTGATTAACTCCGGAGAAGCGGTGTCTATACGCGGCTATATGCTTTATTCGGTCCAAAGTGGACAACTTCTGAATTAAATTTTGAAAATTGTTGCATATTCACCTGTGTAATATGAATTAAATACAAAAATTTTGCATTCACACTTGATGATCGTATCTCCTTAAGATAATGCGTGAAAGGCCAGTGAAAAGTGATGAGAGAGAAAACTCTCCGATGGCGCGTCGGTATAGCAGGAAATATTGAATATTATTCTAGTACGGTAACACAATTTCATTGTGGCAACACTGATTGTTGATGAGTTGGAAGCTCGCAAGTGAACCGAAAATCGACTGACGTGGTGTTTTGCCCGGAGAGTGACGATATACCGCGAGAATCGGCTTTAACCTTCGGGTGTGTAAATGGAATTTTGTGATATTGAAAGTGTAAGCTCGAACGTTTTTTCATCTTAATATTATTCACAAAAGCGCGATTATTCGAGCATTAAAAGGTGAACAAAAATCATCGTTACGATGGTGTTGTTCACGATGATCGCGAGGATAGCCGATGGTCTGCCACTGGCAGCTACGATGCAGGAGGATGAACAGGTTAATTTTCTTGTATTTTTTTTCGTTTTTTTCTTTTTCGTAATCGTCGTATCGACACTTTCCATATTTCACGATTTTATATAATTATCCATTTTACTATTTCGTCATACGTTTGACGGATAACGTTTGATCATAAAATTCTTGAAATTACGAAAACCTCGATACTGGCAATTTTGTCATCATTGCGTTCGAGTAAATGACAGTAACGAGATTAATTGACAGATTTGACATTTATAAATGAATCTTCGAGACCTCAAAATTTTTGAATAAAAATACGTTATCAATAATTATAATAACAAATGTATAATCATTTTTAAAAAATTGATATAATAAATTTTCGAATTTTTAAAATTTTCAAAATTTTGCCTATTCGTATACGCAGCATGGAATAATCCATGATGCAACGTTGAAATTGGGTCCGATCGTTTTATATTAATTTGAAAAAAAAAAATTTTTTTATTATAAATGAACGCAGACCGGCAAAAACATTCTGGAGTATCAAAATCAGGCCAAGATGTTGTTCAGAAAGCTGGGACCGCAGTCTCTTGCCAGATGTACGATAGAAACTGGTCCATTCTTATTTCAGTGAGTTCCGCCTTGATCTAGCTTGCATGATTTATTTTAAACGATAAGTTACAATTTTTGCATATTTCCCAACATATTTCCCAATATCACTAAAATAACTGAAAAGTGCAAAAAACCGGATCTGAATACGCTAAAAAGTAAATAAATTAGAAAAATTCAAGAAAATCGAGGTGGTAACGTGAGTTACCACCGTGTTTCAAAGTTAAAGGGTGTGCAATTTGTCTAAATTGAACCGTATGATAATGTGATTTTTTTTTTCATACAGTAGCACCAATGAACACTAAAATCTCGCAGTTACAGATTTAAAAAAAAATTATTACTCTTGGAATAAAATATATCCTGAGAATTTGGCCAAATCACGTGTATTTCAAATCGGAAAATTCACCCTCGGGTGCGAGGGGTTAGAGTCTAGATAAAAATCTGAAAAAATTAGGGTATTTTTTTTAAGTATTTGGAGCCGATTTGGGGGGGGGGGGGGCGTTTGATTAAAAATTCGTCCGAGCCCTAAATAAGGACCACCCTAATAGATATGCTCGAGATCATTTCGATACCGTTATACTTGCGCTGTTCCATATTTTTCTTTCATTCATGCTCGAAATGTATTTTTGCTCAACGATATCGTATTATTTTAATTCGAACGACATCTGTCTGTATATTTCCCGCGAAAATAAATAATTTTAGCACTCATATCTCATGATATACTGGCCAATAATTTTGGAACGTTCGAAACTGGATTTCTTACCTCGCTCCCTGTATATTCGTAACGAAAAGTGAGTCTGAAAAATGTTTGGGTACTCCGCGACGAGATAAAAATTTTTAAAAATGATCGACTATATTGAAGATACTGAGAACTGAGATTTAGAGTAATAATAATCATTTTTGCAAGGAGGAATCAGTTTTTGGCATGATAATGCCCGAAACTTGTTAATAAATTGTTTTAAGGATTTATGTTAGGCACCGTTGAGTCGTTACGCAACTAAACTTTCTATTTGCGAATATCGCATCCAAAGACTGATAATAAAATGAACTTGATGCCCACCGAGACTCAAAAGACGTCTCGATATATGCCGGAAGTTTGAAAATATAGCACAAAAATTACATTTTTTCGATTTTTTATTGTAAATTTAATTGCCGATTCGAGTTGAACTTAAACTCCTGCGAACTGTTAATAATAAACATGTTTTTATTTCGGAATGTTTGGCACGAATTTTGAAAGTATCCAAGATAAAAGAGCATATTCAGGATTATTTGAAATAAGTAACGATCAAATATTGAAGTAAATTTTCGTAAAAAAAAAACTTCTGTATATTATATATGGGCCTAAAAATTCATTTAACTCGCGACAACTCTTAAAACGTGGGGCACTTGAAGATTTTTCATTTTATTACGTGTCATATGTACCACAGCGCTATCGTACAATTCTTAACGGTAATTTCAATGACTCAACTTCGCACGAACATGTTTATCTCACAGCATCCATGCGGGGAAAAATATATTTTAAATTTAAAAAAAAAATCGAGTACATTCCTTTGTAATGTTGAAGAATTTCGGCTCGACAAGGAGAAAATGGCCTAGCTGACGTGCGTCCTTAAAAAAAAAAACCTGAATTCTTATTGATTCTTCTAAATACATATGAATTTTTTAAATCTTTATTTATGAAACTGTTAGTTCAGTGATCGGGATACTTTTTGAGGCGCAACAGAGATCTTTTACAGAAAATACATGTCGAAAACTCATGAATTTCTCAAAATAAAAAAAGACAATGACTAACTTTTTTGGTCCCCAAAAAACTCGCCATTTATGAAAAAAAAAAAAAAAAACGTTTTTTTTTTTGTACTTCGGCACTTGATTCGATGGGTGCTTGAACGATTTTTTCATTCTTCGTCCTTTCTCTTGTAACTTTCGTACTCTACAGCTATCTGATAGAGAACGAGGTCTGCTATCTTGTACTTTGCGAGAGAAACTGGAGCAAGAGTCTTGCCTACAGTTATCTGGAAGATATAGCGCAGGAATTTCATGCGCAGTATGGAAAACGTGTCAACACAGTCACCAGACCGTACACATTTATCGAGTTTGGTAATTATTCAACTTTTTTTTTTCCAAGAAACGAAACCACGTTAATGGCAATGATATATTTACATACTTATTTATTTTTTCTAAACCTACGATGAAAACGATAAAATTTGAAAAATTTTAGTCCAATGAAACTGATAGGATATAATTGTAGATTTTCAGGAAATTTTAATTTTATTTTTTTATTTTTTATTTATTTTTTAATTTTTTTTCCAATTTTATTTTATTTTGTAATTTTATTTATTTTGAAATTTTAATTTAGTTTGTAAAAATATGTTCGCCTCGATTACAAAGAAAATACAAGCCATAAATCTGACGATGATGAGATAAAATAATTAAAAAAGCACAACTTAAAAATTGCTCCGCAAAGTATGAAGTAATCGAAACTACTCTATAATGGATAGAATAATTTTAGGATTGCATTCTGTCTAATCAGCTTTTGAAGTCGGAGCATTGAGTTGCCGGAAGGCCGGGGCTCAAGTAAAAGCTTCGACACTGTGCAGTGTGTTGAGTTGTAAATGATTAATTAGGAGTATGAATGAACTTTTTTTGTTTCAATCATTGGGGGCGCATAATGTAGAGTAAGTAAAAATAATGAGGACGTATTTGTTTATTTTTCGTTAAAAATGACAGATGCATCTGTTATAGGCAATTTAATTTCACGGATTTTGATATATATATATATATATAGATATAGCGTAACATGTGTGACGTCATAATGTTATATTTTTCAATTTGTTATATCAACAGCAATTTTGATTCAAATAAAAAAATACGTACTAAATATTTTTTCCTAAACTACCAGATTTTTAAATAAGAAAATTTCATTTATACTCCCAATTGGAAGAGATGAATGATGGATGGTGAACTTGTAAAAAAGAACTACCGGCTTTTAAGATCATGCGAATGGCAATGAGGAACTCCGATGACGTCGATATAGTAGGAAATATTGAAACTTGTAGGGAATTCGAGGTAAGCGCATTGAATTTTCCATGTACCAGGAACAAAACAATTTTCGTTTTTATTCGACCAGAGCATAATTTTCAGATTTTTCGAAATTAAATCATGCAATAATCAATGCATCCATTTATTTTTTAGAACTATCGGTTTTTAGCCGAAAATGTATATTTCTGTGTTGACTTTGAACATTTTTCTGGCCATTAGCATTTAGATAGAGGTTCAAATTTCAAATCATTCGGTTTTCTAGTTTAAAAATGGTATTGCTTCAATGTATAACATGCGGCTAGGTATGCTTTACCATCAGAATTGGTTAAAAAAAAAACAGAGCTTTCACATGTGCTCCGAAAAGACCCAAAATTTAAATAATACGAAATTATCAACAGAGAAGTTGCATTACTTTCAGCTTTTAAATTATTTAAAAGATAAACATTCAAAAACATGATATGCATAAATTTTTTTTCATTTACTCATCATTATTTCATTAGTTATATCAGCTTGAAAATTGAGTTGCATTTTAAACGTATGTCGCGTGATAGTGACGTCACAACACCCCAGCGCGGCAGCGCCTCTAGCGGTAAAATTTAGAAATTCAAGCAGCTAATCATTCCTAACCCAAAAAATCTTCGTAATTCGTAAAAATTACGTCGTAAAAAATCGTAAAAAAAGTCTCAAACATGACTATTGTATCTGTACAATCGAAAAAAGTGTACAAATATTGTTTTTTGTACCATGTTGCAAAAGCACAACTGTATCAACATCGGAAAAAGATTTTATTCGCGTTCGAAACATCTCTAAATATAAAATTGACAAATTTGCAGATGTCGCTTTCACGTATCCTTGATTAATTTTTTTTTTAGACACAGCATACGTTGTAATGCAAATTATTGCACACATACATACTCGTGCACCAATGATTTACTTTCGGGAATTTTTTCATCGACTGATAAAGTTATCCTACCGATATTCTATCCTTTAGATATGGATTATCCGGTAGATAACTATATTCGGAAGATAACTATATCCGGAAGATGAACCTAGGTGAAAAAACCGAACATAACTTTACCCCAGTACCGGCGCGGGGGTGTTGTGACGTCACACGGCCCGCATAGCGCATAAATTTATTAAAATTTTTACACCTTAAGCGAGTTCTATCGTTACGTAATGTAAATTATTGCACACATACATACTTGTGCACCAATGATTTACTTTCGGGAATTTTTTCATCGACTGATAAAGTTATCCTACCGATATTCTATCCTTTTAATATGGATTATCCGGTAGATAACTATATTCAGAAGATAACTATATCCGGAAGATAAACCTAGGTGAAAAAACCGGACATAACTTTACCCCAGTACCGGCGCGGGGGTGTTGTGACGTCACACGGCCCGCAGAGCGCATAAATTTATTGAAGTTTTTGGAATTCTATCGTTACGTAACCAGTCAAGCTCGAGTGCTGTTGAGTTTGACTAACTCGGCAGTACATTGATCTCGCAATGTTGCACAATGATGTTGAAATTTGCATCGTTGGAATGCAACGAAAATAGGTTTAAAAAAAAAAAATAAACCATTTCCAGTATAGTTTTGAAGTCGAAGATCGTTTAAACCTTTTTTCGATTTTTTTTTCGCGACCTGGGGCCTAAATATGACAGTAAAGCGTTGACAGTGCTGGAAATTATTTTTATTTTATTTACAAAAAACCTTTTTTCGTTGCATTCCAACGATGCGAATTGCAACATCATGTTGCACAAAGGTCCGCGGTGCACGTTTCTCTCAGCGTCATTTTTTATGCGCTATTTTAAAAGTAATATTATTCATTACATTCAATAATTGATTATTTTCTCCCAAACATCCAATGTATAATTGCACCGAGAACGTTGAGAAATCCTGGCGGGCATGGATGATCCATCGAGCGCGTAATATTTTAAATTGCGCGCTAACCCCCCCAAGGCTTTGCACACATCTGCTAAATATTGATCAGCGGCCAATTAAGTTTGGCATTACTCGATTTATTTATGCGCTTACAGGCCATCGTACAATATTTTGCGAAACATGCAAAATTTTCTTCAAACCTTCCAACTTGTATCTCAAAAAGTTTCATCCTGGCTTATCAACGGTAATTTCCGTTAACTTTGTAACTGAATCTGCCGAAAGCGTGAATTTCCGGTATGACAGCATGTTAAATGTATAAAAATAAAAGCTCTGATAACGTTTTTTTTTTCTTTGCCACTAAACTTCATGAAAATGTAACCGAGTCATGTTTCGATCGCAATCGACCCGGCCACCAATTTTTATCGAAATCTAAACGGTAAATCGCCTATGCGATAGAACTACCTCAATTATTTCATACTTTTTCGAGCAAATCTTCAAGCGGTAACATTAAATTTTTTTATTATTACTTTTCCTCAATCGCACGTTTGATTACACAGCCCCACAAAAAAAAAAAAGGTCGTGATTTGGGGGACTGACTATGGTATTCCTATGTATTTTTTGACGCTGAATCCGAATCTGAGGTCAAAAAAATTCGTTGACCCCCAAACTTAAGGTCAAATCAAGGTCAAATCTAGAGAATCTATTGTTAACGAAGTAAACCAAGATATCTATACGTTTTTTGGGTCGCTGAATCTAAATCCGATGTCCGTTTGACCCCATCACGTTAGGTTCAAGGTCAATTGAAGGTCAAATGTTTTATTTCCACAAAAACTACATTTTTGATCCTAGATTCGGAAAGAGCGGAAAATTCTACATTCAGATACGTTTATAGAAATTTTTGTACATGACCTCTAAATGTCATACGAAGGTCAAACAATTTCACAGGCACACAAAAAAGTGGGATGTTTGAAAGACAAGACAATGTATCAATGCATTTTTGGGGTCGCTGAATCCGAATCCGGGGTCTGTTTGATCCGATCACGTTAGGTTCAAGGTCAGATCAAGGTTGAATCTAGAGAATCGATTTTCCACGAAGTAAACCGAGATATCTATGCATTTTCGGGGTCCCTGAATCCAAATCTAAGGTCCGGTTGAACTGATCAGGTCCGACTCAAGGTCGGATCAAGGTCAAATCTTGAGAATCTATTGCTAATGAACTAGGCCATCTCTATTTTGTTGACTCTTCGTTGTTATTGCTATGATCGGACCTGTGATTGAACTACTGGAAGTGGAATTTGGGCTATGGACAGACCCCGGATTCGGATTCATCGACCCCAAAAACGTATAGATATCTTGGTTTACTTCGTTAACAATAGATTCTCTAGATTTGACCTTGATTTGACCTTAAGTTTGGGGGTCAACGAATTTTTTTGACCTCAGATACGGATTCAGCGTCGAAAAATACATAGGAATACCATAGTCAGTCCCCCAAATCACGACCTTTTTTTTTTTTGTGGGGCTGTGTTATTCGCGAAACTTTTCCTTATTCTTCTTCTTTTTTTTTCTCCATTTTTCTTGTACACGGAATTTTCGTCGCATACAAAAACAAACAAACAAAAAAATACTAATATTTCGTTCTCAGATACGTACATACAGAAAGCGAGGAAGTCATTTTCCGACAGCAGATCGAGAAGAAACATGAACGCCCTTAACAGCCAATTGCAGGACATTCAGCGAATAACGATACAGAATATCGACGATGTTCTGCGCCGTGGCACCGCGCTCTCCGACCTCGACACGAAGTCGCAAAATCTCTCGATGATAGCGCAAAAATATCGCAAAGACGCGACCCACCTTAACAGCAAATCGATGTACATCAAAGCCGTAGCCGGCCTCGTTGTATTTCTCGTTTTTCTTCTCTACTTCTTCGTTCTATAGTCGCGAGGCCATAAATCTCATAATTTCGATCCGAAGATCGCGCGTCACTCGGGGAAATATTTCCCTAATCGTGTCCACGTTGTGGATCGTTGTGATTTTTTTTTTTTTTTTTTTTTTCCCACTCGAAAAACGTTCGAAACGCGCACGAAGCGGTGCGGACTTTTGTCTCGAATCGACGAGAAAAATACGGCGAAAAAGGATGGATGAGGTTCGGAGATTGAGCTGCAAATATTTTCATGAGAAAAATGTCCTCTGAAGCCTCGAAATCGGTCGGGGGGGAAAAGCTCGCTCGCGACGATCTCTGCCCTGCGAGAAATTGCACTTATGATCGAGAAACATTTTTCCATTAATGAGAATCTATATTTGCCTTATACATTGTTTTTTTTTTTTTCTGTTTGTCTCGTTTTACGTTTTTTTTTCTACTTTTTTCCAATATCACGGTGTCCTGTGCCTGTGATATTGAGGCCAGCGGGATTAAGGTGAGAGAGAGGGCTATGTAATCGGAATTTTTACCGAAGCGACCGTTGCTCGAGTCGATTATTTGTAAACACAGTTTTAAGGAAAAAAAAAATAAATATAACTATATATATATATATATATATACATACATATATTTATCATCGACAGTCGTGGGCAGGGGGTCTTTTTTTTTGCGGTCAATATATGCCGATTAGTAGAATCGAATGGAAAATCCTATGTTCCAATTATAAATTACGTAAAGGCTGGGTAAGTAGGGGGTGATCGGCCCCCGCACCAATTTGTTCCAAACTTTGGCGAAAAGTTGGGTCTGATGGATTACAAACTCACCCTAAATTTCAACCTTGTAACTACACCAGGAACAGTGACAAAAATACAACTAGTATTTTTCGAAAAGATATTTTTTTTTCTCAGGATCTACTCGACCGATTTTCGTGAAAAAAAATATATGTTGCGAACATATTTCAGGTAATTTCTAGGAAAAATCAAGAATTCTATCCCACCATCGGAAATAGCAGAAAAAAAATTCATTTTATTTTTCGTGATTTTTTTTTTCGGTCATTCTTTCACGAGATACAATTACCATATTTTTTTCATAACTCAATCAGACCCCATTCCACGACATATATTTTTTTTTCAATACGATCGAAAAGGTGGATCATAGTTGAAAAAAAATAAAATCACTTTTTTCTCGCATGTTTCATCCAAATTTTATTAAATCTTCTTACGATGTAATTATACTTTCGATAAATTTTTTCGTGCTGTGTCATTTACATCACTGACCGATGAAGGTTTTTTTTCGGTGTTTCTTAAGGTGGCTCATCAGTGAATTAAAAAACCGGCGATACGAATGAAACATCGGGAGATGAATGAGGAAGATGCAATGAACGGTCTCTCAAAATTTCAGGGTATGTTGCCAGGCAAATTATTGCGAACGAGTTAATTTAAAATTACCTATTTTAGCATGGGTCTTATGGCAGTTGATTCGCATTTTCACCGGAAGTTACATGGATACCTTTCGACAAAGACGAGAGTTCTTATTCAAATTTTGAGTATTTTGAAAGATGAAATCGTGAACTTTCCAATGGTATTTAAAAAATTGTGTCTTGCCAGGGATTTTTCCCGAGAAATTTAAACGCGAAAGTCATCGTGTGTACAAATCTCGGATACAATATAATATGTCTGTCATTCCGCACGCGAGGAAACATATGAATATCAGCTATTGGGATCCAACATGTAGGCGGGGCCTATTCAATATGGCGCAGAAAAGTTCCAGTGATATACACAATCCCTATGTTCAGTATTAGTATTTTGCCAAAATGTTAATAAATATAGAAAATATATGCGATTGGGCCGGTACAAATCCTGCCCAACGCAATTCGCTGCGATTGATCGGTTTTTGAGCGAATCGGTCGATTTGTCGAAAAATTCCTGGATAGAAAATTGCCTCGTCTACACGAACTGACTGACAGCTGACAGTAGTTGTCGAGTTTTAACAGCCGTGGATTTTATCGGGTTATACCCACTCCCTGTTTTTGACGATTAAACGCGATAATGAGTGTATTTTTTACGTATATTACGCGATGGTGCACATAAAAAATCCGCCAAGTGTAAATGAAAAACGATAAATATACTCGCGGTGTCAGATGCGACAGTTTTTTCGATGTTTATAACCCCGCGTATGCGCGATGTGTATTTCCTTACTTCTCGCTCCGTGTGTCATTGAATTATTATTTATCGACGATTTTTTCGCTGAAACGATGCGTTCAATATACTATAAGTGTGTTTTAAATGGAAGAAAAAAAAATATTCCCTCCATGTCAAATGCATTTTGCAAAGTGTAATTCACACACTCTTATTTGTCCTTTTATTTGCTCAATTTTTAAAGCCCTTGGCCATGCTTTAAAGCGGTCAATTGTCTCAACGAATTGTATCAGCGAATATTTTGCTGGGTGCATGATTGCAATTTACAAAAATTGTATTGCAATTGATCAAATCCATATGAACACGTATTAACTGACTGCTCTTATTCCTCCTTTTTCTGTTTTTACTTTCGGCCACCAGATGTCATGTCTCCCTATGTTGGATCCCAATCGTTTTTGACTTGATCGCTCTGACAGCGTTAGGCACGCATGAAACAAGAGAGAGTCGGACCGCTCATTATGCGACACACGCGAAAAATTTCCTTAAAATCGATAATTGTATGTCAAAAGGTTCGTTAACCCCCATTTATTATGGAACGTATGTAATCGTGATAGTTTTCTGAACATTTAACAGTTTTAATATTGATCGTATCTGATCGTGAAAGATACGAATTTCTGTTTCAAAGTTGCGTCAGCCCAGAATTCGTATATGGCGTGGGATAAATATCTTGATTTCACGAATTAATTACTCGCGTAAAGAGTCGTTGACCCACTTTGAAATTTTGCAGGTTTTATCATATACACTTCTGCTACACCATATAAAAAATTCAGATTTTTATATGATCGTGAAGCTAGTGCTCATACATCCTTATACTTTTGTCAGTTGAGACTTTATTTATAATATTATTTATAATAAATTATGAATAAAATATCACGGGAAACGTCATCGAAATTCATAAATTTTATTTAGACAGAGCATTTAGAAAATATTATGATAGGTTTATGATTTTTTTTTAACGTCACGATTTTTGACTAGTGTTGTCACTGATGGGCCGCCTTAATCATCGTCGCTATCATCCATTGATGATGGTAGTTGTATTCTTGGTAGTTTTCGATAGAACTGACAAGTAACATCGACCGCACTCGGTAATAATTACACGGAGAAAATTTTGCGGTATTTATGACATCCGAAACAAAACAAAAAAGTGGGTTTCATTTTTTTAAATTATGCTCCGCGTCTTCGATCGTCTTGAAAAAAATATATGTTGTAGAAAGGGGTCTAATTGAGTTATAACAAAAATATGGTAGTTGTATCTCGTGAGAGAATGACCGAAAAAAAAAAAATTCATGAAAAATAAAATAATTTTTTTCTGGTATTTCCGATTACTCAGTCGCTTTTACTTCGCCACGTTTACTATTTTCAATGAAGGTTTCACGTCTCCCTCTGCGGCGTATCACGGAAGTAATGGCCTTCAAAATTTGATCCCAAGCCAAAACAATGGCCAGCGCGAAGGCCGTATAATTTTGGCTCGAGATCAAATTGTCGAAATGGGATTGGCCCGAAGACCGCAAAGGACGGCTCAAGAAGAATCTTTTGTAGTAGAGGAAGGTGAACTCTATCCAGGTTTGGCGATGAAAATTTTCATTTTATGCACACCCAAACTTCAGTTAAACTTTAAAAGCGCTTTTTTTTTTCTCGAAACTACTTTTTTCAAGTTCATCCAAATGCTCCGGCACACCCTGGATGAGCAAACGTCATGAAATTTGGCAGAAACGTGCACGGCGAACATCTTCATTGGTTCAATTAGAATTATTTAGAAATGTCGAAATTTTTTTTGCTCATAAACAAACAAACAAAAAACTTGCACAAATTTTCACCAAAAAAATAAAAAAAAAGCAAAATTTGACTTCGATTTATCAATTATAAATTTCATTTACAGTTGGTTTTTCCTTTTAATTCCGGTTCACCTTAGTCACGTGGTCTCATAGGACGCTAGCTGGCAAGATCATCCGTTTTTTTTTTTTTACCTTGATATTCAAAGTTTAGAAATGTATTCTCGCTATTTTTTTCCAAGATATAAAAAATACGCGACTTTGAAGAGTATGCCACGGTAGAAATATTAATGATGGAGAGAGAGAGTCTTACAATTTGGTCAAATTTTAACTGTCAGATGCAAAAAATCAAGTACAGACGAGAGAAAAAGTCACTGCACCCTCATTATGCAATTTAGTGTGATGTCGTTCCACGCATTATGTACAGTATTTTGCAAGCCGAAAAATTCTGAAAAATCGAGAATTTTCGGATCACCCAACAAGTTCATCCCTGTTCAAGATCTTCCTTGTGCGCGTGCGCTTTCGCAGATTCCAAAGAATCTCGTATAGCTCTGGCGGAAATGCGAAAAGTTCGCAGACAAAAATCACGTCTCTCCGAAGTTTTCACGTTAAATAACGACAAAAAAAAAAAATGTTTCTCAATGGTCGTAGAACAAAAAAAATCCAAAACATTGAGAAAGTCGATAAAACCTTGTTTTTTTTTTTTTTTTTTTTTCGAAAAATCCGCATAATATTTGAAAATAATAATTTCTTCCGCAACCCCAATGTCTTCCTCGTAAAATTAGATTGAACAAACGTTTATTAAACTTGACTTACGTTTAGCAGCTTAATTTTCGTTGTTTTTTTCCCCTCGAATTTCAAAAATTTCGAAATATCTTTAGAAAAAACGACTCTTTCGTGATCCCTCTTTGTTTTTTTTTTTTTTTTCTTCAGGAAAAGATGAAGAAGGGAAATTGAAAAAATTCAAAATTCCATTTTCACGAGCTCGTCGTATCGGGGTATGCCCCTGCGCGACGAATTCGATTTCGACTCGAAACGATCCCTCGGTTTCTTATCTTCGTCCTCGGAGTCCGTGAATTCGGCGTTGAAAAAAAAATTCCGCGGCTCTTTGACAACTTTCTTTTCCTCTCGCGTCGGTTCCCTCTCCCTGCGTCTTCTTCTCCCGTCATTTATCGTCGATTCCACAGTCACGCTCTCCTCCTCGTCTAGAATCATCATAATGATATTTATTGCTTTTTTTTTAAATAAAGAATTTTCATCGACTTTCAACTTTTGAAATTATTTAAAAGATAATTATTCAAAAACATCATTTCGCATAGGTTTTTCCCAGTTACTCATCATTATTTCATTAATTATATTATATATATATATATATATATATATATATATATATATATATATATATATATAATTATATTAATTATTTGAAAATTGAGTTGCATTTCAAACGTATGTCGCGTGATAGTGACGTCACAACACCCCAGCGCGGCCGCGCCTCTAGCGGTAAAATTAAGAAATTCAAGCAGCTAATCATTCATTATAAAAAAAAAATATAAAAAGTATAAAATGAAGAAAAAAAAAGTATGAAATGATTTAAAAATTTTATCCAACAACTGCGAACTCGTGTCGCGCGAGTATTCGACAAATTTTAAGATTTTTCGAAATTACGGTCGCCATATTGGATCGGCACTTTTGAATTTTCAAATTATTACACAAAATTCGTGTTTAGCGAGTCAAAAAAAACCCCCCTGAACATCAATTTCATCCGAATTCGCCGAATTTTCTCAGATTTTTCAAAATTTTCGGTCGGCCACACATTGGATCGGTCATTTGGAATTTTGAAAATTTCACCCACCAGATTCGTGAGTTCAGCGATCCAAAAAGAGAATCCTCGTTTTTGGCACTGGACGCATATATGCGTCCTAGCCAGTAAAGGGCTTGAGATATAATAATTTACTTGCTTAATTGCATTTTTTTTATTTAATTGCAATTATTTAATGCAATTATTAATGCAATTATTTAATGCATTAATTAATTAATTATTTAATTATTTAATGCAATTATTTAATTGCATTAATAAATTAATGCAATTTTCATGAACTTCAGAAAATATTCAACTATGACGGAATGATTAAAAAAAAAAAAGGTGCAAATCATTTACACGCAAGTTCTCTATTGGACGGAAAAAAAAAAAACAAAAACCCGGAAACGAGAAAAAATATTGACGCTCGAGACGAATCTTACCGGAATCGACGGTCTCATACATATCCGAATGATCCTTCAGAACAGCGTGCAATGTCGGATACTCGATTATCGTTTTATTTGCAAAATTTTCCTTCAGCGTCAGCGTAAAGTCCAGCTCGTAGAATCTCGAATCGGATTTTTTAACTTTTTCGGCTTTCATGAAAATTTTCATACCCGTTAATTCGTTGGCACGATAAAATTGCAATCTCTCCTGTAGAATTTCACGCGTAATCGCGTCCCGATCGTCGCAGCTCTCGTCGATCGAATTTACCGGATTCACGATACTCTCAACGATGTCCGAGAGTCTCGTGAATTCGTGAACTCTGCCGATAACAAAACAAAAAAAAAACAAAAAAATTCCTCGTCAGACTTGGCAATTATTTTGGGTGCAAGATTTGGAAAAAAAAAGAAGAAAAAAAAAAAACCTCTTGGTAATCCACTTTGAATTTTCGGCTTGTGGAAATATCCAATCTATTCGCCAGAAAAGCTGGCCCGTTTTCCAATCGAAAAACGTCGTGTTTTCCGTGTGCCTGCTGAAATTTCGGGGCATGAATTCTAATTTAACGCCGCTTCGATATGCCGCCGTTTTTAGCCTCTGAAGCGGCTGAAACGAAAAAAAAAAAAAAAAAAAACCAAATAGTCTCGGATTTACGAAAATTTCAAGAAAACTAAGGAGGTTCAGGCTCGTGGTTGTTACGCATTATTGACTCGGAAATTCCCTGACTTTTCCAGGCTTTTCACACAGTTTTTGCAAATTTTCCAGGGAGATTAGGGTCAAATGACGAAAGTGTGCGTGTAAAGCACGTTTACAAACTATAAGGGACGGATTATACACACAAAAATAGCAATGAATCGTTTTTGTGTAAAAAAAAAAAAAAAAAAACAAAACATTTTAACCCGCTTAAAAAAAAAATTGAGGGAATTCTCAATTCGATTCTTATATTGGAAAATAAATATTGAACAAGATGACACAATTTTTTTTAAGTTCAAATACATGAAAATGTTGAATATTGAAATAAAAAATAAAAACTGAAGTACAAAAAATAATTTAAGGACTGTAAAGTAAAGAATAAATACATTAAAAGCAAATACCGAAACTGCTCTTTATTATAAACGGAAATTTTTATGCCGGTGCCGATAAATGAAAAATAAACATAAATACTTATCTACAATAATAATTGTGTAGTTGCGTATCGACGAATCGAATGAAAAAGCGTAGCTTCCGGAGCTTTGGAGTAAATTAGTTTTTAGTTTTTGAAATTTTCATTGTTTGGCACTGACGTAACTTTCGTCGTGTATAACAAAGAATAATATAAATATTTAAAATATACAAAAATATTTATTTCCATACTTTTCAGTTTTTTTTTTTTTAAGTTGGTTTTATTTTTTCGTAATTCTGGCGAAAAGTAAATTCTGAAAAAATTCCAGAGAATCTTCTTAATTCCCTGACCTTTCCCTGATTATTCCAGGAGGAAATGAATTCCCTGAGTTTTCCCGGTTTTCCATACGCGTAAAAACCATGAGGCTTGTTAAAGAGCGGGGGGGAAAGATCGTGTAAGATCAGTGTACGAGAGAGAGGTCCGCGTTGTAATTTGCATCATTGGAATGCAACGAAAATAGGTTTAAAAAAAAAAAAATATACATTTCCTACCAGTCCGCAACTCCCGCTGCGAGATACAATCATAATTCGTGAATAATTTGATGTTTGAGTTAGTATTTGGAAAAAAAAAAAATAATTATTATTATTTTTTACTGTCCAAATGTGTAATAACTCTGAAAGTTTGGGTCTTAAGCCAGATTTTCCTGTTAAAGAGCACGCTGCGGTGCGTGCCGTGCGTCTCATGCATCGTTTCGTTTAAAGAAATTTGTCTTAACAATTTTTTTTTTTTTTCCACATTTACGACTCGTTCGACCGTGCATGACTGCGATCATTCGATAAGAAAGAATAAATGCGGCACGGGAGGAAAAAACATGCGCATCGCTGGGGGATTGAGTTGGGCTGAAAAATTACATTCTTCGACTCGATACAAGAAAATTTTGATTCTTTCACCGTACCACTGGGAGATTATTGGCTCGAGTGCATTTTCTGAACGGATCCCTCTGAAGTTTATCCACGGATCTACCGACTTCTTCCAATAATCGGTAATCTGAAAATAAAAATTCATCGAAATTCGTTCGATCGTAGGGGGTTTGTCGTCAACATGAAATTTACCACTGAGCAGATCGAGATCGGTGAATTCGTGGAGGGGTACGAATTTTGTTCTATCCCGAATACCATCGCACTCGAGTTCCTTCTTGTGAATGTTTACACACGTGATAGAGCACGTTCTAACCTCACATTTTGGACACGTGTATTTGGCTGTATTCTTAGCACATACCTCGCAGTATTCTAATCTATAATTAGGAATAATTCGATATATATCATTCACCGGTATGTCGATCTGTGGATATATATATTTTTTTAAAAATTCTTTTGAGGCGAGTTTTCGCGTACTTTTCACTGGAGGCCGCCATCTTGGAATTTTGAGAATCCGCCGGCCGCGGGGATTTTCCCTAGAATTGTATTTCTGCGAGAATCGAGAATAATCGATTCCTCGAATCGATCTGCCACTGTCAAACTCAGCCGCGTGGTGGCAGCATCATAGTTTGTGCCTTTTAGCGGAATTTTTGAATCGTTTTTATCGAAATAAACATTTTTATTGAAAAAGAAGCTCTAATTAAGAATAAAATATTACGAAAGCAATTCAAAATAATACACATGTTTAATATTTTTATTCATTTGCGTGATTCACATGTGATTAGGTAAAATATAATTAAACGATGTACATGTAACACGTTAGGTTAGATGAGATTTAAGTGAAAGGTCTCAGCGCGTTCAAACGCAAGACGTACCTAAATTAAAACACTAGTGGATAATTAAATTGAATTAATCCATTATGCGTAATTGTTGCGTTCCGCTGTGTTATGAGCGACTTTTTTTTACTTCCGTACGTATCATGTGCGAACTTTATTTTAATTTATTTCAGTCGAGTCAGCAAAATATGAGAAAAATTGCTATAATCCAGAAAAGTTTATCCTATGAGGCTATAGTTTTTGTCATTCAATTATAGAGGAATGACAAGCGAAGTTGTTTGTAGTCGAATGAGTAATGTTCTACTTTCTTTTTGCGTCCTATAACTTCCATGATTTTTTTTTTTTTTTGTAAACCAACCCAGATAGAACACTGACGTCTAATATACGTATATACGACGTCGCCATCGACGTCTGTAAGACGTATTTAGTACGTATACTGAAGAGCTAAATGTCCGGCTAATATCTGTATATTTGACGTATATAAGACGTCGAATATACATAAAAAATGACGTATATAAGACGTCGAAAATACATCAAATCTACGCACAGCACAATAATATTTTTAAAAAACATAAACAACAACGAAAAACATTACTGGCGGTTCCATACGCATTTTGTCGTTGTTATAGGTCATAGAAGAGTTACACTGAAAAAAAAAATAAATTCTACATGGATTTCTCGATAGAATTTTATTCTGCTTTGACGGGGACTCGAACCTGCGACCTACCTACTTATCCTACCTATCTTTCTAACACGCTACCCACTACGCTATCGACTGTTTATGTACTGTGGTAATTCATATCATGTATTTGACACGCCAGAGAACACTTGATCAGTTGTATGTTAGGAGCTACTCAAGGGATGGTGGTGGTCGCGTCTTCAACCTGTTTTTAGTATAACCATGTCAGTTTTTAAAGAAATTACACAATTGAACGTGGTGAATCCAATATGGCGGATCCAAAATTCTAAAAATTCCATAACTTGTCTGATTCACTCTAACTATAGTCTTCGCAAAGAGAGATAGAACATAGCCCCTCTATTTTCTGTCTCACTCAGTTCTGCTGCCATCACGTTTAGGACGGTAGACGGAGTCCATATATATACTATATATGTATATATAGGTTCATGATCTCAATTCGGATCGCGCGCAAAACTTATTGCGCGCGATCTTTGTGTTATAATGTATTTATATAGTATACATCATATAATGTAAATAAAGTGTTATAAAATATATTTTAATTGTAAGAATTTATCCATCCACTTATATATATCTCATATATATCACTGACGTCTAATATACATATATTACAAATATACATGTATATGATATGTATACGTGATATACGTATATTTTACGTATATTATACAATAAGCATTTGACATCAAATTATATACATATATTATATGTATAAGGAACATCTACTTGACGATAGAAACGAAGCCAACTGCATTGCTGTCAAAATCACGTATTATATTCGTATATTAGACGTGTGTTTTTCAACAATATCTCCGTGGAATTTTTTACATCTCATATACGTATAATATTCGTTCATTATCTTTCGGTTGTAATTCCCGGATCTGAAGCTATAATTATATATAAATATATATAAATATTCAATGTACGTATGTACATTATATATATATATATATATATATGCTTCAGATCCGGGAATTACAACCGAAAGATAATGAACGAATATTATACGTATATGAGATGTATAAAATTCTACGGAGATATTGTTGAAAAACACACGTCCAATATACGTATATAATACGTGATTTTGACAGCAATGCAGTTGGCTTCGTTTCTATCGCCAAGTAGATGTTCCTTATACATATAATATATGTATATAATTTGATGTCAAATGCTTATTGTATAATATACGTAAAATATACGTATATAAAATTCTTTCACTACATCAGTTAAATAGCACCACAATATACACTCAATATACGTATAATATACGTATAATATAAGTCTATCATAGACGTATACATATCATATACATATATACCTAAAATATACGTATATTAGACGTCAGTGGTCTATCTGGGAAATTATCATTGTTTTCAATTTTCGTAAATTCTGTAGATGCATGATTGAGTAAAAACTGCTGGACTCTAACAGATAGTAAAACATTCGTTTTTCGAATCGTTTCATTCGACACGATTCGATTTATTTCGAAAAATGGATTTTTTAAACAATTTGCGATCGCTATTATCACGCAGAGGTCTTGAGAGGTGATGTTGGGATATATTACAAGGGTCGAGAACTTCCTGGGGTAATGAGAGTCGGACGTTTTTATGGGATGATGGAATTTTATTCGCGGGGAAGAGGTGACGGAGGACAAATATGTCGTCAGGGTAATGCGGGTCGTCAGGATAACGAAGGTCGCGGCTACTTTATCGGGCCACGTGACTAGGATGGGGTAAAGAGATTCGGATGCTTTTTTTTTCAAATTCTTGGCGTATTGAAATGCTACAGCGTCTGCTCTCGCTCGATACAATAACTAGCTATAATCGAGAAAAAAGATGTTTCAATGTCAAAGATGTTTGAATTATATGCTATTATGATGCAAAAGTTTATCTTGATACGAATGAAATAGCTTACCTTATTCCGAGTATTTCTTTACTTGTGCCTGATTGGCTAACGCGTACATGCAATGACCAATCGCATCACTCGGATTGACAATCCGAGTGAGCGAATTAGAGGTTATGTCCGTATATCACACGCTTCAATCACCTCGAAAACGTTATTTCTAATTTCTCCAAAACGACACAACGGATCAAGATGAAATTTTGCTTAATCGACGCAGAATTGTGGCAAAAAAGTGACAGTACTTCACTCTGATGAACATGTTGATCGTTTTAGACTGAGTGCAGATTGAGTTTCACAGCCATCTCTCTCATACTCACGATATGCTTGCTTGTAATAGATCGGTCGTTTATCATCTGCAGAGCATCCGCGAAAGTTTATTTTAAAATGATCGTTCTTTGCAAATCTTTATCCAAGTCTTTTAGTCTAAGCATGAGGGAATAGAGCAAAGTACAACATTTATAACGAATTGAAGTTTAATATTTTAATATTAATAATAATGAAGTACAGATGCTTTTATACAGTATGTATATATAGACATAGTCGTAATATATTTTTTTTTTGTTTACTTCAATTTTCCTTAATATATGATCAATGTTACTTATACTTAGTCAATTCATACGGTTATTATCGCCTACGGAGAAATATATAAAGAGATAGAGAAAGAGAGAGAGAGAGAGAGAGATAGAGAGATAACGAGATAGAGATATGTAGAACATTCATTTTCGTCTTATATGTGAAAAAAGAACTGAAGCCCCCAACTTCATGCCGGTGTTGTGAAGTCACATATATATACATATATGTTTTTTAATTCTTCATTGAGTACAGTGAGACCGTGAATAATTATAATTTTATAATAGTATCCCATTTAAGATGCGAGGAGCATCCCACGCGCTATGATATATCGCTACGGTTTTTTTTTTCTTCGTCTCTTTTCATTACAATATATTAATAAAAATTACGGATACCTCCGGGGCTTGCTCCTTCTTTCTCTTCTCATTGTTTTTGCTTCCTCTTTTTTTTTTTTTATAAACATTATCACCTAATCAAAATTTGTACACAGCTTCATATAATTTTTTCCTTAATATTACATCGTTTAAACTTCGTTACGTTTCACATTTTATCGTTTCATTCGCGCTTTGGTTTCTCGACTATATAAATTTTGATGCTCTAATATCTCAGTTGATCCGAAAAAAAGTACTTTCGTCGTTATGCATACATTCTCTCTCTTCATTTTTTATTTTATATATATATATATATATATATATATATATATATTTGTGTATTTAATTATCGAGCGATGCCACGCTTCGCTGTACAGCATGCGATAATATCGAATGAATCTCCCTTTTCAAAGCTGAATATATATATATATATACAAATGTATATATATCATTATATGTATGTATGTTTACTTTTTTTTTCATTCTTCCTTTCTCGTCGTGTCGTAACGACACTATAACAATGACAATACCAAAGATATAATAAATAATACTGCGAATTAACGCAGCGGAGAACAATCACGGATGTTTTTTTTTTCTTTTTTTTTTCAATTGCGAGGACAGGAAACATGGGAGAAGAGATTTTTTTTTACGTTCACGTGCCCGAGTGTCTCAAACGTAGTCTGTAGGAACAAGTTATAGCATAAAAGAGTCCTTCATACGTGGGATTTAATTGCTCGTGTTCTCAACACTGTGCCTCGAGATTTTTTTTTTCTTTAGTTTATCATTACGTTATACACATTTTTTCAGGTAATCCGTTAAAAATCGAGATTATCTCGACGATGATGAGAACAAAAAAAAAAATTCATTAATTTCGTTCGTGAAATATGCGGTTTTTTCCGTTCATCAATTTTCCATTGATTGTTGAGTATATAAAAGCTACGAAACTCTCGAAGACTCCTCTTGAACTACGTTCATCCGTTTGAATCTTTAAAAAATCAGACGATTGAGCTTTGATTGAAAAAAAAAAAAAAAAATGAAAGAAAACTCGAGGGTGCGAAATACTCCGGATCGAAGTTTACCTATCGTTGTTACCGATCGTAAATTCCGATCGAAAATTACCGATCGTCGATTCCGATCGAAAATTACCGATCGTCAATTCCGTTATCACCGACCGAAAATTTCCCGATCGTCAATTTTGATCGTTGATTCCATTATCACTGAACCGAAAATTCGCCGATCGTTATTGCCGATCATGCTTCGGTCGTAAATTGTGTTATTACCGATCGTAAATTCTGTTATGACCAATCGTTAATTCAGTTATTACCGATCGAAAAATTACCGATTATTATTACCGATCATCAGTTCCGATCGTCAATTCTGTTATGAACGATCGTCTAATCCAATAAAAAAAATTTCCGATCGTCGTTACTGATCGTCAATTCCGTTATTACCGATCGTCAATTCAGTTATTACTGATTGTCTGGTCCAATAAAAAAATTACCTATCATCAATTCCGATCGTAAATTCCGTTATTACCGATCGAAAAGTAACCGATCATTGACTTCAAACGTCAATTCCGTTCTTAACGATCGTCAATTTTCCATCCGATATTCCCCTGCCATTCGGATTTAACAGAACGGCAAAGTAAACAAAATCAAATCGATGATCAGCGTCGCGATAGAATCGAGGGATCGATGACGAGGGCACGTGACTATGTCGAGATCTCGATTACCGGCGAGGCCGTATTGTTGTTCAGTAATTCGGGCTTGTCGCGAAATTCCAGCTCGTACTGCGAGTGCGACGGTGATTCTTTGGCCTCGAGGGGCGACATTGCGTCAGTTTCCTCCTGCGCCGAGACATCTTCCTCGCTAACGTCCGATTCCTCGCCGATTCTAAGACGCTCCGGTATCATGCAGTACGACGGACGATCATGACGCTCGAGGCCGTAAATCGGTTCGCCCGTGTACGTTACTTTGCCCATAAACGAACGTATCTCGTCGAAGCACGCGTCCTCCCGCTCATTATCGTTGCTACTTCCGGGCGAATCGGCAATCGAAACAACGCCGCTACCGTCGTCGGCCTCGTGCTTCTTCAGATGCCGATCGAGATTCGTCTGTTGGCCAAAGCAGCGCTCGCACAACGGACACTTGAATGGTCTCTGCTTGTCGTGTATGTTCCTCACGTGACGCTGAAGATTGCTCGATATGCTGAACGAACGATCGCAATACTTGCACTTGTACGGCTGTTCACCGGTATGCGTCCTCAAATGACGCGTGAGATTGGCCGAGCGCGGGAATACCTTGCCGCAATATTTGCACGTATAACGATCCTTCATCTTGCCGGGCTGATGGTGATGATGATGATGATGATGATGCGATATCACGGCGTCCTGAAACGGCTTGACAACGGGAAACGTGCTCATCGGTGGCCTCGACAGAATGTCAAAGCCACCACCCGGCCTGGCACCACCCAAGCCATTCATGATGTTACCAAGAAAAGGCAAGCCCCTCGGTGGCCCGAAAGGTGGCAGTGGCGGCAGTAAACGTGACGCGGGTGAACAGCCCGGTGGATTTGGTCCGCTGGGAAATCCATGAAACCCCGTGCCCGTATTGCGATACATGGCTTCGAGAAACATGGCCTGTGTCTGCGGATGAATTGGCCTAGGATAAGCCATGTATGGTGGTGTACCAGGCGAATTATGTTCCCGCGACGAATTCCGCAATTGCGGACTCGTAATTTCCTTCGTTGTCTCGCTCACGCACATCGTCGCGTCATCCTCCTCCGAATTCTTGGACGCTTCCACCGTCGATTCTTCCATCAGCGATGTTGCCGGTGAAGCACTTGGACTAGGCTCGACTTTCATGGTTTCCGGAATCTCCGAATCACGCTTGCGTCTCATTGTTTGAACCCGAAGATCCAGCGGCTGTTCGGCCTCTTCGTTGGACGACGATGCCGCTAATTCCACGGCGGAAATTCTCGTTTGCTTGGTGCCTCTCGGCTGATCTCGTCGCCTCGTTGAATTATCTTCCATGTCTGTGACAGGTGGCAAAGATGGCCGAGCTGGCGATGGCCTGAAAGTCGAGGTTGCCTCCTCGCCCATTGACGGCGATACCTTGTTCTGCTGGGGCAATAATCTCGGTGGGGTGAACCGCTCTTTTCTCGGACTCGCGCTCCTCTGCTCCGACTGTTCAGGATGCTGATGTTGAGGCTGCTGCTTTGACTGTAGCTGGGCTTGTGGTTGATGCTGCTGCTGTTGTTGTGGTTGTTGTTGTTGCTGCTGCTGTTGTTGTTGTTGTTGTTGTTGTTGTTGTTGTTGTTGGACTTTGGGCGGAAAGAGCAACGGGGCATTGAGGAAGTTAGGACCGTTTGGAAACATTCCCGGATAGGGTGGATAAAACGGTAGGCAACTGGGCAACGTGCCCGGTGGCCTATGAAATACCAAGAATGGATTCGGTCCTGACTGTGGCAATTGGGTCATTGCACCCGTGGACGGCCTACCACCGCTCGACGAATCACAGAAACGCTTGTGCTTCGTCAATGACGTGACTGTGCTGAATAATTGGCTGCATTTGACGCACTTTATCTGCATACGACAGTCCGAGTGCATGCGCTTGTGACGACACAAATTTGAGAATTGTGTGTACGATTTGAAGCAAACCTCGCACTGAAATGGCTTGACGCTACTGTGTATGTGTGTATGCTGCTTCAGACCCGAGCTCGTCGCGAATGTCTTGCCGCACTCGGTGCATGCGTGACTCCGCGCACCAACGTGACGATCCCTTATGTGACGCTGTAGATTCGACGGGTCGGTGAAGACCTGCGGGATTTGAGACTATTAGCGATACTTCGAAGAGGTCTCGGGTTTTTGGGATATTGCAAAATACTCCCCTTCCTCTTGACCCACAATCTTATTCTTACCTTGGGACAATTCTCGCATGAATATTTTCGCAAATCCCCGTGCTTTATTGCCCGATGACGCACGAGCAACGGACGCCAAGAATAACCGCTTGGACAATTCTCGCAACGATGCTGATCCGATGGATAACGATGACTCGTCACCAGATGATTGTCCAGTCTAGAAGCAAACAATGCGCGAGTTTGGTCAATCGTTGATACGTGATTTGGGATGATGGTGAGAATTGTTCATTTGGTCTATTTCGTCATTGAGTTAGATCCTTCTATCTCGCTCGATTCCCTTGGGAATGAAGACGGGAATGTGGGAGAGGTCTTACTCGCATTGAACCGACTCCTGAGTCTGGTTGACCCTTCATGTTCTCTCAATAGTGGCTGCTCTGTTTATAAATACTTTTATTACTTTTAATGCGAGATGCTGACTCAGTTATTGGGTGTTTGCAACCAGCGATCTTTATATAATTGAGAAAAAAATAATCCTGAAAGAACGTGTAAGTAGATCTTCGTAAATGTTTTGAATTAAGAAAGTCTCCAATTGAAAAAGAGTCTCTTACTGTTACTGTGCTAACATAAATGATGAAAAAAGCTTGAGTTGATAACCAATTTGTCATTTTTCACGTCGACCGAAGGTCTCCCCAGGGGTTCTTGCGGGCCATAAAAATAAACTCTAGCCATCAGGAATGTACGAATTATCGTCTAAAATGGCTCCCAGGTTATTCATCCATTCAAAACATCGTTCGTCTCGCGTTAACTGTCCAAGGAACGCCATTTCGCGCCGCCAGGGCATGGCTAATATGGTCACAGGATGCGATATGGTGTGGCCGGCATTGATTTTGCATCCCTTTCCCCAAACGTGTCGTGTTAAAGCTATTCGAGGTGATATAGTGCCGCCGTTGTGACGGGTTTTCGCGCCAGATGAGCTTCGAGCACGCGACTGCCTCTATGATGTAGTGGGAGACACGTTAATGGGTTCTCGTGCTCGAAACATTCGCGGCTTCCCTAGGAATTTCGTGGATCATATACTCCTCTGTCCACACGTCACCATCGACAACAGGTGCCCCGACAATCAACGCTTTCTTTTTTGCCAGAAATGTTCTTGTGGATTTTTCAATATCAAGGATGACCACAAAGAACGACGCGTGAATAAAGGGAAGGGGGCACTGCATGGAGTTTGTATTCAATTTAGAAATTTAAGGTTACCATGGAGCTGCAATGTCAATTTCACTGCAACGTCAATGGAAAAGATTCTATAGGGCAATTGGTTGGATCTAACGCTTTTACAGTGATTGCTTTTTCCATGGAGATTGAACGGACATGCCAATGGTCATGAAGAACAAAATATTATTGGTTCTTCTTTCATCCCTGGTCAATGGTATTCCGTGAAAATCCCAATGGGAATTAATTCATGAAAAATCACGCATCTGGGAGTGCATGAAATGGCATTTATCGTACTAGGTTAATATCATATGTGAACTCTGTTCGTCGACGAACCGCTAGATGGCGAACAGGCAGGGTCACTCTCGACAGCGGGGCGGATAGTTCATGCATTGATAACTAGACTCGATCCTGCCGTTCAATTGAGAAGTTTCTCTTGAAACAAAAGACTTCTCATGGGATTATGTAAATTTCAACACGTTAAAATTTGGAGCTATTTTTTGTTAAAAAAATTAATCAAAGTGTCCTATCAATTTTGTTATTAAAAATGCTATTGAATTTTTAATGCTTCAAAGACAACAAAGACGAAGGTATTTTTACCGAGGCTAAAACATTACCCTTTATCTTACCCCCAAAGACCGCTTGATGAAGTGGAAAGAAAATATTGGGTACTTGATAGACGCATGTCGCTCTAATTCTTTTTTAATTTCAACAATTAATTTAGCAGAAAAAATGAGTAAACGTTTTTAGCTCTATCTCTCTCGTGCCTATGCGGAAGCAGAAAGATAGGGGGAGCAGTCTCTCTATAATAGCAATGAAAGGGACAATTCGCTTCAGATAGGGTAGTCGATATTGGCTAATATGAAAATCGATAGCTATCGAATTGAGCGCGATGGAAGGGCGAAAAAGGGACTTTTGAAGATATACTCCATCAGCTTCTTTTTTCTCGGGAAGAGAAAATTGGATTAAGGACACTTCAGGTATGTATTCCCAGCCAAAAGTGAGATTTGATGAGAACTTGCCAATGAAATAAAATCAATCATTCAGGACTTCCAAAAAATTTGATTTCGAATAATAATAATAATAATGCTGAAACCTTATTAACGAATAAAAAAAAAGAGAATGTTCTAAAAAAATTCGGACATTAAAAAAAATCAATAAATTAATTTTATATGACGAAAAAAAATGTACTGCCAATTTGTTAAACAAAACTTTTTTCTACCATTTCTTCAGAATATTTTTAGCATGTTTATTATTAAAAATGAATATTTAAAACATCTTAATTATCTTGGATTTTTACCAGATTTTTTGTTAACTTAGTGAGGAACTGAATTTCTGATCGGATCGAACTTGCCATTGGGAATGTATACGTAAAGGATCCTTAAGGGGGCTTGATTCGCACGTTGCGAGCTTCCATCTCAAGGCATCTAGTAGGGATTTATTTTAGTCGTTTCTACGGTTTCTTGGGAACCAGTGCTATTAGACAATTGCGCGAATCGAAAGAAATCCAGCTGAAAACATCAGCCAATCGAGAGGTTATAAAAAAAAAAACGACTTTTACGATTCCGCTAGTACTTTTTTCCGTTAAAATCTGCCCATATTACATACGATATTTCGAGACGTTTTGGCAAACTTTAAAATTTTCCCGGAACATCAATCATTATTTCCCAATGAGTCGCAGCCATTCATCGCGCAACAGTCAGTTTGGATTTGCGCCAAGTAGCATATGAATAAACAATACCAACGAGTTTCTCGCAATGCTCATTGGATTCCTGGTACAGAAATGCATCGATAAAATCGACGATGATACGAAAATCACGTTTCATCGACGTGAAACGTTAAATCCACGGGTGCATCATTCAAAAATGAGTTTAACGGCTCGTCATTTTGAATTCTTTGAGTTATCACGCTCGATTTCATGCCACAAATGAGATATGAAGAAAGAAGAAAGCCGGCAAAATGGTCTCAAATAGTCGAGGGAATCGTGCAATTCATTCGGCATATGGCGAATCTGCTTGCCATGTACACACGTTTGCCAAAGGGCGAGGATGGATTTTATAATCCTCTCGTTCTTCTATCGCACTTGGACTTTGGCAAATCGCACGTGGCCACTAAAAATCGAGCCCGTACACGTGCCATACACCAACTACTTGACTCATTGCCGAGGAAAAGAAGAAAAAAAAAAAAAAAAAAAAAAGAAAAAAATAATAATAAACAGCGTGAAAAGAGATTGCGTGATCGACGTTGAGCTTGCAAGTGCTCGTCGCAAACCCCTTATCCGTTTTACGTACCATTCAGAATTTCAAGTGGATAAAGTTACATATATACATATACGTATACCCTCGTCGAATCCAAACCGGTCAATTAATAATTGAGCTCGGAGAATCGCAAGCCTCGATATCTCCTCTGCATCTTTTTCGCAATGATATTACCCCACGGATTATACACACGTATGTATAACATAACGTTGGAAATAATGACTCGTCAACGCCGTATCAAGTCCGAAAGGGGAGAAAAAAAAAAGTTGCATCGACTGAAAGCGCAACCGTAACCCCACTCGGGTGCACGTAATCCTTTAACTATCAGATTGGAAAACGCGTGGACAGAATGCAGACATGAATCATTTATGAGAGCTTCGCGAACGAGTTTCATAGCTTTTTTTTCTATTATTTTTTATTGTTGGCATAATACATCAGCTGGGTGTCCCGGTAAAAAAAAAAAAAATATAATTGTGATCGGCTGATAGGGATGGACATCATTATTGTTGAAATAAAAAAGAAATCGTTGAAGATATGCTTCGAATCAAATAATGTTGAGTTAGGGTATTAGATGTACCAGTTATGGCCACTTTACCGTTTGTGGCCACTTTGCATTTGCATCGAATTTTTTAAAGTTTCAAGGCTGTGTTCACTTTATCGAGGATAATATCTCGATATTCGAGATATTTCCGCACCACTATCGATTTCGTTTGATTCAATATCTGCTAATTTATTTCAACGAAATATAACGAAGTATGTCAACGCTGAGCAGCTAGTGATAATTTTCTTGTCAGAAGTGTCAGGGGATCCCGAGGTAAGAAGACTACGGTTTCTCATATCTAAAGTCATTCCGCCCCATCAAAAATTTATATTTTATCAGTTACAGTTCATATTTCAGGTTAGAATCACAAAAGACTGATATATCAGCTGAAATACCTGAAAAATACGCGGTGGCCGAAAGTGGTACATTCAAAATGGGATTGTTCTATTTGTGGCCAGCTTACGGCCACAAATAGAGTACACTTATACCATTTCAGTAATATGTTTATTACGCAAACAAATAACTATTTTTAACTCGAATCTGCAGTCACTGGTTGCCTAATACTCCACTTTTCGTTTGTACAGAGCGCATCCTTATCCTAATTCAAAGCTTGGTGGCCACAACTGGTATTTCGGATGACCAAAAGTAGTACAATTGTGACCACAAATGGTGAAAACAACAGCTACAAGATTATTTCATATTTTCTTATTTATCATGATCAGAAAAGGTTTAAAATTACGACAATTCGACTCTGTGTACGTTTTAGGTTATATCGATCACTTTTTGAGTTCTGAATTTGCAATAATGTGAACACTGCTCGTAAATGAATGTTCGAAAATGCTTAAAGTGGCCACAACTGGTACGTCTATCCTATCTCTCTTGTAAAAAGTGTCAATATTCATATATTCGTATTTTATTCATAAACATGGAAGCTTTTTAATTTTTTGTATATTCGTCATGAACAAAAAAAAATTTTGAATGAAAGATTAAAAATAAAATTGAATGAAATATTGAAAATAAAAAATTAAGCTTCTACAATACACGGTTCATCAATATAGTGAACGAAATTTGTTTATGAATATTTATCCCGAGGCTTAAGAATATGCGATATTTGGTAACTTCGTCATTAACCGAGGGAAAAAAATAGTTCACATCTACGTAGATCAAAATTAGATTTCCCTAGATGTAAAATTTTGTAAAATCGTAGATTTACCTAGATTTGAATTAATTATTAGATTAACAACTAGATTGATCTAGATCTCAATTAGGTTAACCTAGATCTCAATTATAGATCTACTCAGATTCAAGGAGATAACAGACATCTGATAAGAAAAAGTTTTCGAAAGAAATATTAGGTCGACTCAAATGTATGTAAATGTACTCCGTTATATACGGAGATCTAGGCAAGCCTACGATTTTACAAAACTTCGAACCATGCAGAGCAAATTTAAATCTACGTAAATTATTTTTTAGATCTACTTGGATCTGAATTTCGGAAAATCGTAAATTTACCTAATATAGATCTCAATCAGATATACCTAAATCTCCATTAGATCTACCTAGATCTCAATTAGATTTACCTGGATCTCCGTTAGATCTACTCAGATCTAAGTAATTCTACTGGTATTTAAGTATATAAACGAAGATATAATGAGCCAAAGTTTTCGAACATAATATTAGGCTGACTGTAATGTACGTAAATCTACCGTTACATACGATGATCTATGCAGATCTACGCTTTCCAAAAATATAGATCTACGCAGATCGAATTTTAATCTACGCAGTTATTTTTTTTTTACAGCTACGTTGATCAGATTTTTAGATAATCGTAGACTTACCTTAGATCTCAATTACATCTGCCTGAATCTCAATTGGATCTACCTAGATCTCCGTTAGATCTGCTACTGCAGATCCAAGTAAATCTACTCAGATTCAAGTAGATAGCAGGGATTCATTAAGCCAAAGTTTTCGAACATTATTATGTTCGAAAACTTTTTGTTATTATGTTAGGTCGGCTCGAATGTACGTAAAATTTATCCTTATATAAAAAAGATCAAGATAGATTTAAGATTTTCCAAAATTTGGATCTACGTTCTATACGTAGATCAAATTTGATCGAAAAAATAATAGCAGGGATCTAAATTATATCTTCAGGATTTTTGCCCGGGTATTTCTATTTCGCGGCATGATATTTTTTTTTAAATCACCTAAAATAGAAGAAATGCTTTTTTTTTTCAATTTCAACTTACAATTCAATGTCCTGGAAGGGCCTGTCACAGACGGGACACCGGATTTCACTTTCGCTCTCCTCCTCTTCGACTGTTCCACTATGCTGAGAAGCTGTAACGAAACAACAAAATCTACGGTCAGATAGATTCACAATTTTGAGTGAGATTGACGATTTTATTCGTCGTTGAAATCGTGAAAATTGAGACACAATGTTTTTTTTTCATCGTGATCGAATTGCTCGCGGCTTAAATTACTCGCAGTAATATTTCATAAAATCGTGGCATACGTTACAACCGATTGCATTCTTCGAATACAAAATAAAAATTGTAATTACAAAAAAAAAAAAAAATTATCATATACGTTAAATAATGTGAGGGACCTTTTTGTAATATTGTTTTTTAATTTACTGGTACAAGGGCCACGAAACATTTATCACAAAAAAAAAGGGGAAGAAATGAAAAAAAAAATCACACATCGAAGACCGGAGGATTGTTCGATCGTACCAAATTTTTTTTTTTTTTTTTATAAAATCTTATTTCAACGAGTCTTAAATTCCCATGGAATTGATTTTAGCACTATCGAAAAGTTTCTTACGATTTTCATACGATTCACATCACTTGATAACCGACGATATACGAATCTCGTTGTTATTCGTAAGGAATCGTGGAGGAACCGACGCACAACAACCGACACGTCCGGACAATCGTTACGAAAATGATGCTCCAGTTAGTCGATTCCGTGGCACAAAGTTTTTATGACACAAATCGTGGCTGGCGCGTATAGTGACCGGAAGTCCTTCCTATTGGCAAAAGCGTCATGTTGACTCGGCCAATCGGAGGTGAGCGAGTAACCCTTCCCGGTGTGTGTGTGTGTGTGTGTGTGTGTGTGTGTGTGTGTGTATCGTTTTCACCCCCGCAATCGTACGAAATGTCACGACAGACCGGGCACAGGTAAAATCCGAGGGGGGTGACTGTTGAGAGATACGGGGAGGGAGTTCGAAGCGGCAAAACGCGATTTATTGTGTATAAATCCCGCTAAACCATCCCCTCCCATCCCTCTGCGGAGCTCAACACGATTTTATGCCACACGATGAGACTAACGGGGTGATAAATAATATTGCGTGTAACCTCGACACCTTGCAAACGTGTGGGTAAACGGTTTCTCAAGTTTGTCACAAATTTGACTTCACGCCCCTTCGTTACATGCCCGAGATCTTGTGCCAAATGGGGGCCTCTGGATTCGTTTGGAAAATCCGAAATTTCGAATTTAATCGACCCGGATTGTTGCGGGCCCGTTTACAAGCTCTGAATTTTTTTTTCCCCCCCATCAGTCAAGACGTCTGTCCTTTTGATTCGAATTTTATGGAAAACAATGATTTCTTGAACACCACTGGAGGATTGAAAATATTGGGCAATACTTATTTTTCGTTATAAAAGTCTCGGAATATTTTCTTCAATGAATATCAAAGGGTGGAATAGCTGGGGAAGAAAAAAAAAGACGATGATTCGTTCGACTGAATCGAAGCAGCATAAAAATAGGAGAAATTGTTATTCAAAGATGCACAACGATTAACAAGTTTATAGTTTGAATAATTATGTTCGAATTTTTTAAAATTATAAGCGAATTGGAAAGTCTACTCAAAGACTGCAATTGCACTTGGGGCGAGGAGAAGGTTTTTTTTAGCAGAAGCAGATAGGGGATGACGTTTAAAAATTAATTAACTATCCCACTGTAATTTGAAAAGTTTTCACGTTGAGAAAAATGCAGTTTTTTTTTTCTTAAAATTCATGCATCAGAGCATTTATTTTCTTGTCATTGAATAATTAAAATGATTCCCAAAGGGATAAATTTGGTCCTTTGAATTGAGGTAGCCCTTGCACTTTTTGGGATCAATTGGAGAATTTGGTGAACTTGAAATATTTGAATGCTGGAAGACTTGCTCTTTAAGACCGCAAAGCTTCAGATCACGTTGCCAACTTTTTCTGCGAGAAATTTCGATTTTAAAATCATCGTTTTAGCACAGAATATACGAAAAAAATCTTAGCTCACCACAAGTTCAACTGAAAAATGAACTAATTTAAATACCAGAGAAGTGATTCATTTGCTAATCAATTTGTTTGCGTAATTATTAGCTTTCGATAAATTAGATTTTAAAAAAAGTATGGTCACGGGATGTTTGGCAAAGATACTTCGAATTAATAATTAGGACAACTCCGTCAGTTTACGATCTAACCGATCAGCTGACAGCCGTTTCCTGCGAGTGTTGCTCGTGGGAATTTCATGTATTTATCATTATTAAAAAATCCAACCCTATCGTTTCCATATTAGTTAAATTATTTTAATTATCAAAATCAATTGAGAGTTATCTAATTATACACCATTTTCATTACAAAACTTCCAACAGCAGTAAGGTCAGCCAAGGCGAAATGATTCAACGGACTCGTTAAATGGATGCCGAAGAATCGAGATGCCGAAGAATCGAGATAATTTACGTCCTAAAAGACATCTCCACAGTAAAAAATACGAAGAAGGGGTGGATTAAAAATTCGTCAACCACATGATATCTATAGAATTACCACAATTCGAAATTTGCATATTTTCACATAGAAAAATCCTGTATAGCCCCCGTGTTTTTTTTTATCAAGCCGGTTGATGCACCGAAGAAACTTGAAACACACCAAAAAAATTTTCAATTATATAGCAGTTTTGCCAACTTGTCCAGACCATCTGAATCCTCAATTTTATTTTTAGAAGCCCATCATAGAGTTCAATAGTCATTATACATATTTTCGTATCCATGATTAACCAAATTTTCCGTTGTCGTAGGTTTTTCGGGTGACTCGAGCCCCTTAATGTACAGAAAATTATAAAATAAATAAATTTTCCTCAAAACAAGTTCGATTGATAAGAAATTGGTCACAAATTTAGCAAAATTAGATTGCCTACAAAATTCGTTTCTTCAGATTAAAAAAAAATCATAGATCAGCTGACCAATTGACTTTTCTTCAACTCTAAAAAAACATTGAAAAGGTTTATTATGATCTATGAGCTATAAGCAAGTTTTACGGAGGAGGCGTAAGGGGGAAGGTTTCAACGAAGCGATTCAAACGGGGTAGATCTCTCTCAACGGTTATTTAAATCTCCTGTATATGTGTCGTGCACTTGTCGATGCCATATGGCTTGGTCCCGTCGTACGATGGGCACCCCCAACGGACCTTCATGGGAACCAGGCACAGAACCCCCCTTGAACTCTTCGCCACTACCACCAGCGAGGCCCTCCCTTCCTTCCTCCGTGTAACAACGTGCTCTCCCGTAACCCCCGTGCACAGCAGCAGGAATGCAAACGTTCATCGTTTCTCTATATACATATATCCAGGACTAATTCGTAGCTGCACGCCGGGAATTTAGACAATGAGGATGCGGTCGAGCTCCTTTCGTGTATATCGCATAACTCCGCGTTTTATACCCCCCCGAGATGCGCTTCCTACGCATCGAAACTTACATACGTCTCGGAGAGCGTGTGAAAAAACGTTGAAAGATTCCCAATTCACCGAGTAAACTGAAAATTTGTATGCTTATCATGTTGCTTCCTTATCGAGGAAGCTTCAATTTCATGAACAAAAAAAAATCGCGAATTTCTTGCCAGAGTTCTTAAATCAAGAAATAAAATTTATAAAAAATGTCTGTTGTGTGTGTGTGTGTGTGTGTGTGTGTGTGTGTGTGTGTGTGTGTGTGTGTGTGTGTGTGTGTGTGTGTGTGTGTGTGTGTGTGTTGCCCTTGCAAAATTCAAATCTTCGTAACTTTAGAACGGTCTGAGCTACATTACTGCCTTTCCGTAGACAAGTACAGTAGTGCAGCTCTTTCACTGCAATTTTCGTCAAATTTCTTCAAAAATTTCAAATTATGTGTCATTTTGAAATAAAAAAAAAATGTCCATGGTCCCTCTAACTTTTGAAAATTTCGAGATATAGGGTTAATTTTTTTTTTATAAAAATAGGCTAGGAGACAAGGATTTTTATATTGAATTTAGCGAGAATTGCTCAAGGGGTTGAAATTTCATAAAATTTTGAAATTTTCGAAAAATTTCTTTTAGCGCTTTAACTTTTGTACATTTGGCGATATCGAGCCAATTTTTTTTTTTACAAAAATAGGCTAGGGGATAAGGATATTTGGTATCGAATTTGGCAAGAATCGTTTGAGGAATTTAGATTTCACATGATTACTTTTTGCATGATTAGCAAGCCTTCGTGTATTGAAAATACTTGAGGACCTCGATTTACATAGGTGCAACGCAAGGGCTTATACACAGACAGGGGGCCAAGAAAAAGCAAATTTTTGAGATTTTTTTTTAAATATTATAAGCATTTATATGTACAGTAGTTTTCTATTTGAAAAAGCAACGTTTGCAGAACATACAGTAATTATTTCGTGTAAAAATAATCATTTATTAAGAAGTTACATTCGATGTCCGGGGAATATAACGCTTTCAAAGTCGTTGAGCAAGATATCTTAAAAAGTGCGGAATAAATCTTTCTGAAATTTTTGATTAATTTTAGATTTGATAAACGAAAAATATCTGTCATTTCGAAAAAAATCGTAATTTCGGAAATTTCATCGATTAATCATAGGGTAAACTAATATAGTGACGAAATATCTTGGTTCTTTGATTACGGATATAATCTGGTTCCGAACGCCAGTTCTCTCCCCTTAAAAGTACTTTTTATAAAGTGCTTCTCGAACTTCGATTGTAACTTCCTTATAAATAAATATTTCTGCATGAAAAAGTTACTGAATGTACTGAATGTTACTCATTGAAATACAAAACTGCCGTATACGGCACTTACAAAATTTTTTCAATTCGCTTTTTTCGGCCTCCTGAACAATCCCGTTGAACAGTCCGGGCTCGGCGGCGTATACCGATCGGTGCAGCGTATGGTGGGAAAAAGCGCTGCGCCAATCACGGCACCGCGAGTTACAAGGTCAGCCGCGCAGAATACTAGTGCGCAATATGGAGCGAACTAAGTGCGATGTGGTCCCGAAGTTGCTGCTACATCAAGCTCCTAGTGTATTTGGAGCCATAAAAAAATACCAGGATCCCGCAAAATATTGCTGATTGAACCGGAAACAAATTTCATTTTCTCCTCAATAACTTTCTCAGGCTTTGAATGAACATTTCTCCGAATTTTTTTCACATAAAGTATGCTTTTTTTTTTATCGATAGCGTTGAAAAATGTTCAATTCCAAGTTTCCTTGTACCAAAAAAGTTTCAAATAAACAAAAATTATACGAGATTATTAAAATTTCATAAAGAAAATGTAATAAATACGATTCCATCAAGACGAATACGTTCACAACAGCAGGACAAAGTCTGCTGGTGGTATATTATGCTAATCGAGCTTCTAATAAGAGGTCCAAAAGAGGGTTCCCCCCATTCTTGACGTATACGTCCATCGTGGAGTCACGTTGCGGAAAGTCAACAGGTGGGATCCACACACCGTCGACTCTCGACACCCCCTGCCAAGTCAGTTGGCGGTTGGCATGGGAAAAAGTAACGGAAATCAATGTTTCCGTGACGCTTTGAGTATTTCGTCTGGATAGCATCGTCTCTCTCGTAATTGTGACTCGTATAGAGACTCGTTATAGTTTGATCCCGCATAAGTTAATTCGTGTATTATGAAGACTGAGCACGTCCTAACTTTCTGAGCAACAGTAAATATTGATAGTTATTATTCTAATATTCCAATAGTTATCATTGCCTTTAGAAAGTCAATAATATGTTATTAATAACTGAAACTATAATATATATATATATATATATATATATTGTCTAATAATGTATAATTATTATAGTTGCAGTTCAATAATACCAATAGTTGATACTAGTGTTATTATTAAATGTCAACAGTAATAACTCTATAAGAGCAAATATATTACAAATAATTATAATTTAATGTCAACAGGACGAACTTTCTGAGGACAATAATAATTTATATTATTTTTAATAGTTATAGGATTGAATTTTATAGATACTTTCTGTGAAAAGTAAGGGCACGTATAATTATTATTATTCGAAACAATAATAACTATACGTTAACTTACATATTCTTACATATTCATATTCTCATATTGTATAACTTACATTCAATATTCTCACTTTTACGAATATCCATTCGCATATTGACCGATACTATTTTAAATTTAAATATATTAATTTATAGACAATACAAATAGAATGCAACTCTGAGGATACCTGCCGAATCTTTGGTGTTCAAGGGCCCTCGTCAGGATAAACGTACGTAATAGCAACATTCACGGTGGAATAAAAGTATAGGGGAGAGTAGGGCAGTATGATCGTACGAGGCACAGAAATCATCTAAATTATTTTCATGTCAAGGAGGCTGTGTTAGAACCGCGAATCTGTGCTGCAATTATTTACAAAATGTAAGTAAAGTAAATTTCGGTCAACGAACAATCGGATTATCGTACATTAAATCGCATTTTTTTACTCGGTGCTTTTTTCTAGATCTATCGTAAGTTCCACTTCATTATACAATTCGTTTTTTCTATTGTCACACACGATTCGCATAAAGTTTTCAATCGAATCGTTCTCACGTTTAATTCGGAGCAATGTGAACAGGGTTTACTTTATATTACATTATGACACATTTCCTTCACAAAAATAACGGATTTGACCATCGTACAGGAATTCCCAAAGATATAAACAAAAAAATCATGTCCGAAAGGATTAAGTCCGCGTCGATATTTTATTTTTCATGCCCCAATTAAGTTTCGAGTGTCCTCTTTAAATTAAATATTTCTCACCTAACTACAGATTTTTTTTGCACTCTGCAGCATAGTGAGACTTTTTTATGGTCAAAATTATTCACGCAAATTATTCACGATAATAAAAAAAATTTCGAATCAACGCCATTCCTTTAATTTTCGATGTACAGGAGTAAAAAAAATGCTCCTTGAACAGGATTTTTATCCTTCTAGAAGCTAATGACCAGTTTTTTCTTTGTTGGAATTAAACTATACAATAATAATTATACATCCATTTCTGTTTCAAATCTCTCAGATTTTAGTCCATAATGTACATTTTTACATTGAATTTTTGGATTTTCTGGCCATTAGGATCTAAATAAAGGTCTCCAGAATGACCTGCTCAAATTCCAATTCATTCGGTTTCGCAGTTTAGAAATGGCATTGTCTCAAAAATTTACATGCACTCTGCTTTACCGCTCAAGTCGGTAAAACAGAGCTTTCACATGCTTCTTGAAACTACGATAAATGAAAATATTAATTATGACAATTTTCAATGTTGCACCGCATAGAACCTTGTCGATTCAGTTCCCATGCTGCGTCATCGTTTCAGGACGTCGATCACGACACTCCCACAAGCCTAAAAATTTTCTCTAGGTACGTATAAATACTATATTTATATGTATATATATATATATATATATATATATTTTAACACACGATCCTTCATGACTGAAGATCGGGTTTGCGATCGTAACGTCAGGCACATATAGACGGATCATTAGGTCGAGATATGGGATAAATCAGATAGGGTTGAAGATACTTATATACATGTAGGACATGGCGTCCGATCCGGCTAATACTTGCGCTCTAGTAAAATGCGTACATGAGCACGAGCCCGCGCTGCTCCTCCCCCCAGAAAAAGTGTCGCGTGCCCTTTTGTGCGGTACCCCTTTTTGTCCCTTATTATACATACACATCTATATATATATATATATATATATATATGTATATATACATATTTTTTTTTCCCTCAGCCTGACCCCGTGTTATGCGCGTGTTAATCGACAATGCAAGTCATAAATTATCGAAACCCTAATAGAGATGTGTCGTACAGGAAAAAGGGGATGTAGAGATAAAAAAAAGAGAGCATGAAGAAAAGTCGAAAAAAAAAAATGTTGCTGCGGAAAATCGCGATCATAATTCACGTTAACTATCCCCTGCCAGTTGCATGTACGCCCTTTTTTTCATGATTGTCGCGTGCGGTCTGCCCAAAATCTACCCCACAAATTCCATCTCTTCTCGTTTCTCTTTGTTTTTTTTTTTTTTTTGTTTTTTGATCATTGACGTTTTCATGCATCGAGAGGGCATCGTGCGAATTCTGCAGAGTCAAAAGTTACCGTCTTCTTCAAGTTTTCACGATCTTCTCTGTTTTGATCCTTCTTGATGATACAAGAAAGAATTAAAATTCGTATAAAATATTCGTTCCATTTAATATTCTGCTTGACCCAATTGAGATTTTCTCTAATCATTTATAGGTTTGTGCAAGGCGAGAAAATTATTGCTGGAACAGTAGAATGATAATTGGTTCGGTCGAATCGTCTCTCTCCAGTGATAGATATTGTCTCGTGAGGAATGTGTCGTTCCGATATTCTCTCGTCTTAGGATTTGGGAAAAGTTAATCAAATCCGAAGTTCAGGAGATAAATATTCTTGATGATTTTTTATTCCTATCTTTGAAAAGCTGGGATGGCTCGACAATAATATAAAATAGCCATCATCGATATAATAAGAGATTCGAGTCATATTTCGTGAAAGTTTCATGTCAGTATCGAGTACGCGAGGAAGAGGAATCTCTATATGATATAGGAGAGCTTCTTATAGGCGCTGTAGCGACGCTTCTCTCGCGAGAGAGAGAGTCTTCGTTCAAAGCCATCTGACGAAGCGGTGGCGAAACATCGCATTTTTATCTAGCTCTTTTATCGGCAACTCTGTTAAGGAGGTTCAGTGATTGGAGCGAATCCAAGATAAAAATCTGATTTTTTTTTTTATAGCATTGTCGAGACTTTCGTACATGCGTATGCGAAGTCTGCACGAAATTTACCGTACAGTTTCCGAGATATTAATTATTAAAGTTGATGAATTTATCACACGTGGACTACAAAATCCTCGACAAAATCTGTCTGTGCTCTCATATATCGATTTTTTTATGCTACCTAGAACCAAGATACATGTAAAAGAAACTAATGGTTGCGGTCCTTGAGTCTTTGTGATCAATAAGGCAGCTTGAATTGATAATTTTACCGCAATAATAAGCAAGAAATTGATAAATAAAGTCGAGAAAATCCGAAATATTCGGAGAGCGAGACTTCACGTGACGTAACAGCAACCATCTTGCTCGAAATTTTGCAACGCCGAATACCCGCGCAAATTTGAATCATCTATCGGATATTTTCTATTTTTAACGCAAATTAAAAATATAAATGTGCGAAGTCGTTCATTTTTTTGGATGGAGATTTTAAAGGGCCTTTTGTCAATATTTACTTAAAGTTCTTTCATTTGTAGCCAAAGCACCTCAATTTTTCTCCCGACATGTATACAACGCATCTATATATATATATAAATTCAGCGTGATAAAACCGCCATATAAAAGGAAACGCCGGTGGAGCTGCATTGAGGTTAACCTCAACGCGACGCTTTTTATTTCCATTCGCAATATTGTCTCTCCACTTCTTGATGTTTTTGCGACAAAACCTATCTTTGTCTCTACACTGGATTTCAGGTACAATTCCATTTCTCGTTTGAAAACCTTTTAATGCATTTGTGTTGATCTCCATGTTTACCGGCTGCAAAAAATAACAAGCCGGGCACATCACACGGGACAGATGACAGCCATCGATAATACGACGATGCCAAACGTCAAACATACGGCGTACTACTGAAGTCAAGTAGTAGATTATTGAGTTTTTTCCTTATTATAAAAATGACAAGAAACTCGAAATTCAATGCTTAAAAAATATTTTTCGAAAAATAGGCCATATACATATATCTAAACCGTACCGGTATTGCGGCGCAAAATAGACTCTCAGTTCACTAGCATGGTCATCACTGAACCTCCTTAAGGAGCCAGGAGCACTTTTAATACCAAAATATCCTATAATTTCTAAATTTTCTGGGTGATCATTTGAAATAATAAATGGTATTGGGTTATCGAAGCTTTAATGGCGAATTCTTCGAAATTGATTGTACAGAGCATTTTATAATTATTTATGAAAACTTCTGTATATACTGAAAACTTTTCATTCATAATTGGCATTTATGTTATTGTTTATATTTATTAAAAAATATAAACAATAATAATAATGGAGATTTTTGTCATGAAAATGTAAAAAAATGTTTTTTTTTTTTCATGAAGAAAAATTTTAAAAAATTGTAAAATAAAAACAATCATTATATTGACGAATAAGCCTGGCAAAGACTTTCTCAAACTTCCGATGGCACGTGACACAATAAAAAAGCGAGCCTTTATGATAATAGCTCTCTCTCTCTCTCTCTCTTCCTCTCTCTCTCCATCCTTCGAATATTATTATACGCCATATATATTATAATATGATCCAGAGGCTCAACCGGGGTATCTAAATGCATCCGATGGACCAGCCCGTGTGTTTCGAACACCCCACGTAGGCGTGTGCTCTGTAAAGGCACATCTCCCTGTCTCTCCCTCGCTTCATATTGCAACGGGCGTCTGGTTGAAAAAAAAAAAATAATAAAAATAAAAATAAAAATCCGCTCAACGATGGGAGAGGCTCGTCGCGAGCACAGATGCGCCACCCCTGTGTCGCAAAAGGGTTGAAAAAAATTGAAATAAAAAAATTCACAGGCGTTATATGACGTTCTCTTGTTTGACATCATTATTCGCGACGTTCGAGTTATATTTGTGCCAGAAATTCCATGGCAGCTCGATCCACGCGTTTCACTAGCGTAGTCTCTCAAATTTTTTATCTTATTCAAATGACTCTAAAAAAGGTTTAGTTTTTTCAACAACAAAAATCTACAAATTTCTATTCAATGATGAATTATTAAAACATATTTTCGACAATGATACGTAAGATTGAAACATCTGTAAAATTAAAAAAAAAAAGAATGCTGTATCATACATCAAGATTTTTGGATTTTTTTCTTTCAATTGAAAAAAAAAAACATCTGTTTTTTTGAAATTTTTTTGGTGATTTTGTTTTCTTATAAATGAAACTTTGCGATGGTGAAAAAAAAAGAATTCGAGAATTCAATGCCAATGTGTTTGAAATGTCCCAAAATGTCGAAAAATCGTGTTTAAGAAAAATGCCTCAGCGTGAGTGTGTGTGTGTGTGTGTGTGTGTGTGTGTGTGTGTGTGTACAAATCCTGCAAAATTCAAACTTCTATATCTCAAAAACTGCTGAAGCAATCGTGAGTAAACTTTGCACACAACTTGAGCACGAGACCTCCTTTGTTCGTTAAAACTGTTGCAATAATAATCTATAACGGATGTCATATTTTAAGAAGGTTCTTCGAGTAATCGCTAGTTAATGCAAAAAAAACAATAATACGCTACTCGTATTATGCAACGTATAGTTACAAATTTGAGATACCATTTAAAAATTTCATTAAAATAGTAATAATATGATATTTTACTAATTCACTGTTTTTATAAAATTTATATCTAGACATGTACGAGACTCAAGTAGTACTCGAGTATTTAAATCTGTTAAAGTTGCAATATAGGGATGGTCACGACGGGTACGTCCATAGACGACCACGCTAATCATAAAATTATTTTCTGTATTTTAATAATTATTGCTACAGAATGATATACTTGAATTCTTTCATTACGTGCTATTCGGATATGATATTTTATTGTTATTTTTTTAGGACAGTTTAGTTGATTCCATTGCTGCATGAAAATCGGATTCGTTAAAATATTCTTGGTACATTTAGAAGTATGCTTCATTTAAATCGTTTGCATTACCGAATATATATTTCTCGTGTTATTATTGCTGAACAATTCTAATATAATCATAATTACTATTTTTGCTGAAAGAGGAGCTTCGTATGACTATCTGTCTAAGACACTGCCAATGACAATTCAAATTTCTATAACTTGTTCACTTCCCGCTGCCACATTGTCAAGTTTCTTTAAATGGCTGACGCGCAACTACCGCAATTTTTCAGTATTTCTTTGACTCATTGGAAACTTCAAAATTCACTCTATTGTAATATCGTTTTCCATTGAAAGCTGCATTGTTTACGATGAGAAATGTTTTAATATCCTGTATAATATTTTACGATCACCCGTAAGTCTTCCGAAAATTTTTACACAAAGAGGTTAGAGGACAAGGATGTTTGGTATTGAATTTGGCAAGAATCGATCAAGGGATTCGGATGTAAAAATTTTTTTGATTTTTTCAAAAACTTGCGCAAAAGTTTTGGCGTCAGGGCAAAATTTTTTACGTTAATAGATTATAGGACAAGAGTGCATGGTATTGAATTTGAAGAGAATCGCTCACGGGGTTCAACTAAAAAAAAAATTGTAAACGCTATAATTTCAGCAAATTTTAAGATAGCGGGCTCATATTTTCTACGTAAAAAGAATATTTTAAAGAGTGACGGGCATTGAATTAAAAAAAAAACAATGAAAAAACTATAAGATGTTCTTAAATTTATTAATTTTTTCAGTGATTATGAAAAATTCGATGTTCGTTATGTTTTTATTGAAATCAAGTGTAGAAAGAAAAGCGTGAAAATTAGAAATTTGCACATTGCTTCCTAATCATATTATCTCGCTTGAAAATCTTTTTCCATGAGCAATTGCTCGTACTAGCCTCATTGTGTCGTTTAAAAAATTCATAATCAATTATCAATTACTGAAAACCTTAAAAATAATAAATAAAATAAAAACTGATGCATGTGCCGAATGATTTTTTTTTGGATGTTTTTTCCTCTCTGTCATTGCGATGTCATTTTAGATCGAGCATGATAAATTATGTTTTTAAATTAATGCTAAATCACAAATTATTATGAACTGCTCGTCGTAAAGACGCTGCCCGCGGCCTTACTTGATAAAATAAAAATCATAAAATCTTATCCTCGCTGAAATTGCTTTCTCACCTAAACTCATTCCTTCATCACTTTCTCCTTGCCCAAGTCGAAAAGCCTCTTGCCGTTTCGCCATTCGTGAATATTTAGCCTGAGAAACGCGATTTTCATCCGGGGAACTTGGTCTCTTAATTAATTTTGAGATATTAACATTACCCTCGGTCATAGCGTATACATAATATATACGGTATATAGTATAGGACTGACTTAATTGCTACGGTAAGTTTCGCCACTAAAAGTGCCCCATAAAAGTGCTACTTCATTTTGCCCCGCTGCCCTGTGAGAATCGCGAACTCTCGGGGTTCTCTTCTCTCTCTCTCTCTCTCTCTCTCTCTCTCTCTCTCTCTCTCTCTCTCTCTCTCTCTCTCTCTCTCTCTTTCTCTCTCTCTTTCAGTCTCTTTCTCTACGACGAGCTATACAAGAAAGTATGCCGAGCACGAATCTCGCTCTATATCGTTATGCCCAGCCCTTATAATCGAGGTCGAAAGGGCTTCCAGCATCGTCGTCCTCGTCGTCATCGTCGTCGTGGATTTACTGAAGAATCCTTCGGGGGTCTCTTTTTCCAGATCACATAACGACGTTAAAATATATTATATATATATTTTTGGAGGAGTTACCTACTTATTTAAATAATCCTCGTTGAATAGTTACTCATTAAAATAGTCCTAGTTTAATTTGAATTTAAACGTTACATGTAGAATTAGACGAGACATTTTTCGGTATACTCAAAATGTCATAAAAACTGAACTAGTCGAGGACGCGTGTATGTCAGGTACTCTCGAGTCGTTGCACAACTAAACTTTCCATTCATGAATATTTTATTCAAAGACTAACTAAAAGAAAATTATGTTCTTTAAAACTTTCAACTGTTCTTCAAAATTTTCAACTGTAAATTTAGTTGCTGAATTAGGCTTACGATTTTCCTGATGAGAATTGTTGAAAATTGAATTATTATTATTATTTTTAAAAAATAAAAGTAGTAATACGAGCAGCAACATTTTGATCGTATCGAGGATAAACGAACATATTTAGCATGACTGGGTCCAGATTAACGAAGATTTTCCACATAGCCTAAAAATTTAGGAAAATTGGTAAAAGTGCGTCTGCAGCATGCTCAAATGTTTTTGAACTTATTTGATTCTTAACTACTCTCAAAATGTGCGGGCATTCAATGATTTTTATATTTTTGAAAAAATTTTGTTTTAATTCTCAATAAAAAAACAAAGCCAAATGCACTTCTCAATAAGATTTGCAAATTTTAGCTCGAAAAATAGAAGACGACCTTGTTAATGGAAATCCTTAATCGATTCTCTTCAGATTCAATACCAAATTCAAAATCCAATCGTATGGAGCAAGTGCTTAAATTTTTGCGTTCAAAAGAAAAAAAATCTAGCTCGAGATATGAAAAAATGTAATGTTAAAACATAAAAATTATTTATTTAAATATCAAAATATTATAAATATTTTTTTTTTCGTAGCTTAAGCTTTCTTCAAGTTATAGCGATTTTAATTTTGAAAGCAAGTCACACCCCCACGCACGCACACACATATATTCGTCGGGATAGTTTTGGCAAAGACTAATCTTCGATCTTTTTGACAATGGTTAGCGCTCTGACATGGAAATGAGGTTTTTTTTTCTAAACAGCCCCCTATATGTAAAAGCAAAAATTTAAATATAAATTTAGAAAAATTTGAACATGAATTAAAAAAAAAAAATTGAACACAAATTCGGAAAATTTGAGCATAAATTTAGAAAAATTTTTACATTTTTTTTTTTTTTCATTTTCAACGAAAAATTATGTTTTCAACGCTTAGTCGTGAATTTCTTCGACATTCGATCGAATTTTTCAAGCATGTTTGGGGAGTCGAAACTCGAGAATTTTCGACCCGACGAAACGTTGTATACTCGCAGGGACGATCAGAGAGGGACTTTCGTATAATTACGCGTAAACATTTAACCGGAACTGCTCGAGTTCGGCACTTCCGGCACAGCTTGACTCTCTCTCTCTCCTTCTCTCTCACGTGACTTTAACGTATCGCGGACATTGACTAAAATACACGATGCAATATGCATATCGCGTCGCCCCGTTGGTCAGATAATTTCGACGATTTACCCGCTATGACTGTTGCGCACGTGTTACGATATTGAATTTACAAGAATTGAACTCCGCAACCGAGGCAAAGGGCAACTTTTTTTCAACCCCCTGAGATTAAAAAAAAAAAAAAAACCCCCCAGGCCACAAAATAGTAAAATAAAAAAGTAGATATGTTGTAATGTCGAGAATTAGAAAAAACGTAATTAAATTAAAAAAAAAACAAATTTGAAATCTACTGTACCATAAATTCTCAAAATGTGTGTGTGTGTGTGTCTGTGTGTGTGCGTGTGCGTGCATTTTTTTCTTTTAATGACACAAATTTAATTTAAAGGAGTGTCATTGTCGTTTTTTTTTTTTTTCAATCAAATTTAATTTTTTTTTCTCGAGACGAGTAAGAAAATTTTATTTTAAGTTTTTAGCGATTACTCATTATGTAGCGCGGGAAAATTTTTCGCTCGGAACAGATTAAAAATGTCGATCGGACACGCTGCCTGTGCCCGGATTAGGCTCGAAACAACGACCTCGAGTATGGGACGAAAACTGGCTGGCGAGGCGAGATTCAACTTTGACGATAATCACCGTTTTAATTACCGCGACATCTGGCTGTCGCATTTATACCTTCCCCGTTCAACGCATAACGCATATAATGTCACGGGCAATGAGAAAACTTTTGCTCCGCTATATATATATATATATATATATATATATATATATATATATATGTAGATGTAGATATATATACATAACGAGAGTTACAACGAGATAACTGTCGTGGAGAGTCGAGCGCCTGGTAGTGAAGAGTCGTAAAACATCTTTGATTTTGCAACATGAAGGTGTAGTCGATATGAAATTCTCTTGGGATAAATTGCCAATTATGCTAAATCATATCTAATTTCTCAATATTAACCTAATAATAATAATGGATTTAATATAAAGTGTACATAATATAAAGTGCATACATAATGCATGTGCATAATATCGTATATGCATATTTGTCATATTAAACGAATCGCATATGACTATTATTATTTTTTTAAATAAAAATGATCTTTCCTTCCCTCTCATTTTCCCTTTCATTTTTTTTTTCGCATATAATTAAATGCAGCTTCTACGGCTGCAATTGAATCTGCGGACGCGAATTTTTACTCTATCGATATCTGGATGGGACAGCCGTGGCAAGATGTAGAATTGAAAAAAATATGTATATATATATTTTTGCGACTAGAATCGAATGTTGGGATGGCGGAGAAATATAGAATTTGCCGCATCGGGACGCAATTTTTGAGCGCAAACTTGCGAGGGTATACCGATCAGGTGGATAAAGACGCTTTAGGTGTTCGTGTTCGGTGTGGACGATCCCACATGTGAATACCATCATAATGGAACTGTGTCCAATTGCCGATTAGCATATACGAAATTGATTGATATGAAGTTGCGACGGTTCACCTCTCTCTCTCTCTCTCCTTGAATTTTTAATGGACATCTTATGAGGAAATAACTTTTTTAAATTTGCATCCTTGATGGATTCAGGGGTCCGCTATGGGTTAAGCAACAATGATTGGGACCATCACTTGGATGGATGACTGCTTAGCTATGCGTTGGCTGGATCATTGAATTGGGGGGGGGGGGGGGGGGGGGAGGCAGTCTTTCAGGGACTGGTTGTTATTTCCCCGTAGGAGCAACGGATCTCTAAAAAAAAAATACCGCCCGTACCGGCAGGGGTGTTCGGTAATTTCCCCGTGTCCTTGTGCAAATGCGACGCAAAAGTGCATTTTAAGACTCCAATGGATGCGTAACACATTCACGATGAGAAAGAAATGTGCAAATTTCGTTTCGCCTGCCGTAAATGGTCCATCCTCTAATTTTTCACACATATCGCTTCCCTATAACTTTTCATTGAGTGATCAGCCGCAAGGTCAATCCCCGATCGTGACTTTTCTATCAAAAGTACTACACAGTTTCATTGTTTCCGTAATAGAGAGAACAATTGAATCCTACGGCTCGTGCTGCAGCCGCATATGGGAGGTCAACCCCGAACGGCCGCGCTGTCGTTAAAAGCACCTCGTACGAATTAATCGTTCCCCGTGTCGCATATCTGATTGTTCCTGCGAGTGGAGAGCGTTTTTTTTTTCTCCTCTTTTTCAAGCGCTTAATAATGTGGGGCGGCCGGATATGATGATTATCGACGATCCGTATGAATATTACCGCGTATGCGGATAGGAAAAATGTGCCGATGCGGTGACTCGGAGAGGCTCCGGATGGGGCAACAACGCGCACGCGGCCGTATCAGAGGGGGTCATTTGCGTTTTCCAGTCAACCAGAGTCAACCGGAGTCGGAACGTATATATAATAGTATATGGGCAAAACGACCGTACGTAACACACATATGAGCTCGCGAGGCCTCTGTGCGCGTTTTGACTTCGATAGATAATCAGTGCGCGCACGTTTCAACCCCATCCCCTACCCCTAGGCGAATGCGAAGGGTGAAAAAAAAAAAATACTCAACGGCCGTCCAGGTGAATCACGCCGGAATCACGAGCCCGTGACCTTTTAGCGTATACGGTGTCCGTCATATATATAGGTACATGTGTATGTATACGTGAGCACAGGGTGGATAATTCAGCTTTCCCGATTCGTACGATTAACCCTCTGGCCACCCTCATCGTGGCTCCCTCGATCTCATCTATGTATAATTGTAACGCATGTGGAGCATTGGTATGGTAGAAGCGGTAACGTTGCCGGATAGTCACCTGCCCCGCACTCGCCCCGATCGCTAATCGTATGCACACGAGCCACCGTACGACGCGTACACACATATATATATATATATATATATATATATATATATATACATGCATGTGGATTCGATGTGTATCGCATCGGGAGCCAAATCACAGGCTTATAGCGAGTAAGAAGAGAGATGGGGCATGGGGCATGGGCTTTGGGGCTAGGGGAGTGGGGATATTATAAGGGTTGTTACTCGTGGGATGAGGGGGGGGGGGGGGGGGGGATGTTACTCATCGGCGCGGGTGAATTTTTAGCATGTCCGATGTTCGAAGGACTTACCGGTCTCTCGATCACTCCTGTCCTCGGTCGTGTTCTCCCCGAGCATGTCCTGAAGCTGAAGAGGCTCCCGTAGACCCAGAAGTAATTCCTCACTCGCCCCAATGTCTCTTACCGCCTCGTAGACCACCTATAACATCGTTTTACACATATGAGTACGTTTTTATTTTTTTCCACGACTTTTCCGTCATCTTTTTTTTTTTTTTTTTAAGATGAAAATGAGCGTTTCTATCGCTTTACAGTGACACAATTTCTGCACAGTTCGATGGAATCATATTGTTATTCTAATATTGCGGATGTTGTCCCTTAGCCTTGTGATTATTGGGGTCATTGATCAAAGCTTATATTCCCAGCGAAAAGTTTGTTCCTATCGGAATTTCGGTATTTCGCTACGTGACAAAAAATTTGAACAAAAATCAACGATATTGAATGTATATGTTTGAAACGTTGATTTTGCTCCTTCATAGAAGAAGCTTTGTTTTCGCGAAAACGATTTTTTTTTTTTTTTTTCGAGAATTTCATGTCAGAGAGCTTAAAATTTTCCAAATAGTGAAGAAATCATATTTAGAAAAAATGTCTGGACGTATGTGTGTGTGTGTGTGTGTGTGTGTGGGTATTTGCTGGCTTTGTAAAATTCAAACATTTATATCTCCGAGAACGCCTTGAGCAATCGTGCCCGAATTTCGCTCAAAAATTTAATGTTTTATAGAATTTTGAATTTTTCAAGAAATGTCTGTACTCGCTCCAACTTTTGTAAATTTTTAGCTACCGGGTCGAATCTTTATACATCGATAGGATATTTTCACATAAATGTGCATATGGGGACCAGAGGATGTTTGGTACTGAATTTGGCGATGATCGATGAAACGATTCAGTTTTTATGAAATTTTGAATTTTTAGAAATTTTGAATTTTTAAGGGAATAGATATGTTCTCTAATTTTCGTGAATTTACCACTATCGAGCCAGCCCTTTATACACAAATATGTTCGAATACATAAATGAGTTTGAAAATAACTGTTAAATGAGTTTAGTTTTTCGAAAACTTTGAATTATTTGGAATTTCGAATTTTTAAATGAAATTACATGTTCCCTCAAACTTTCGCTAATTTATCACTACCAGGCCAGCACTTTACACATAAATAGCTTAGGGGAAAACAATTTTCGGTATTGAATTTGACAAGAATCGCGAAAGAAGTTTAGATTTTTTTGTTATATTAATTTGTTCATATTTCGAATGTATATGGGAAGTGATATGCTTGCCTAACTTTCATCAATTTGCTAATATCGAGCCGTCACTTGTCACAAAAATAAGCTAACAAGGAGCACTGATGCTCGGTAAACTATTAATTATGCCGCAACATCGTAAGATCGATTGACGACACGCGTAATGGTTATTTGTTCAAACGGCATTTATTCGTCCGAAAAGTAAGGGACAAGCTTGTCCGCATTTTTGAAGTCGAAAATATAGAATTATATTCAATGAACGTTGAGCGAAATGGAATTCGCAAAAAAAAATGGTGCAAATTCGAAACTTGCACATAAAGCTTCCTCTCGGAGAAAGCCAAAATTGAAAACGTCATTAGAGCGAAGAGTTTCGTGATCGAGATAAAATATAATGAGGAAGCAATGTGTGCAGCTTTCTAATTTGAATGGTTTCTTGTTTAAAAAAGTGATTGAAAAAAATGTTGACCCGTTAAAATACCAATAATGATGAGAGGAAGTCGCCCGTTTGTCGGCAGACTCTGCGACGTGGGGTGTGTGTGTGCGAAGGGAAGTTCGGACAGTGAGGGACGGTGAGGAGGGAGAAGAGGGAGGGGGAAGCATCGCAACAATCCCCGGAGACCCCCGGGGTGACTTAATAACTAAACAGCCTGTATACGCGTTAGCTAAAGCTTAGGGAGTCATCCCCTACCCCCATCGAGTCACCCCCATTTACACAAGAATAACACACGTATCGAATCTCTGGTGCGTGTGAGTCGCCCGTACTGAGATATTATACAATACATACATGGACAGAGCATATGGCCCAATTCACACTGAATTCCCATCGTTGATCTTTCTCTCTTCTCCTGCTCTTCTTTCTCCCTGTGGTCGCGTTGTCAGGTTTTGTTATGCTCCATGTCATATCTTCAGCTAACCCCGAAATTTCACCCCCGACCTTCGCAAGAATGATGCACCATCAAACATCCGCGAACCCCCTTGGACCAACATTAAAAGAACACTTGACGTCTCGCACGATGACAACAATAATCGCGGTTGTAAAATTTAGTATTGAAACTTATTATTGTTATTTTCGTTGTCATTGTTTTTTCAAAAATAATAATACAAACTTTGCATTGTTAAAATGTACAATGAATGGGCCTTAAAGATTTGGAGTATCGTGAAATCATTGAGGGATTAGATGTGACAATTTTAGGACAGTATAATCGCGATATTAAAGTTGTTGCCAGGATTAATGGCACTGTCGGCAACCACCGCTACTCTCATCTGACTATCTCAAAGAAACAACTGGACTGTAATAATGAACCCTGGCTAAAGTTATAGCTAATCGCAGCACCGATGTTCCTCATTAACCCAAACATTGGCTAAACTTTCTGAAAACCCCTCCGATTAACCGATTATAACCTATTTTACCGGTTATCGACTGTGAGTAGTTCCCATCTGTCACCTCACACCCAGTCTCCATTCAGGCAGTCATTCGGTCAAACAATCGTTTCGGACGAGCACAAAAAAAAAAAAATTTATCCGTTATTGAGAACTGGTTCGCCAATCTTACCGGTCTTCGAATCATGAAGATTCGCCAACATTGAAAAATCGTTTTTGCATGCTCCATCGAAATTTTTTTCGAGTTCACAAAACTAACTATCATTTCATCCCTCTGCTCTTTCATCACCTTTTACGCGCTGATCAACGCACCCGGTACTCGATCATTACCAACCGCATGTATGCAGAGTCAGTTGATATTCATATAGGCGCATTTTAAAGTTTTGTTGCTGCGCAACGAAATTAACAAATTTGTTTGATTCATCATTCGTCGCAATGGCACGTGTCTAATTTTTCTTCATCACGAATATCGACAGTTGTTCGATCGTCGATTAAACAAAAAAAAAAAAATAATAATAATAACGTATCGATGCTCCAACGTTTTTGGGAAGTCAGTTGGCCTCATATCAGGGGGTTGCACAGAGTGAATATAGTAAAGACAATAAAAGAGAGAAAAATAAATTTAAAAAAATGGCAATGCGTAGAAAAAATGAAGCAGTTGTTCTCTAATTATATAGGCTAAACGAAATTTGTCCTACTGTCTCGATATCCATTATTGCTCGAATAAATAGATACCTGTCCATTGATGAGCACGTGGCGCATATTGACGGCGTGTGGATTCGCCGTACTTCTGACATACTTCAGCCAATTGCCCGCTTCGTGCGACGCGTCGAGCCATCCTCTTACACCACTTCCGGCTATGCGAACCTGAAGCCAAAAAAAAAAAAACACAAAAAAAAATTAACTTTCGAGAAATTCAGAAAAAAAAAATGACAGTCAAATTTTTGTTTTGTCCATTTTTAGAGAGTACGATAGTAGACGGTATGATCTGTGATTCTACTCGAATGGATCCGGAACATTACGTTTAATGAATTGTCGCCCTTTTGATGGCTGACATAAGCTTTTTTTTTTTTCTTCATTGCACCCTATATTCTCGTACAGATTGACTGTCTTTTATGCGGACCGCAAACCTTTGGCGAACGATCCGTGCGAAAGTCGCAGCTTCCACCCTCTCGAGACGTCATACTGCTTTTAGGGCGAGACAAGTGATTTTTTTTTTTCAATTGTCTCTCATTGCGGTCCTCGTGGGCTCTCTCGCGCGCTCTTCGCTTGGTTGGCCAAGCGTCTCACCCCCAGGAATATATATATATATATATATATATATATATATATATATATATATGTATCAGTAGGAATACCCCCGTGGCACATAGGGCACGAGGACTCGTCCGCCTGGCCAACATCCCCGGATGTACGGAGAGCTAACGGTTGACATCGACGAAATTTTATCGTTAGCCACGCACCCCTAACTCTAGCATACATATATATATATATTATAATATATATATGTATGTTGCGAGTTTTCGTGCACTTGTCATGCCCTCCTTTTTCCTTCCGTAAATTCCTCCCCTATCGTCGTTGTAGAGCGTCATGTGGAACCCCCGCGGAAAACGCGTTATTGTACGACACTTTGCGTGAGAAAATATCTTTCAATCGTCGCTGTCGGGACGATTTGGAATTTCGTCACGAAAATTATCCTCGATTGAATTCAAGAGCAAGGGATATCGCGCAACGTCGTTGGTCCTTCGTCATTATGGACGAAGCTTCGGTTTTAAGTAAGGGAAAACTTTTTTATGGTAAAAAAAAATTTCCAGTTCAGAAAAAATCTGTGTGTGTGTGTGTGTGTGTGTGTGCTGCCCCTGAAAGAGTCAAACCGTTATATCCCGAGAACGACTAGACCTATCTCACTGAAACTTCGTACAAACTTCGAGCACGAAACTTTCTTAATTTGCTGTAATTTTCGTTGAAATTGCTTGAGGAATTTAGATTTTACCGGGTTCCAAGATTTCCGCAAATTTTTTTTTACATGAATATCATTAAAGGACGGTTGGTATTGAATTTGGTGGATGTATAAGTATTCAAGGGTTAATATTTTATAAAATTTTGATTTAAAAAAAAATGTCTCTGGCTGCTCTTTTATCTTTTCAAATTCTAAGATATTGAACTAATTTTTTTTAGCATGAATAAAGAATCATTGAATAATGATCGGTGGCAAATTTCGCGAAGATCGGTACAAGGATTCGGATGCAGTAAGATTTTGAATTAAAAAAAAAAAATCTTTCGTACAGCTCCCATATCCTCAAATTGTGAGATGTCTGGCTAATACTTGAATTTTTTTATTTTTATTTTCATATCTTTTTCAACGTCTATCTTATGGAACATTTATCTTATGAAATATCGAATAGCTAGAAAAGTTTTGGTAACATATGAGGCTCAAAAAAAAAAAAATGATACTACATACGAGAGAAAGGAAGGGAAAAGTCTGCAAAATGAAATTTGCAAATTGCTTCCTCCAAATTTCGTACCATGCTTGAAGCTTGCCTCTGTGAGAAAGCCAAAATTGACCAGGGTAGTTCTTCGTTGAGCAAGCGTTGAGTATTGTGCGAAATTATAGGAGGAAGCAATTTTCGTATTTCAACTTTTTTTTCTCTCACAATGATCGCTTAATTTTAGAAAACAAAAATCATTTGGGGGATCCATATGTTTTTCCGATATTTCGGAGTATTTAAAAAAAAAATTTTTTTTAATTCAAACAGCTTGGCTGGTGATAGACTGGAGCAAAAAGGTGCGTGCTTAAATTTTGCCTACCAGTGGAGCAACGAATCCTCGTTGATTGCTGCAATTTTTGTTGAAATTACCCGAGACTTTCGGGTAGCATTAATTTTGCAAAAAAAAAATGTTTGCTGTAACTTGGATTATTCCGTGTAATTGACAATTTCAATGATCACCCTTGCACCGAGTCGTAATAAAAAAAAATCATTCTAACTAACGTTATCTTTGTCCTGACGCAAAAATGCAAAAAATAAAATAAAATAATAGCAATTTTACGAAATGTTTAATGACAAAATTCATTTTGCAAAACGAAAGATCAACTTGTTTGGTCATCCTCGTGCCCCACCTGTCGGACATTGAGCGCAACCGTACGAACCCGTATATGAAAATCAATAAGACATATCCAGGCAAGTGGATAAGTAAACTCTCGTTCATTCATTTTAACCAGCGGGTAAGGTAATCTTTTGGCTTACCGCGCGATGCATCCGACGATTCGTGAAACTCTGGGTATCGTTGAGATTTGAAAAATTTTACCGGTGAATATACAAAAAAAAAAAAAAAAAGAAAAAAAAAAGAAAAAAAATCTTCAGGAGCACCGTCCATCCGTCTCAATCGTGATCCATCCGGAAATAGTTAAAAGCAAAAGCATAGCTGGCCCAAAGGATAATCCGACCGTGCTTTAAATCGGTATACGGTGTGTGAGAAGCGTGTAAACTCGGTGAAAACATCGGATGAGCCCCCGGGTACTTAATCACGCTTCGACACTTTGCTCCCTTTCACACTTGCATCCGAGCTCATCGTTTTTTGTTTGAAAAAAGACATTTGTGCGAAATGAAGACGACACAGTGTGAAAAAAAAATCCTCTTCAATTTTCGCAATCATATTTTTTTGTCTTGTTAATCAATTTTTAATAACAAAATATTTCCCCATTTATTATTTATTCGGAGTGAATATAAATTATTGGTTGTCTCGGAAAATGTTAAAAAAAAAAAAGCAATTTCGAATGATTATTCTCTCGAAATTATTATGGATTATTATTTCGAAAAATTAGTGATTCAAAGGAAACTAAAATTCGGTCGATCAATAATTATTATTCATGAATATTTACGTATTGTTATTGGAAGAAAATAAAAAAAAATAAAAATTTCGTTTGGAAAAGAAATTTGTATAAAATAAAGACGATACACGGTGTGAAAAAAATCTAATCAATTTTCGCGACGAAATTTTTTCATTTTATTCAGTATTATTATTCAAAATTATTTACTTATTTATTATTTACTCGGGGAGAATAATTATTATTCACAAATATTTACCGATAGATAATGCAAGACAATACAAATATTACTGGCTTTGTACGATTGAAAATAATATATAAAAAATCATTCTATCCAAATAATCTTTCAAAATCATTTTTAGAAAATACTCAATAATGTATGTCAGCCAGACTTCCCTCGATTTTCGAAATGTCGATTTTTGACATTTCACGTCAGACAAATCAGCAACTAAATTTACAATTTAAAAAAAAATGGAATTTCTACATGATTGTCTTTTACACTAAATTCCTTTCAGCTCGTCTTTAAATACAATATTCGCTAAAGGAACGTTTAGCTATGTAACCATTCACCTCTTCCTCCCTTAATCAAATTTAAAAAAAGCCCTCCATGCAAATGATTATTATTTTAAAAAAATATAAATAAATATTGCATGATCATAGAAAAATTGTCTCGAATAATGAAGAACAATTGAAAATTATTATCACCTCGGTATTATCATTATTCTTGCTACTATTATTCATAAATATTTGATAGAGAATAATTATTGGACCAACGATTAGCACTGATGTATATAGATCGCTCCTAGAGTTACCGATACTGACGAGCTACCGCGTTTTCGTGTTGGTCATCGAGAATACAGGCCACATCTAAGGACCCTTTTGAGAAAATGGTCACGAACGCACCCCTTGGGACCGACAATGATCCATAAAGAGACTGCGAGAGATTGAGGGAGGAACGAGAGAGAGAGAGAGAGAGAGAGAGAAAGAGAGAGAGAGAAAGAGAGAGAGAGAGAGAGAGCGAGAGAGATGTTGAACTCGACAGATTAGGATCGGCCAGGGTTGTCACACCTTTCGACAATGATGCGTTAACTCCGGTGCCCATTGGCGCGGCATAACTTCGAGGTCTTCCGGAATTTTTCATCCTCCAAATCTTCCCTTATTTTACTCTTCAGCCCCTCTTTGCGCGAGAGTTCCTCGAGGACTTTCGTGTCAAAACGACACGAGATATATCGGAGGAGCATCGGAGCCTTGCGAGGGAAGATGAAGGTCTCAAAATCACAGCGGGACACTTTTTTTTTTCTGTCCTCTTTTTTTATTTTTTTATTTTTTCTTTTTTCGCTTTGTCGGCAATAAGGGCGCGCGCACGGACATGTGCGGACAATTCGTGGGACAGATTTTCTCCGCGACCGAGATCTCTTACTCTCGTTCAAAACGCGCCCAACCAATTCTTCCCTATCATCTTCTCTTTCGAAACGAGACGAAAACGACTATATGGTGTGTGACACAGAGAGATCTTTATATATGGCTCGAGCGAGCCTGGACAAAAGGTAGCGAGGATGGAAAACGCTCGTGAGGCGAGAGATTCACTGGCAGGCACGACGAGACTTAATGACCAAAAGTACAGAATTGAGAAACACATTTTCTTTCCATGTTCTTCGTGGTCGTTTTACATGTTCAAATACATGGGCATCATTTTTTTAAGTCATAGAGAGATGAGCTATAGAATTTTTTTTCCCCCAAAATTACGAATGCCTCGTGTTTTGTGAGTGAGGAATAAGAAAAAAAAAGTTATATTATGCACTAATTTTTAGAAGAAAAAATACCAAAATGTATCATGATTATCAAGGGATTGAGAAAGGGGGTATAGCGGGAAGAATTGTGAGGTTTTGGTGCCGAAATTAAATGGATTCGGTCGATTATCACGCTAGGATGAGCATTTTTAGTAATTACTCACTAACAAATTAATTAATTACTAATTAATGAGTTCGTCACCAGTTACTGGTTACTGACTAGTAGCTGACCAGTTAGTTTATTATTAATTAGCACCTAGTAACTAACTAACGAATTATTTTGCTACTGATTACTCTTAATTACTAACTATAGTATCTAATTAATTAATTGGCTACTAATTAGTACCAACTAACTGAGTGACTAAGTAATGGATCAGTGAATTACTACTAACTTTATTACTGAACAATATCTAACTAATTAGTTGTGCACTGATTACCACCGAGTAACTGAGCAACTGAGTGATTAATTCGTTAGTTAGTTGGTACGTACTTAGTCACTATCTACTACCTAACTAATTAGTTAGCTACTAATCAGTACCTAGTAACTAAGTAATTAATTAATTGGTTACTAACTAGTATCTCATTAATTATTTGGCTATTAATTAATACCTAGTAACTAAGTAACTAAGTAATGCATTAGTTATACTACTTACTTACTAACTAGTATCTAACTAGTTAGTTGGTTACTAGTTATTACCCAGAAACTAACTAACTAATTGACTAGTTCTTTACCAAATAACTCGTCGTTAATCAGTAACTAGTTAGTCAACAGTTAAGAGTAACCAAGTCACCAATTAGTTATTCAGCTAGTTAATAACTAACTAGGTAACTATCAAATACTGGAATAACTAATTGGTAATTAACTAACGAACTAATACTTGGTGATTAGTACTTAATATCACGACTAAACATTCGATTAACACCAAAGTGATGAGCCTATAGAAGCACCGAAGCCGCGTTGATATGGGTCCTCAAACGTGTTGATCGTAAAAAGAGATTTTTTACAGCAGGCTTTTTTTTTATAAAGAATCCATATCATTGTGCATTTTGATGCATGAATGAATTACATAATTTATCCTTCTCGACAAGTAACAGTAATTTTTCAAAGAGAAAAACCTAAAATGCATCATAATTACTATAAGGAGCTGTAAAGACTCGTGGATCACAGAGTTAAATTGTAAAAACACTGCTCTCACACCTAACGCATATTTCTTTCTACGTATCATTTGTGTAAAAGGATTATAGATAGGAAAAAAAAAATGTTTCACGTGGAAAAAAATTAACACGTGTGATTACGAGAGTAAATGGTGAGAAATTGCGAGGCAAACGGTTGAAATGGAGATGCGGATTGAAAAGGCAAGTAAAACGAGGCTAAGCGTTTCATAGTCGGTTAAATTATAATGATTTCCATTCCCTCCTCGCTCTGCTTCGGGAGAAAAAAAAATCGCTATTCCCACAGTCCAGAGTTTTGACGAGGAAACGCGAGTGTTGAAATTGCTAAAATTGCCATAAAATCCCGACAATTTTAATTAAGCACTCTCTCACTCCCCGTTTCATCGCAGGTTCACTCTTTTTGATTTTTTAATTCTCACCTGGGTCACCCGTTGATGTTTCGTCTATGTGAATCAACGTTTCAGCCGGTTTTCTGAACGACCTGACGCGGCATTAGTGGTCTGCGCGCGAGTAAAAGTGCGCTTTGACGAGAAAAATTCTTACGAAATCTCGCGCCAGGGGGCATCCGTCGTAGTGGACAAAAAAAAACGCATCGGAAAATCTTCGAAGTTTATGGAGAAGCGAAAAAAAAAAAAAATAAAGCGCGCGTTATCTGCACTCTGACGCCTCTATTGTCGCGAAAATCCCGAGAACCATGCAGTCCTTTCCAATGAAAAATCGTCACTCTCGTCCATTTTCGGAAGATGAGCCCCCGTAGATATTTTTGCGACCTATGGTCCGATTTTAGGGAGGGAATAGCCCTACTAACAACGGAGCTGACAGCGGATGGAAACTCTGGTGGACAATAGAAAAGATTTTTCGAAAGACATGTATATGTCTAAACATCTATGTATATATATATTATGTCAATCCGCAAAGTACAGGCAGTAGAAAATAGGTCAACCGTAAATACGAAAACGGAGAAATATTTTTTCCGACCATGTATCGACAATAATAATTAAATTGTCAATTGAAAGAACAAAAAAATGAATGCAATATGGAATTTTGAGACTCATTGGTTCAACCAAATAACAAATAGTAATTACTTGTCCAATGGATTCTACTAATTTTCCAAAATTGTAACACAAATCGTTCGAGCTAAAAATCCATTGATCAAGTTTGCGAATTGCAAATTTCATTCAACATTTAATTTTATCAGAAATTTTATCTACTTTTAGATTTTTGTCAGAATACTCTTTTCGAAAGCCAAGCACTAAAATTTTCATCAGATCTGATTTTTCGCTACGACCGGATAAGCTCTGAGCATCTTTGAATAGACCAATCCATTTTTTTCTCGGTACAGTTGTCTTTGGATTGTTGATGGAAAGATTCGGGGGTTGGAGACCGAAAAAAAAGAAAAATCTGCGAATAACGAGGCATCGAGATATCTAGGTCCGAGGATCGTCGACCTTTTAAGGGCTAGGGAAGATTCCCGGATGACCATCATCGGAGGATATGCGCGGTCTTGTAGAATTCTCACTTGCTCGGCATGAGGTCCTGACGAAAATGGAATAGAGAGAGAGAGAGAGAGAGAGAGAGAGAGAGAGAGAGAGAGAGAGAGATCGAAAAGCGTGCAAGTTTTGCAGGACCTATATAGCTGTGCCGAAAAGCCAGAGGACAAAACACACGATCGCTTCCTTTGTAACCTCACACCTTCAACAAAAAAATCCCAGTGATCCGAGATGATCTTCCATTCGTGTCCGGGACTCGCGGTTGCGCTTCTTCCAAAAATTCTGAACGGGAGCACGAAACCGAAAACCCTCCGGGACACCGAGATCGACGGACACACATTTAGGGCCGAGGACTAAACGGTCCCCTCGTAATCGTCAACGTTTCACGGCGAATCGACATTGTCAAATTCATATGGAAGAGCTATATGAGTCGTGTGCAGGAAAATGCTTTCGATCTAACGCGAAATGTTGAATAATGCTTTTTCGCACTCCGTGCACCGATTGTCGTCAGTTCCCCCCCGCTACACCGATCTTTCCGTATTCATATAAAATTGCGCTGAAATCGGCAATCCTTCGGAATGTTCCCCATGACAAGGAAATGCCGGAGATGCACGTCGAATCGATTGCTCCAAAGACACTTTAGTGAACACATTCGACTTAGCAATGTCGATCATCATACCGGTGATTTATCAAACGTTGGATAAGCCATTGTTTTCGTGGTGTATGTCATTCCGGATCCGACTAAAAATTGTTCGCTGAAATTTTTATGAAAAGCCAGCGGACATCCCAGCGTCGCGGAAACTCCGCGGGGGTTCTATACGGGACGTTCGTCGATCAATCCAGAGAGTCGCGTCGAGTGATCCGTGACTCGATATAACGAGAAAAATGACACTGATATAGTGAAAATATGTCCTTGTACATTTTGTGTGTGTTTGTGTGTGGATAAATGCTTCAGGATAGCCTGTGTATCGCGACGAAAATATGAAACGAGAGTTTGGCCCAAACGAACAAAAAGCCAAGGGAGGAAGTTATGAATAAAAACGATCGATGGCGAATGATAGCCAGGCCGATGCTCGACGCAAAAATGCTTTTAGCCAGCACAGCGTGGCCCCCCGTACCCAACAGCAATAGAATATATATATATATATATATATATATATATATATATATATATATATATATATATATATATACACACATGTATATATATATATACATGTATATTAATACATGGCAACTGAAAAGCACACGCCCACAGGAATGGCTGGTCTCGGGGTCTGCCAGAATTTTCCCTGCTATCGTGTTTATCGTCTCTTTCTATCCCACATTTCTCATCTCCTTGCAACTTCTCTCTCTCTCTCTTCCTCTTTTCCTCTCTAGCTGGCTGATGACGCGATTCCATCCCGGCAACATATAAGAGCCACGAGTCTTTTTGTGAACTCGTCGTTGAATGTCCTCTGCTGGCATCGTGTAAAATATTTTGGCGCCAGGACGAAAAATCCTCTAGCTTTATTTGTTTTAATCCTTAAACTAGCAAGGGTTGTTTTTCCTTCGGGGCCCTGTGTAAAGCTTGGCGTCATATTTTGGAGAACTTTTGAAGAATTGTCTCGAGTCATCACGATTTTTCTGGATCTTCGTGATGGAGTGATTTTTGATAGATTTTAATTTCAGATGCGATGAAAGATGGATATGGGAGATAAAAGAGAGCAGAAGACTTAATGAAAGAAAAGCCATGCTGTTAAGTATTATCCGAACGACATTAAAACTACCAAACAAGCCGTGTATTCATTTCTAAAAACAAGATGTTGGTTGCAATGAACTAGCGAATATAATTTGTCAAGGGGTTATAGCCGGAGGCTAAAAAAGGAGTGAATTTTTGATAATTATTCGAAAAATCGCTAGCATATATTCGTACAGAAGTTATGTATCAGAAAACGTAACAATCAAAGAACATTAAATTTCTTCGTGCCAAAATATCCATTTATAAGGAAGTTACCATTGTTTGAAAATCAAGTTTTCATAATCGTCGAGCAGGACATCTCAAAAGCTACTCGATCAATCTTTCTGAAATTTGTTGTGCTTTTTATAGTTATAAAAATATGATGTTTGATTGAACGATTTTTATTTTCGACGTGTACTTTCGTTTTGACGACGAAAAATGTTTGCTTTGTTTCGCAAGAATCAAAACTCTAACTTTGAGCACCCGCCATTACGTTCAAACTTAATATTTCGGAAATGCCATCGATCGATCACAGGATAAAGCAACACACTAACGAAATATTTTTGGTTTTTTTTATTTTGTATAATCTGATTCCGAACGGAAGTGCTCTCAGTGCAAAAGTATACTTTTCAAAAAATGCTTCCCGGAAATCCTCTTTAATTTCCTTAGATATACATTTATTTGCAGCTTTATAGATTAATTTTTTTTTTTCAAGGAAAATCCTCCTCATCCACATTCTATTATCATCATTTTGCCACCCAAATAAATGTCACGTTTGTGAAAAATCTGAAATCGCAAAGTGTACTGCATATACAGCGAGTACATCGAAGCATAGAAATGGAACGGTGTCTCCTGCTATCACGAGATCCCCTGACGGAGACTGAATTCTCATGGAGAATATTGAGATACGAAAATGAGGGGTGTGGGAGGTTGCGGGCGATGGGAAGGCGACAATACGGAGTCGAAGCACACAACAGAGAGCAGTCAATTATCATCCCCTAAATAACGGGGCTGTTTACGATTCCCTCTTAACCCCCCGGCCCACCTTGCGCGCACGCGTTCACTCGGTCGCTCACCGTGACGCCGACTTCAACGACGACGAGCCCCAATCCGCGACAGCCATTGCAAACTGGATGATCACCGAGGCATGGCCCTGTGGTATTGCAGGACGAGGGGCTGTCGTCATGTACTTTCCCGTAACGTATATATATATATATATATATATATATACATGTACTGTACTTTGCTGCATTGGCACTGGCGACATCTTTGCTTAATTCTCCAGCTTCTATCGAAACTCTCCCCTTTTCTTCGTGCTCGTCTAACACGAGACGATGGCAAAGCCAGGGATGCTTTCATCCTCGCGAACCGTCTTAATTGATGCTTAATTAATCCTAGTGAAATCATAGTTGTCGCAGCAGGCAGCGAGGCATAACGGTGTTGATTCGCAGCCGGTCCCTGATGCTTTATACACAATCTAACTCCCAGCACACCCTCTCTGTCGATTTCATAAATTTACGTGATTCCGCAAGTTTCTCCGTTATTGAAGCAGTATATTATTCTCTTAATTGACGTAAAACGTCCAGTTTACTGACTTTGCTCTTCGCACTTCTGAGCAATGTCTGGAATATCCTTCAACTCTTCGGTATATGATGTTCATTTCAAAAAGGCCTCATGTAAAAATCATTTGTTCTATCACACGGAAAGTTTTGATAATGACGAGAGTTATCGAATATCTGGTCCCATTCGAGGAATATCGCGTCTTTTGATTCGTTCGTTCCCCCTCCCCCCATTCAAAAACTACCCCAATCGTCGATAGAGCGTACTCTTGACCCGCACTTGACTCCAACATGGAAAAATATGACGAAAGAATCATAACGGTACGATGCCCTACGACCCGTGTCTAACGTGCAGCAGATGCTACACCCCCTCCCCGAACCCCTTACTCTTTGAAATAAACGCTTGTCAGGAAAACTTTTCCATTCTTTCTACACGTATTCCGGCCTTATATTCACGTTATGGAGTATGTACGTTCCACTGTATGGCATAGTATGCCTCGGCAAAGGACGCTCGAGCTGGGGAAGCTACCCTCGAGATTGTATCTAACGGTATAAATTATATTCGACGTATAACGGGGGGTGTCATACGCAGTGGCAGTCCCTCTATGATATATATATATATATATATGTATATGATCCATCATTAGAAGCTTATTTACCAAAAAATTTCGCAATATCGTGTTCTTATTTTTCCGGGACACGAAAAACACCAAAAGTCCCGGAGAACATCATTGATGCCGGGATTGACCGAATAGTATGCGCTCTATATACGCGAAATATAAACTGCGCATGACATTGGGCAACTAATGGATGAGAATAATACATGATATTACGTTGATCCATCATTTTGAGTTAGCGGGATCGTGACCAAAAGGCGTGACAAAAGTGACAAAAGTATTCTAACTATTAACTAACCAGTGAGTTAATTACTTACTAATTATTCAATTACCAGTTAATTAGTGACTTATTAATAGCGAACGAGTTAGTTGGTTGCTAATTTTTACGTAGTAAGCGATCAGTTATTTACTGGTTACTAAGTTACTAATTAAGTATCTAATTGGTTAGTTAGTGACTAATAGTGCCAACTCAGTAACTAGCCAACTAGCTTCTAAAACTTAATAGTTAGACGCAACTAAGTCACTAATTAGTCATTTAGTTAGTCACAAAGTAACTCGGTAACTGGCAGATACGAAACTAATTAGTTAATCATTTAATTGGTTAGTTATCTAGCTAGATAGATATATTCAGTACCTGAATTGACTAGTTAGTCTCTACGTAACTAATCAGAACGGAATTAATTAGTTAGCAGCTAGCTACCTAACTAACTGATTAAGAAATTATGAATCTCTAGTAATGGTTGCACGGTATCGCGCTATATTTTTCGATGCTAGGCAATCCTTGAAAACATCAGTAAAACAGGATTCACTGGATTGTATGTCCGTTCTACGTTCTATGGACGTGGAATGAAACCTGCGCATGATATTCTCGAAGAATTGACTGACGGATGAGAATAACACATAATATCGTGTTAATCCACGATTTAATGTTAGCGGCATCGTTACCAAAAGCCCTGGGGACCTTGAAATCTCTCTAAGGATTTGCAACAATTAAGTTGGTGTACACGGGGCGTGTATTTCCTTTAGATAGAGCATATATATATGTATATTTATGTATACAAGGAAGCCCAACCGGAGTTCCTGGGACCTGCTGCTGCTCTCTCTCTCTCTCTCTCTCTCTCTCTCTCTCTCTCTCTCTCTCTCTCTCTCTCTCGCTCTCTCTCTCTCTGTCTTTGATTTATGCAGAGCAATAGTCGAAAGTATACACACCGCTATGGAGCGACAGTGGAGCATTGAACATACAGACATGTACAGGACGTGCAAGTAGCCCACGGGCCAGGTGTGTATTCCTCTGGTATATTGAACTTGGCTTGCTAACTGCGCACCACAACAAGATTAGTTCGGTCATTGTGCACCCTGCACGACGCCCTATTGGATTCTCTCGTTCTCTCTCTCTCTCTCTCTCTCTCTCTCTCTCTCTCTCTCTCTCTCTCTCTCTCTCTCTCTCTCTCTCTCTCTCTCTCTCTCTCTCTCTTTCGCTTCCTGTCACAATACACGCGGATGCTTGTCTACGATCCAGCTTGGTGGTAAACAATTTTCCGAAGAACAGACAATCGCTATGTTACCAGAGGAATGATTGGAGGACAATCAAGTGATACCGAATATATTCCGAATGATTGCGAAGAAGAAAGGTCCTGCAGAGGGCCGCGGGCGAAGATGATCTCGCTTGCAAAATCATACATTTTGAAACAAAAAGCTCGGGAGGGTAGGCTCGATGGAATCGTTGCGTAAGTATTATTATTCGAGTCTGATCGATATATTTGTTGCAATATAAAAAGGTGTATCGTATTACTGGAGCCAATGATACAGAACGAGAGATAATTTTTTGGACTTTATAAAATCATAACTACATTCGAGAGTTATTTTGCCAGGGTGTATTAATTTTTAATGACAATTGACTAGATAACTGAGATGAGGGCGCCTAATTCGTCAGACGAACGGTGGAGAGTAACGGTCATAGTGGCGTTTGGGTACCTTATCAACGTGGAGGTTGTACATGAATATAGACCCCATAGACCACAATGATGGTTAGTCGCTTTAGTTCGTTTCAATACGATTGGGCTCTCATCTCCCTTGTCAATGGTGCATCTATTGAGGTCTTAAGCACTCGATACGTTCGTATCCTGTGACTACTATCGTTCCACGTTATGTTTTCTACTGGAAAATTCAAAATTAATATTTGGTGTTTACGGATTGTCAATTTCTGGGGTGCCTAGAATTTCGCTGATGGCGTACACCTGTAGCTTGGAGAAATACATGCAGGGGGTCTTGAACGAAAGGCAGCCAGTCGGAAAAAGTCCTTAAAATATTTCATGAAGGTAGCTAATGTCCTAAAATTTGATTGTCTTTTCACCTTGTAATTGGCTAGACAACAGTTTTCACTCAACCTGGCAACGAGAATTATCGCAGAATCCCCATAGGTAAAAACGTCAGAAGTTTGTATGCATAGGAGAAAATCAGAAACGTACTGCGGGGATAAAGAAAGGAGATGATATTGGGAAGAGCTGTAGATGGTGCCCCTGCTGCGTAGACCCGTGACTCAAACGCTAGACAATCAATGTGCCACATCAAAGGCGACGATTGTTTCCCGTAAATTATAACTGTGAGAGGGTGGACGGACGTGGGAGGTGAAAGCGGAGGCAGCATAGCACTTACTCGACTTCTCGTTATGAGTTGCGAACAAGTTCAATTAAGTCTACGAAGGGCCAGCGAGAAAACCAGAACCCGATAGAAGCGCACCACTCCCGTAGTGACATGGCTTCCTGCACACAACTTATATGTATATATACGTTGGCCTAATATAATATATAAACGGTATACATTGCCATGGGAAAGTTGAAGGCGTTGGGAGACCGAGAGACCCTTCTCCCACGCCTGATGACAACGACAACGACAAGAACACTTTCGACACCTTCAACAATTTCTTGCACAGCCCTTCTCCGCTGACATGCCTCACCGATGTTTGCGGCAATGAAAATGGATCAGAGGAGAATGGGATAGTGAAGTAGCATAAAAAAATGTGCAGAAATCAGAAGAATTAACGCGCCAATGAACATGTCTCAGAGCACGTGCGAGAAAGGGACATCGTATTGGTGCGAGGACTGAGAAATCCGTATGGAAGCGAAGTTACAAGGGTGTCAGTCAAGGAGCCTAGAAGCGGTGCCCTACAGCTGATCGATCACGAAAACGAGGACCGTGATGATGACAATGAGGAAGATGACAATCCACGTGAAAAATCTATGGATGACCCGGGTGAGCACAACCAGAGAGAGGCCATACGACCCTTGCACAGTGTGTATGTAACACGTGTCTGTTACGACCGTAACGTCGACAGATAGGGCGAATAATGAGAAAACCCCTCAAGATTTATCACCCTCATCATGACCAATGAAGCTTCAACTCCGTTGAATTTCATCGCAAATTCTAAATTATCATTGTTATCTCTAATTAAATCTGAATCCTACTCCGGGTCATCCAGTAAATTTAAGGATCCTCAATTTTCCGATAATTCTCACAAATCATTGTTCGATCGCCGCATTGTAAGGATGGAATACTTATGATCTACGGATTTCTGGCTCACCGATGAGATGTAACTCTCGGCTAATAATCACATCAAGCGTTCCTTTCGCTATTCGCCCGGTGAATGATTTTCGTTGATGCAAATTGGACTCGAAGGAGAATGGAAAACATACCTCGGCGACAGTTGAGATTCGAGTGACGTGGAAAAAAAAAGGAGCGATACATTGTTATTATCGAATCCACAAGCGATCTTTAATTCGTCGTTTGGAAATTCGAAGGGGTTGTCTGCCGCGCGACGTATATGATCGAGACACGCGAAAAGATATGGGGTTGTCGGACGTGGAAAATATATATATATATATATATAGAAGGAAGAGCTATGATTCTTCCACCAGGCAGGACTGGAATCGAGACACAAATTTAAATGTCAAAATATATATCTCCAGGCGGGCTTTGCACAATGGCATGTATCGCATAATTATTAGCATAGGGCGACGGGCAATTGCCGTTCGCGGGATAGATAGAGGAGTCCCGATAGAGTGTTAAGAAGTGTCAATCAAACGAATAGAGGGAAGAAGAGAAAACTTGATCCTGAGAAAAGGGCTAGTTAGCCTTATAGAGGAATGGGGGCTGGTCGTATCGAATCTTCCTTAGCTCGTTTTAACTGGTGGCACAAGTTGATAGGATGGAAATGTATGCGTGCCGGTGCATGCAACGTTTTGTCGCGGACAATCTTCGCAATATATAGCATGTGACCATTGAGCTTATGAGAGACCCAGGTCGATATTCGGTTCTTCCCGTAGGACTATATAGATATGTATATGTATATAAATAAATACGTATGAATTTCTCGTTCGCGGTGATGCATTGAAAATACGTCGTTATATTATGCAGGTATTTCGGTATATACTTTGAGGGTTCATTCGATATAAAGAGCCGAGGGACGTGCTCTCTCCGTCACTTCGAGAGATGCTCGGGAGGGTGTAGCTTGAAAAATTTCGTTCATCATGATTTAGGGAAAATGGAAATCAGATCATATAACGTAAAATAGATATGAAGAAATTATTTCGAAAAGCGGGAAAGCAATATGAGATGCGTCGTTGGAAAAAAAAAGGAGGTTCTGGATTTCCAGAGCACATCGCGAGGAGCCTCCGACACATACATCGCGAGTATGCATGCAGGTCAAGCTTGACCGGTCGTTTCGAGGACCCTGTCTCTCTGACGGACCTTCGGCGGTCAATGGAACATGGTTCTCGTCGACGTATGACGAGTCGACAATGAATCGTCTCGCCTGGTCTCGTTCACCAGGATTCTGATTGTCACTTGTTTCCTGCTTTTACTCTCGACAATTTCTTCCACCGCGCTCTCTTTGACCAATTTTTTTTTTTTGTTTTCTCCTCCGCGCTTTCAAATACGTAAAATCGCCGTAAGGTCGTCGAGGCCATGGCGTAACCCTACTCCTTGAGAACGATCGGCTTTCCGGGCTCTCGGATATACATGGATCTGAGTGAGCAATTCATTCGAGCCATTTTGAATGCCACATTGCCTTCACTCTTGTGCCAGGATTGGCGCAACTGCGTCTGGGATTTTGCCCGTATACGATGGGTTGATGAAGTCTGGCTGGACATGGGCTCGTTCTTCGTAATAATCTGGCGGTATTGTATAAAAACGTTACCGCAGAGCTTGACCTCTCGACAACGCCCCCATCCGCAAATCTTTTTTTCACCGTTCAATGTTTCCCTGTCAGAAATAATCCGTGGACAATGTCCGAGCAGCGGGATTGTTCGATTTCGCCAATTTGGCAATGAAAATCTACGGAATACGTTGGGTATGGAAGACTTCTGGGGGAGGAGGCAATATTTTGACAGGGGGTGAGAATTGTGCAGACGAAATTTGTCGTGAGGTATGTGTCCCGGATATTGGGGGTTGAAGAGAACTGGTAAGGGTAGCAATCTTGAATGTTGCATCGAGATTGTGTGTGCTTGCAAGAAAACATTGTTTAAAAATATAATTGCATCAAGGTCTAAAAAAGCGAATATTTGGGATTTTTTTTTGAAAAATCATGGAAGTTTTCGTATTTGAAAATATGACAATTGAAGAAAATTCAGTAACTATATGGTATAAAAATATTCAGTGATAAGGAAGTTACAGCCGATGTCCGGGGAACACGTTACATCTCGAAAACAACACTGGATCAGTCTTCCTGAAATTTTTGGTGCCGTTTTTAGATATAAAAATCTGGTGTTTGATCGAAGGATTTTTCATTGCGATCCATACTTTCGATTTGATGACAAAGAAATGTCCGTTTTTTCGCAGAAATTAAGGCTAACTTTAAACACCCACCATTTTGTTGTAACTTAATATTTCGGAAATTCCATTAATTAGTCACAAGATAAATTAATATACTAACGATATCTTTTTGATTTTGGATAAACTCGCTCCGAATGGCAGTACTCTCACCACAAAAGTACTTTCAAAAATGAGCTCCTCAGACATCAGCTGTACTTTTTTTATGAATGAATTTTTTTCGGCAAAAAAAAATACTGAAGATTCTTCAAACATTACGTTTTCCGATACAAAACTTTCGTAAAAATATATGCTTATGATTTTTAAGAAAAAATTCTCAATAATTCGGTTTTTTTGGGACTTCTGCTCCTATAGGTTTAATTGATAATAGTTTGTAATTGCAATTGACGATAATAATTGACGATAGTTGATGAAAAAAGTTTCTTGAAAGCGGTACACGCTATTTTCTCTTATCCGGGTCATTTCAGTGCAGAAGCCGAAATATGAAAGTTATCAGGATAACCCGGATAGGATTAGCAAGCTTGCCTTAGTAATTTCTTGCGATTCTGGTAGAATTTCATCATTTTCATTGACGAATCATTAATCCACTAATATTCGTATCAAACGAGAGTTGGACAAGAATTTCGGACGATGACATCGTCGGTCTGTCAATAACAACGGCCAGTATCTGCTCATGCAACTTGTGCGGCAATTTTTTGGGGCGAAACGAAAGATGGAAAAGTTGTATACACACCAATATGTGGTAATAGTTATAGCCGATTCTGTATATACGTATATGCGAGACGCTGGAACGCTTTGTCAGATTTTGCCATTAATATAATTTGTCAGTGGCATACGCCGCCAATAATATCCACCGGTGGCTTTCCACACGATTTGGCAAAAAAGTACTACCGACGCGCAAGCGAATGACGCGTGTGCGATCGTGGGCTTCGGAGATCAAAAACAAGCATCATCTCTCTCTCTCTCTCTCTCTCATATGCTCTCTTCTTGCGGCACCGAAAAGGCAGAAAACGTGAGCGGGCACACGGGATGAAGAATTTTTTTCTCTCTTTCTCTCCAAACGCGTCGAGCTCATGTATGTGTAGAACTAAACCAGAGCGTGGAGGGGTTAGCCGCAATCACGTGGAAAAAAACGATGGTTCCCAATATGCCAGTTAGACGAAAAAGAGGGAAAAAAAAAAGAAAATTGATAGAAAGACGCAAAACTTCGTGATGTTACGCGGGGGTTGGAGAGGCTGACACAGAGGGTACAAGAACTGTTCGAGGCAGGTCAAAAATCCAAAACCATTAAATTTGAATGTCTTGAGTGCTCGAGATACTTTGATGACAACGAGAAAAAATATGTAGGCTATAGTGCGCGCTGCTTTTTTTGAATTTGGCTCCTTGACTTTTTTTTCATAAATAAGAGAGAGAGAGAGCAGAGAAAATAGGGAAGTAGATATGGAGGAAGCAATTTTTAAATAATTGACCATACCCAAAAAGTAAGTTGTCAATATTTTTGTTGAACAAGCATTAAGCGCCACCTGAGTGTAAAGGATCAGCTCATGAATTAAAATCTGATTTCCTCAGTTGAGGGGGTTGTATCTATAGTGGGGAGCCCAAAAAGTGTTATTTTGGAGATTAATTTTTGTCATAAGCATGCCCTAACGTAAAACTCGTAATAATGACTATTGATAGCTCATTATTAACTACTGGGACTCTAATAGTAACTACTAGAGGTCTAATAGTAACTATTCGTAGTAGTTTTATGAATCACTACTGACAATACCAATTATTAGTATTAATAACTGCTTGAAGTTACAACTATAGATTGCCCAATAGTAAATATTAATAATGATAATAATGTTTACAACTGGGAATAATATATTTTCACAATGCAAAACTAACGGTATTAATTATTGAAAACTCGGTAGTGTTACATCGAGAATTTTAACTGTTCAACATAATTCATTATTTATGAGAGTCTACCTATACAGTGTGAAAAACACTCTTAATTAAGTATATTTATTTATACAGCAGGTATAAAAATACAATACAAACATATGCTCATAATTTTTCAAAAAAAAATTCTCAAAAATTCGCTCGTTTCGGCCTTCTGAGCAACCCCTTAATTTTTCCCCTTCATACGAATAACAAAAAGTGTCGGAATTGTCCTCGGTATAGTGGAGGCTCTGATGATTTACTTGAAAGAGCTTTCTGTAAGAGGCACTTTTGATAAAGCAGCCGCAAGTTTGTTTCATGAATAACGCGGTATGAATGAAGAAAAAAAAAGGGCAGATAACGAAGCGTGCGTGTCGTTTCGATCATTTGCCACAGGATGGTTTTGATATTATTCGGCAAATTGGGCACCCGAGAACTTGGCATTATATCCTCGCAAACCAAGTATCAGTGAAATGATCAGGGTAGGTCTGGAGAGAGAGAAAGAGAGAGAGAGAGAGAGAGAGAGAGAGAGAGAGAGAGAGAGAGAGAGAGAGAGAGAGAGAGGTAGTGACTGGTTATAGTAAAGGGCATAGTAAATTTACGGGCGAATTGGCTAAGCCAAAGATTGGTTTAGTCGCCACGAAGGCACGCCGCATCGTTCCATTACGCGTCACCGAGCCGCAGAGCTGCACCATCAAACGGTATACATATATATATATATATATGTATACCATATCCGGAAGAACATCCCCGCACGCCCTTCAGACCCTTCTCATCATCCCTCTAGCGCTACACGAACCTCTAGGTCTCCCTTTATCGAGCATTCATGTCTCTCGAGCCTAACCCCCTACGAGAGTATCCAAAAAACGAGAGCGAGAATCGCGGCAGGTGGGGTATAATATCGATACACAGACGGCGAGACGAGTTCGATCTTCATTCCCCGGGGAAACTAACAATTTTTTCCAATTTTTATTCTCGACATTTCCCCAAGTTTTTTTTCTTCTTTTCTTTATTCTCTCACTTTCACCTCTGCCGCATATCTACGTATGAATAAACAAAGATGGATTTCCGGGATCGAAAATACGGGGCAATCGAGCCAGAGAGGAGAAACGGTTTTTTTTTTTTTCCCGAGACGCATCAAACTGCGAGCCTGTGTGTGTTTTTTTTTTGCAATGTGAGAAAAGGATTAGAGGGAGCAAAGGGTGCCGGAATTCGTTCTTTTTCCGTCCAGGGGTTCGTCAATATTTTTTTTATGGGATGTACTCGCTGCGGGTTTGGGATTTTTTTTTTTTTTTCATGAAATTCGAGAAAAGGATTAAACTGGCAAGATTCACCGCAGACGAATCACCCTGGAATCCTTTACGCGTTCGATATAATACACGCCAATTTGAGACCCTGCGGTGATTGCGAGGATATCTTGAGGGATATGATTTTATTTTTTCGGTCGCACGATGTTCGGTAGGTGTCGTGAGAAAAGGCACGATTCCAAGGTAGATTGATTTTACACAATTATCTGATTGTAAGGTGAATTGTGAATTTAAAAAACGAACGATTGTGGACGATTATTTCATTGAAATTTCAATTATAAATTGTATAGTAGATGAACATTTCCGGACAATTATTTAAAAGGCCCGCGTTACCAAACGCGTTGTTCCATATATATGTCACATTGTGATCACCTTAAAAACACTTCGGAGGGTGTTGGTTCAATGGGGCAACAGATGGTAAAAAAATAATAGACGTCGAAGTATTTTAAAAGTTACTATCGTGTACAAGATTCTGTACAACACGTTTTTTTTTTTCTTTCACATTGCACATGACTCTCGTATCCGAGAGGCAGAGCTCTGATTTCGCAGATTCCAACCGTACACGAACTGAATTGTACAGGGCTAAATTGTACACGCCCGAGGTCATAAAATTTTGCACGAAACAACCCATTTTTGAACGAAAAAATTCAACACAGTATTGACTTACACGTTTAAACGTGTAGGATCAACACGGGTGAATCACCTCGCGTACAATCGATGCTGTATACTATATATGTACCGGTTCCATCCGTGTTGGGCTCGATTTTTCGACTCTACACGTTTTTGAACATGTCCAGTCGAAGCTGTGTTGTATTTTCTCGTGTGAAATACATTCTGTGTATAGCTTGAACGGTTCAAACCATGTTGCACACGATTTTTCGACTCTACGCATTTTGAACATGCATGGTCGAAGCTTTCCTGTATTTTCTCGTGCACAATCGATGCTGTGTGCGCTTCTTCGCGTGCTCAATCTGTGTTGTAAACGGTTGTTTGACTCTTCACATTTGAATGTGTAGGATCAATACCGCGTTGAATTTTGTTATGTACAATCGATGCCGTGCACGGCTTCCAAGATTCGATCCGTGTTGCGCACAGTTGTTCGAGACTTTGCACTCTTAAACGTGTAGGTTCATCACCGTGTTCAATTTTCTCGTGTACAATCCATGCGCAATTAGTTTCGTGTAGAGTTGTGATTTGTGAAATCGGGGCCCCGCTTCAAGCTCGAATAAGATATAGTTACTGTACACTCTAATAAAAACGTGTTGTACAGGATCTTATGCACGGGTAGCAGCTTTAAAAATACTTCGACGTGCATTACTTTCCCCCCTGCCGTTGCCCTACTGAAATAAAACCCATCAAAGTGTTCTTACAGCAACCGCAATGTAAAATTTATGGAACAACACATTTCGTAACACGGGCCTTTCAAATAATTGAAGCCTGAACTTCCCGCTGCTTTCACTGCAACGTCGAAACTGTAGTCCTTATTGATTGAACATTGGTAATCTGTACACGGTGAAACTGTACAAAGCCTCAACTGAAAACGATCAACGTGTATAGCGTCTCAACTAAAAATAACAGGACTGTCGACATTTTGCCACTGTGTAGCTCTGCTGCCCGTGTACTCTTCTAATGCGTTCAGTTTCATCGTTATATTCCATTGACACTGCACAATTGGGTCTGTGCATACAGTTTAAACGTGTAGAATGTCAAGTGTAACTGTGAGTTATGCAAAGTCGGTAATTCGATAATTAAGAATATTACTGTAAGATGTATGCGCGAAGGATCCTACGAAATTGGGTCAGTGAAACTAATCAGCAGTACACGAGCGATCCTGCACGATAACTACACGATTATACACGATTAATTATGCACGATAACTGCACGATTATACACGATTATTTCATTGCAGTACAATAGTACGCGCTATCTATACACGAAAAGGAATAGTCTGGTGTTAATAGAAATTTTGGTATCGATTTCCATAATTACTAGACAGTTTACCTTCATCGTAATGTATTTCTCGTTTCATGAGCAACGTGCATGGTACTGCTGCATGCTATACACGTTTTTATCACATACACTCTGTATACCAATCATTCGATTTTTTCTCTGTAAAATTTACACATTTCTAAGTCACTTTTCTCCATGTAGGATCAACGCTGCACAGTCGGCCCAATGAGATTACGAATAAAAAATTATGCAAGCCACTGCACGATTGTTCAATGAAATATGTAACTATGCAGTGTCCTACTTAACCAATTTTGGATCACGCATATTTGACATTTCCAATTGACCGAACATAATATTGCATTCAAATGGAACGAGAAGCTTTGTACAAGCTCGGCTCAACAAAATAATTCCGTGGAAGTTCCAAAATCTTCATACAGGATTTAACGACCGGAAAACGTGTAGAATCGATTCTACAGAGATGGACTTTATTCTCGTGTATTGAACATCTCTATCCCACGCCTTCGATCTCGTCTCAGCTTGGACACGAGCGGAAATCACGACGCGAATTGTGTTAGCGTTTTCGGTCCTCTCTCTCTCTCTCTCTCTCTCTCTCTCTCTCTCTCTCTCTCTCTCTCTCTCTCTCTCTATCTCTCGTTGACCGGTCCGCTTGCACACTCGTTTCTCGCTTGTTCACTCGCCCACTATATATACACGATTTGATAGATCGGTCGACGAAACGAAGGGGGTAGTTTGCTTTAATCGATCCCTGTAATCGCCGGTCGACAGTTGGTCCGACGGGCCTTTTTGTCCGGGCTTAGATGGATGGTGCCATTTACATTTTGTCAGTGCGACATGCCCCGACGTGCGGGAGTTACCTCTCACACCCGCGCTATCATATCTATCACCCCTTGCGCGCTGACCGTATACCCGCGAAGCTTTTCGCTGCATGTATGGGATTGTGCACGAATCTCGTGAGTATTCATCTAATCCCTTCTCTCATCCAATTTTCTCTCTTTCATACATATACATATATACTATTTGTGTATATGTGTGTGCGTGCATGCGTGCATGAGCGAAAATGTGTGCAGCAAACCTCGAAATTTATCTCTCGCCAACACGGATTTGTCCCAAATCCCAATAACGTGCGTAGCGGCTCAATTTACACGTGAAAATAATTATTGCGAGGCATTAATTGTACTTCTGCTATTAATCGGTTCAATTATACTAGGAATCGCTCATTCGCATAATCATTTTTTACTCATTTATTATTTCGTTTAATAAGAACTGCAGTTCTTTCAAATTTTCTTGAATTGGATAAGAAAAGTGATAATTTTGCTTTCTCACGAGGAAGCTTTTCATGAAAAAAAAAATGTCAAGTTTTTCATGGCGGTATATGTAAAAAATCCCAAAATGTTGAGGAATCATGTTTGATAAAAAATGTCCAGATGAGTGTGCGTGCGTGTGTGTTTTCCAGCCTCAAAAAATTCAAATCCATCTATCCGGAGAACTACTTAAGCAATTAAGCTAAATTTTAGTACACATATAGACCATGTACCCGCTTTTAACTGCAATTTTTGTTGAAATTGTATCAGAATTTTTTATTGCCGGGGACTTTTAATTTTTCGAAGAATGTCTATATATGCGCTTTCTTTCGAAATTTAGCAGCTATATCGAGCTAATTTTTTTTACACAGATGGAATTAAACACAATCATAGCTAATATTGAATTTGACAAAAATCGCTTCAGGGGGTTAAGATTTCGAAAATTATTGAATTAAAAAAAAAAAATATGCAATAGCTTTGACTTTCGCAAATTTTTGGCTATCGAGCTAAAATTTTGTACATGGATATAAGTTATAAGACAACAATGCGTGGCACTGAGATTGACAAAAATCGCTCGAGAGACATGAGTTGCGATCCTTTTTTTTTTTCAAGCATCTATCGTAAACTTTTCTGAGTGAATAGAAAAAAAGGGTTAATCGTCATCCCAGCGCACCAAAAAAAAAACCATTAAAGTACGTTTCTAATGAAAAAATTTATCGAAGAAAGTTCAAAGAAAAATGAGCATATAGCGCTCGATTGATTAGCTAAAAATTCAAAGAATCGAAGATTTGCAACCGTTGTACGAACTTTTTTCGTTCAAGCGCATCGACACCGGACGTTAAAATTACCGGAATCTTCGTTACATCGGCGCGTATATATACGAAAATTCAAATTGTATGAATTGTACGAAATATTTTCGAAACATCGACAGATCAAAGTGACGCTCGGACATGTAACAAAAAAAAAAAAAAAAAAGGGACAAACGGAAGAGATCGGCTGCGCTCGTCACTCTCGAGACTCATCTCGCTCGTTGACGCGTGAGATGCGGTTGTCCGAGACACCGGTGGTGTTTTGTGGAGAAAAAAGAAAAGAAAAAAAAATTCTATAAAGTTTAGGTACGGACGAACGGACGGGTAAGGAAAGTGTCCGAGAGGCGAAAATTCGACGAGAGCCAATTGACAGATCTGTCAGCGTGGATGACACCTTACCGGTCCAAAAGTCGTCGCCAGGTGCTCGCTGATTTTCTCTCACTCTCTCTCTCTCACACACACACACACACACACACACATACATACACACACACACACACACACACACACACACACACACACACACACACACAGTTTCTCTATATTTTGCTCTGTCTGTCTCTCTCTCTCTCTCTCTCTCTCTCTCTCTCTCTCTCTCTCTCTCTCTCTCTCTCTCTCTCTCTCTCTCTCTCTCTCTCTCTCTCTCTCTCTCGCTCTCTATTTTTGGTGTCTGCAATATTGCCCCGATGTATGAATCGAGGATACGAGACGATTCTGTCGTCGTTGGCATCTGCCGGATAATACCGTAGGATTAAAAGCTACCGCCGGGATAGGAAAACGACAGTATAGGACACGGAATTTCTTCCATCGGGTGAGAGATCAGGAGGAATGAGATCGAGAGAAAGAGAGAGAGAGAGAAATAGATATGAGATATAAAATACAAGAGTATGGATTCTCGAAGCAGGATCGCTCTTCCTTTCTCTCTGTCTCTCTCTCTCTCTCTCTCTCTCTCTCTCTCTCTCTCTCTCTCTCTCTCTCTCTCTCTCCCTCTGTCTCTCCATCGCTATAAACAGATCGATCATCTTTCAAACGGTTCGACAACTAACCCCATACACAGAGAGATGATATTGGATAAGATTCGCGTGTGAATCCGAGTACCGATCCCCCTCTCAAAAAAAAAAAAAAAATGTATATGCCCGTGCGCGAAGAATTTTACGGTTCACTTTAGCACATTAATGCCCAATAAACTCCCAATCTCTGTTATTTTTGTCCCACATAAGAATCGTAATGGGTGTGACCCATTATTTTATTTATTTCTTTATTTTTGATTAATTTTAGTTTTTTTTTTTAACACACTTTAATATATTATTATTTCTTATTTATAAAATTATTGAAAAAAAAACCACGGTTGTTCTTGAAAATTCGAAAAATATTTGTAATTTTCTAAGAAAAAAAGGTGTTCGAACCCGCTATACAACGGCTTAATGCTGTTTACGTCGAAAGTTTCCGGGATATGAATTTTGCGAAGGATAAATTGTGTAAAAAATGAAGAATATAAAAAAAAAAATGTACATCACGGAATGTATTGGCAGTAGCTAAAGTAAATTTTTTTTTTCACCAAAAATGACATAAACTTCTCATCCCACTCACTAAATTTTATTTTTCACCAAAAATGACATAAACTTCTCATCCCACTCACTAAATTTTATTTTTCACCAAAAATGACATAAACTTCTCGAGAAAAAAATAAAAATGGATTTCTTTCACGGTGCTGACCTCGAAAGAACAGATTTTTTATTTACTTAAACACGTTTTTGTGGGGTAGGTACTACCCCTAGAGTGAAACTGGTATTTTTTTTTTCTAATAATTTGGACGTTTTTTTTTTTTCGGAGAACAGTATTTTTTTGTTTTTTTTTTAACTGGTCGCAGGGACTGAACAATGATGCAGAAAAGTCAAACTTCCTAAACATGGAAATACTGAATAATTTTTTCCGAATAGCTTATGTAGAATAACGAGGCTATAATTTTGCAAATCATCACTTCGTATAACATATAAAAAAAACTGTGAGAATGGCAAGGGAATGAAAATTTTGAACCCAAAAAACTTGCTGAGGAATCATGGAATGTGGGATATATATTTATTTATATGTACATGATGTACTCACCTCCCACGCGTAACGAGGATTGAATGGCGCGCTCGCCCATTTGCCGATGAAAGATCCAAATCTGGCGCCCCGGGGTATATCCTTTCTGGCGCGAACCAGAGGACCTCCTGGCGCTGTACCACCGACCTCGACTTCCGGTACCGGTGATATCCACTCACGACTCGATTGTTCCTTCGTTTCTCTCGGCTTCATTGTTTCTTCTGCAATCAATTAACGTAATTAATCTTACCCATTTCATCGTGAATTTGAGCATTGACAATGATTTTATTGCAAAATGATTATAAATTAATAATGAATTATCGTTGAAAAAAAGTGACACAACATTTAAAATATAATTTTATAATTATTTTACAAATTTATCGAATAATTGACTCTAGCTTCAACAATTAACATTTCGGGGCTTTGAAAAAAAATCTGTACAAAAAATGGAGTGACTTTTATCACGTTCTTGAAATTTTTGTGTCACGCTAATGACCGGTTCAGGAATGACTAAGCGATGAAATGTAAAAATGTAAAATGGCAATGCTGAAATACGATTACAAATTGCAATAATTAGTACAACCGCCGCTAGATATCTCGGGGCGAATAAATTCCTGTTTATCGGGGATTCCGAAATGAAGTCTGGGATAAATTCAAACCATAAACAAAATATTTCAAAAGACAACGAATCAATGAAAACATCGGGAATGAGGGAGAAGACACGGGAAATTTAACTTCCCAAATTATGACATACTCACGATAATCGATTCTGTAAGAGGGTGTGCATATTTGATTTTCACTGAATTCCCATGATCTTCTGTCGTCGTCGCGTTCCCTCGTATGCCTGACTATCGTGCCAGCCGGATTTCCGTCATTCCCGTGACTTCCCTGTCGCTCGTTCGTCGGTGAAAGATCGAGAAAAACACCGGCCTCGTTTTCGTTTTTACGATGATATTCTTGGCGATGTAGGCTCGCCTCGTTCACGCCACTAACGTGTAAAAGTGGATTGACATCGCGATACGTTGGATCGTTCGTGTTGAACGAACCAGCCGAATTGTCACCCATTTCCGTGTTGTCGTTCAAGACGCCACCGCCAGAGGCGCTGTCGTTCTCAACGTTCCCGCCAACAACGCTGCCTCCTTCTCCCGCTGCATCGCCATCTCCCATGACGCCTGTCGTTTCGCCTTCGTCGCTGCTTCCTGAAACAACGAGATCGAGCCCACCCGCGGATGCAATGTAGAAAAATTCTTGACAATATTCGTGCAAAGTGTACGAGAGAAAGAGAGAGAGAGAGAGAGAGAGAGAGAGAGAGAGAGAGAGAGGGAAAGAGAGGGAGAGAGCGAGAGAGAGTGAGAGAGAGAGAGGGTAGGTACAGTAATCGAAAGAAAAACATTATTTTGCCACGAGAGGTCGTTGATTGAATGTTAGAGGATGGAAGGTGGAACACGCCTGAGAGTGACGATCAATCATTCGACACTTTTCACTCGTGCACCAACAAATCTCGGAATCTTTTATAGGTTGTGGAATAAATCTTATTGTGTACTGTTGCTACCCATTACTATGGATAAAATAATTTCAATAACATCAATAATTATTCCAATTATTGAGAACTATTGAAATAAACGATAATATAATTATATTAATGACAGTAATAATAATAATAATGATAATAATAATAACAGCAATAAAAAGCGTGCGAATTATAAACTTGCACACTGTTTCCTCATTATTTTATCTCGACCACGAAGCTCTCTCTCCACGAGCTTTTCAATTTTAGTTTCCTCATAGAGAAATCTTCGTGAGCCAGATAAAAAAGCCCTGTAAAATTTCGAAAATTACTAGGAAGCGGTGCCCATAAGCTGAACCATTTCGTCAATTTTAGCGAAAATCAATATAGAGTTTTCTGTAAAGTTGCGATCACGAACATTTCTCGAAAAATTAAAAAATTTATCAAATCTGAACTGATCGACCGATCATCGTCGAATTCCATACCAAACAAGCTTTGACGATATTTTATTGCTGTAAAAAATTGTAGCACGATATCTCGAAATTTGCGCAAATTAGAGATATCGCAGAGATTTTTCGAAAAATTGAAAATTTGTAGAAGCCGACACTCTCCATCGATTCCAACGAGATCCGATACGAATCATATCCTTCAATGATGTTCTACTTTTGCAGAAAGTTTCAGCCCACTGACATTTATATACGGAAGTTGAAATTAATGAAGAGATTTTTCGAAAAATTCCAATATACATCAAATCTGAAACCTTTCATCGATTATCGCCTAATCAAATACCCTTCAATGATAGTTTACTTCTGTTGAAAATTTGAGAAATTTTTTTTTTAAATTCAATATTTTATGAAATCTCAACCCCTTTATCGATTTTCACTAAATTCAAATGATCCTTCAATAATATTATAGTGATATTGAGGAATTCAATAATAATACAAAACTTTTGGAGGATGATTCGAATGACATGAAAAAATTTAGCGCGATATCTGAAAATTTGCAGAAGTTGGTGCGTGTAAACCCATTTTTTTTTAAATTGCAAATTCCACAAAATCTGAGTCACTGGATGAATTCGTATAAAAATTATAATGAATAAAGTGGTTATCGTGCTTTACTTGACTACGAAATTGCAGCTCTGTAGCTCAACCAGTTATCGAGTTATAGACGATTCAATTTTCCATAGTGATTACACGCACATACGTCTGGACATTTTTTTCCAAATGCGCTTTATTGACGTTTTGACACATTTTGAACACGCTATAATTGAAAACTAGAAAAAAAAATCGCCAAAACAAAGCTTCCTCCGTGTGGAAGCAAAAAAATGATAAAAATGAAAGGAACAAAAAATCTTATAAGATTGCCCGTCAATGTAAAGAGAAGGGGAAAAAAAACACGTCAAAGAAGAATAAAATTGCGGATAGTCCTTTTATCTCCCGGCACCGGCACTCCGTTTGGGGATTCCGGCTGGTCGTCTCTCCGGGTATTTTTTTCTTTACGACTTGACGCATGATCCTAGGTACACACCGGGTAAAATCCCAACCAGGATCGACGGAAAACGAAAAGGAAGTATATATAGTTGGCCTACGCTATCACGAAATTTACCACAGAGTTTTCTCACGTAGTAACATAAAGTCTATTCACGTTACGTTGCGCACAGGAGATCTCTCATGGCTTTCGGTGCATCCCACGAGAGAGCCTCACTTGAGTCCTCTCGTCACGCCGGCAATATATAAAAGAGACGAAGAGCTCAGTACCATTGAGCACCGGGTAAAAGAATGTTTGGCGCGATAAGAGAACGCGCGCGACCGACTTTTATTGGACGTTTTGTCGGTATTTTTTTTTTTCAACGATCTTATATATCCGTATGTATATGGATAGATTGATAAATAAAAGGTATGTGTGTGTGTATGTGTGTGTGTGTGTGTGTGTGTGGACTTTGAGAAAAAGTCCGATGTACGCAAACAATGCTGTTTTCAAGTTAATCCTTGCGGCAGACTATATGCCAGTCACGTGATCGACTATTTTAGGAATAAAATCGTGGGAGAAAACTATAAAATCTGATAACACGTGACAGTAATTATCGAAATTTATTAATGACTGCAGAGATGGCTCATGGTACTTGGCTAATTTCAAAAATCTTGGAAATTTTGTAATGAATATATTGCATGATATTACATTATTCTCGATTGATTTTGATAATTGACATAACATCATCACTATGGAAATGATAGGGTTGGATATTTATAAGTAATCAAATTTCACACGAATTTATTATGACACTCGTGCAGCAGAGGGCTGTCAGCTGATCGATTATATCGTAAGCTGACTGATGAGTTATGCTGATAATTAATTCTCGCAATTTCTTTGCCAAACATATCGCGCGATTCTATTTTTTTGTGTAATCGATCGAAAGCTCATAATTTCGTGAAAAAAAAAAAAAAATGATCATTGACTCAATGACTTCTCCAGTATTCAGTATTAGGTTCGTTCGTCGATTGAACTTGTCGTGAGCTGATTTTTTTCGTTTATTCTACGCTAAGACGACGATTTTAAAATCGAAAAAGTTCTCCAACAGCTGCCAATGTGCGAGGACTACCTTGAGGAGGAAAATCAATTTTTTTTTCAATTTTTAAAAATTCCAAATAGTTTCAGTGACAGCGGTTAGTCAATCTGCCTATTAGAGATCCGCGAGATGGAAAAATGGCTACTCAAACTACACCGAATTAAATTCAATGAATATCAATGAGGTGAAACTCTCAGGGTTGAGAAAAAAAAATCGGCAACCAATTGGCAGCGTTTTGTTTGATCGACTCTACATAAAAGGGCACTTGAAGCTCATGACTTCTTTTTCTTCGCTAGACCAGCAATATAGTAGCTCTATGATTTTTTTAATCATTGATTTTCATCGTTGATTCTGGCCATTAAAATTAGAATCGAATCATAACCTGAAATTCTGACTACCTGACCAGCCGTATGACTGAAAAAACAAATGCAAAATAATTTAATCGCGACAATTCTGCGAATGTGATTTTGCACAAACATTTGTTAAATTTTGTTAAAGAATTGTTAGCCGTTTTATCGGCGCCTTATTCAAAAAAACTAATGTTTCGACAGAGACTGAAACTCACTCAAGTGTAACCGACCGTATCCAGCCAGAATATTAATTAATTATTAATTAATATTAAGTTAATTAATAATCAGAATAAATAAATTCTTGGCATAAATGAATATCTGACACTTGATATAATAATTATTGGAATTTTTTCGAATGATTTTTTATTCAAGCAGTGCTCATCGTGCGGGAACACTGAGTTCTCAAAAATATTGACTCGTTTGTACAGACCTATGTGTGTCACGACCGGATATGCGACGTAACTTTTTTGTCATTAACAACAACTACATCGTTATCGCTAGCGATTGAAAGATATCACATATATATATATATATATATACAAGCTCGTATATCTATACGTTATTACGAAAACAACGCGAGGAATGCGTGGAGTAGGAAGGAAAATTGTGACACGACAGTCCTTTACAATCTTTGATAACGAAAAAAAAAAAAGAAATTGAATGAAACGACAATTCATTTCATTCAGAGCGAAAGCTCAGGTGAATGAGTTCGGTGGCTCAGGTGGTGGTGAGTCTCAAAGGCATTTTTGGATGAAACCGGAATTTTGCCTATTCTATATTTACCAAAAAAAATTGTGTGAAATTTGGTATTTCAACGTAATCTACAACCAGAAAATGATAATTATAATTTTATAATCATAAAAAATCTTTTAGTAATAATACATTATAATTATATGTTACATTATACATTATACATTATATTTAATAATAATAATATTATAATTAAAATTATAATTACAATTGAGAAAATTAGCAGCTCGTAAAAAAATCGTGATCGTAATTGAGTTCTAAAATCGTTTAGACATCATTATGGTTTATTCCATTTCGAGCTGTCGGCTGAATGAATAAAAATATATATATATATATATATATATAACTTTGGCTCATCCCTATTCTTTAGATAATTCCTATCGTCAAGATATTTGGGGGGTGGCGAAAATAAATCTTTTCCCAACCCCACTGGGTGAAAGATTACGGAGTCAATGGAAAAATTAATCGCTAATCGATTGTGCAAATAAACCATAGAACGAAACGTTGAGGCTGATGGCGATGTGGGATCGAAGGATGATCGTAAAGAAGAGGAGCTGATCCGAGCGAGGTTGTCGTTTGACATGAACCCGAGAGCATATATATGTATGTAGGTAATATCGATAGCTCAAAGTCAAAAGGGCGTATGTGTTGGTGAAAACAGATATCTGAAACCTTTTTAGGATCAGCTCGTGTCGATGATGTGGTCAGAATAGCTTGAACGACGTTTGACGTAACTTCGGCTTCTATTTGTCTCTTACGATCGTATCGTGCAACAATATTTCTTTTTTTTTTTTAGCAATTTCATGAAAGTCTCACAAAAGTTTCACGTCAAATAGATCGTTATCCTTAAAAGACAACAAATTTTTTTTTATCGCTTTACTACGTTGTATAGGGTGAATTGAAAAAATGCTCTTGAAGTTTTTACATTTTTTTTGCAAAGTTATTTCTGTACACAAAGCAAAGTCCTCAATTGCTTGATTCTAGAACAGAAGCCGCACAATGAGAGATTATATTATAGTTTAAGATTAGCGATTAATTAAATGATATCTAACAAATTATTTTATGTCACAAAAATGAATTTAGGATTCGAATACTCGTCACTAGTCAAATACAAATTTATTTGAATAAAATTTTTTCGTAATTACAACTATTATTATAAAATAAAAAATGGTGCATGACAAAAGGATATTTTTATCCATCTTAAGCTTGAATAATTCTGACTCTTCACATCGTTAATTTTTATAATAATTATTTTTTTATCAATCAATGAATATATCGAAATCAATTACCCGTTTCCAATTTTTTTTCCCCTCCTATCACTTTCTATACACCCGGACTTTGCTAAGCTAACCTAACTTCCGTAGCATGCACAGCTGATTTTTAGCTACACCGTATCGTATTCGCCGTGGACATGGGGAAACTGCGGAAAACCCATGCCGATACAGACGACCTTTTTTTTTTTTTACTGAGTTTCCGATATGTTACCGTCAGAAAGTCAGTAAAACTGCTTCCTGCTCGGTAGTCAGCGCGCCAAGCCAGTGCACGGCCAAGTGGTCATCCATCCGAGTAGTCTAGCCTCGGCCATTGCCGATTCAATTTTTTACTATCAGAAGGTAATCGATCTTTAACGAGTATGGATTTGATTTTAATTAAAATTTATTGTAGCTTTTACTTTCTTACTTATTTTTCTTTTCACCGTATTTGAGTCTCACGTATATCTCTTCAGAGGACGACTACCGAGCTTATGTCACACGAAAAATTGAACCAGTCTTGCCCGGTATGTCGTTGGAAAAATTAATTAAAAAAAAACAAAAAACAAAAAAGAATATTTCAATGATGTTAATGCATGGGAGTCGACCGAAAGGGCTCGAGAGGCCCCGAAACGTTTAGGGCCTCGATTAGATACCTCGAAGTGGCGCTAAAGGGTTGGAGCACGCATGATTATGTGGGAACTTGATGTTTTCACGCGCGTGGGAAGACTCGTATCGTACAACAAGAGCTATTTTAATGCTCGTCCTCCTTAATGTTAGATTCTTTTTTATACAGTGAATTCAGCACAAACAAAAAAAGCTAGTCGACCCGATCTATTGGTAAATAATTTTCTCGGAATTTAGAAAAATTATTTTTTTTTATTAAAAAAAAATAAATAACTTTAAACTCAATTTTTTTCGAAATTTATTTTTGCCACTTTTTTAAATCCTGCGAAGAAAATGGAAAAAAAAATTTTTCGCCTGATCGACTTATTCTGAGGGATTTTTTGCCATCTTGATCGAACTAAAAAAATTAAATAAAAATTCAGCGTCAAAATCATAACTTTTTTTAAGTCTGAAATTTTTTTTTTTTTTTACAATTTTATGCTTTTTCCTTGTTCTTCGTAGTTCATCGTCTATAAAATTGTGTTAAAATAAAGAATTTCTTCGTTTTTCTTGTTTCATGCGAGAATTGTGGGCTCCACATTTCATTATTTTTCGATAAAAAAATGATTTTTTGTTCTTCGAATAATGCGTAATGCGTAATCATCCTCGATGCTTTGTGAAGTACGACTTAATTTTTTGTTCGTAAAAAAAATTCTTGAAAGTCACTTTTCTTCGGTATCCCAACCCCGAGTCTCCCGTGGTTGATCAGCGTTGTGTGGATTAACCTTTCGTGGTCACAGGGGGTAGATAATCGATCCGTCGATCAACTTTCGGCGTTGCCATTTTATTTCTTATAAATAAATGTTTCTTACTTCATCTAGAATGTTCAAAGCATGTTCCGTAATTTTTTGAACCACTTAGGACGGGTAGTTTGGTCGCAATGCCTTTTTGAAAACTGACTGGATAGATTCGACCCAGTGTGACCAGCGTGATTGAATTTGGCGGTGTGACCACGAAGGGTTAATCGATTTCCTTTGTGAAAATTCTATTTATTATAGAAAATTTCTCTCGGTCAATTACTCACTGAGATATCGTCTAGGATCGTAGAAAATCCTCGATGATATAGAGATCGCGGATCCTTTAAGGCTAACCGTGGCATCGACTGTATATATGGTGTAGTACTATATTCATAAAATATATATTTACGTCATCTCATGAATGGGATATCTCTCGAGGAAGTTCTAAGATTATATTAAACAAACAATTTCACGCGGACGAGTTGAAAATATGCCTCCAAGAGGATATATATATATATATATATATATATATATATATGAGTTTATAGCTCATACAACACTCGAAAGTATCTGAAACATGATATTCCCTCTCGTTATCTCTCTGCTCGTCGCTCGAGAGATTAATGAAGACGAGAGAAACTATTTTGTGTGTACGTATATATATGTATGCATATAAGGGACCACTTGTCGCCGAGTACGTTTTTTTTTTTTTTTTTTTTTTGAACGCATAGAAAAACGTATCGAGTCATTGTCATTATACACCATTGGAATTTTTATTATATTGTTGACGAAAAAAAAGTAAATCGACGCGGATCACAAGATTTCGCTAGGACCACACAAGGAGTTTCCGTAGGTATTGAGGAAAGCTTATTCTTATCACGTTCTCATCTCCGGTGTTCTATCAATTTTTAAACAAAAAAAAACTCAAAAATTCCTCCGGTCATGTGCACCAGAAAAAATTGAGAAAAAGAGTAAGAGACAGTAAGTGTGTGTGTGTGTGTATGTGTGTGTGTGTGTATGTGTGTGTGTGTGTGAGAGAGAGAGAGAGAGAGAGAGAGTGAGTGAGTGAGAGGGGGTAAGTCTAATCTTTAAGAGTGGCGATTGAGTTCCGGAAAACCCGGAGACAATTAAGCAAATTGGCATTGCGAGCCCGAGGTACAAAGAGAGGGAGAAAGAAATAGGAAGGGCAGTTAATGTGATAGACGATTATAATTGCAATGCTCTCTCTCTCTCTCTCCACGTTCATGATCATTTATTCATTTGTTTGTGTGTGTGTGTGTGTGTGTGTGTGCGATCAAAAGCCTAGACCACATTCTGCTGACCACATACAGGATGTCCTGGACGATACCGAAATCCAAGAGAATATAATATGCACAAGCAATATATAGTATAGATATATACATATATATTATATATTATAGTATATATATGTAATAAAAAAAGTATGTGTAATATAGGCTAATATCAATTTTAAAAAGGCGTATCGACATAATTTTATTCTTCGAATCGTCTGGATTATCGCCTTGCATTTTCTGACAGTCAAAAATGTAAAATATACATATAACATGTGCGAATCCTGCCTATTCACGACCTCTGTTATAAAAAATGTAGACTTTACCCCAAAAATAATGGAATTATTGCCATACATTTATTTGTCAAAATGCTACGATTGGCATACTCGTCTATATTACGAAGGCCTAATCGACGAGTGTGCCAATAAATTTATACCAACATTTTCATAATCTTCACAACGGTGTGTCAAATTTTCTTAAGATTTCCCGATTCTAACGAACAAAAATTGAGCTTTTTTTTAACGATACACTTTCAATTCGGTTTTGACGTATGGCCGCAAACAGCTAGGAAATTTTAAGCCAAGGTAAATGATATTGTCAATTGTCAATTTCCAGTCGATTTAATTCTCTCCTGCACGGGTTTTAGGTATATTTTATTCTCGAAATAATTTTTTTTCTAATATTTATTTCACAGCGTCTAGCCCTTTCATTTTCTATTTCTTAATTATATCTCATCCTGAAATATCAGCTCTCGTTATCTCGCGCATTGCACCGAGGATCGTTATTTATATCGGTAGACCTCGGGCGTCTTGAGAGCACGACCGCGTCATCCTGGCTTTCGATAATTGCTCCTTTGCGAAAAAAAAAACTTGTGCGGTCGCAGGATCCTGTCGTTCCACGAGCTCTCGACAGCATCCAAGTTAAACAATACATTAATATGTATGTATATATGTGTGTATATATATATATATAATATGATAAAATTATCATTGCCGGCATTTCGGCTAGTTATTCCAGATTTATTATCGCGCTCCTTTGAAATGAGGTCAGATGCTCCGAAATAATTGCGGGAGCAGCCACCACTTCATTAATATTATTAAGACCCTTTTTTCTTATCGCAAATTTCATTTGATCTATTTTTCGTTGTCTCTCTCGCGATCCTTCTACACGGGAAAAAAAAAAACCTTTCTTAAAACATATATGGACTCACCGCTACTCTCACAGTCGACCATCGCTGTCGTAAGATCGAGGCACTCCATTTTCGAGCCTCTGATTGTTCGCCGGGGTTTCTCCGAAAACCGATATGAGAAGAAACAAAACAAAAACTCACTATTCGCTTCAATCACCAAAAACAATCACGTCCCGGCACACATAATCACGAATCCAGCTAAGATATCTTGCCCGCGATATCATTGATCACGAGCTGCCCTCCCACCCTCCCATCGCCCCGAAAGATCGTAAGAACATTTGACAGCCCTTGGTGAATCCGTCGAGATTTCTGATCAGGGATGAGAATCAATCGAATCTCCCGGCATATCTCCTGACGTTATCCTGACGAGACTCGTCAACGTTTCGTTGCGCAAAAAAAGAAGAGTTTACACAGCGAGGAGTCACGCGAATATTCTTTACGGATGCCGGTTGGGGGTGGATTGTTGCTCGGTTGAAATGAGGAAATTCAGGGAAGGGGTTGGGGAGGGTTGAGGAGTTTCACGGAAGTATAAGGTGCCAGTTGGATCCAGGGACACGTTGTATTTTCGTGCTTTTCCACGCACTCACGTCGACGGTTTCTTGTCATCGACGTTCCCGTCTTTAACGTCGTGTTTATATACACACACATGTATGTATATATATATATATATATGTGTGTGTGTATATATATATAAATATAAATCCAGCAGCTTGGTCACGAGCTGCGCCGTGTCAGCTGGCTCTTGGCAGACTAGAGGATCCCCAAAATCTTTTCGAGAAGAAGATGCGGGACACGCGGTGGTTACAACGCGGAAATCCCCGTTGTACAAGCAACATAGCCGGGGTGTGGCAAAAGCGTTTGTTCCATGAAGCTGGTTGGCCCGCAGGCGGAGCAACCCCTATCACAACGATCGGACTATAACCCCCTCTCTATTTTAGCTCCACTCGTACCAGACTCCAGCATCTCACGCACACACATTCACAGATCAGACATCTCGTCGCATACAACATCCCTTCCCCGAGACGAAATTTTGGTAGTAGAACCTCCGGTATAGTGCCCCGTATAGGGGTTGAAGATGGTAAAGTAGGTTTTATTGAGTAATGCGATAGGAAACTCTGCTTTGATGCTATGATTTATCAGGCTTAGGTTCGAAGTAGAGTTTGTGAACAAAAAACCTCCATTAACCCTTCGTACTTAGAGTTAAACGATATTCGTCTAAAATTCTCTTTTGACGATCGAAAACCTACGCCTTGGTACACATCGATGGCAAGAAAATGGTCAACTATAATGAATAGATAAGAAAATTGTTTTCAATATTGCATATGCATAAATAATCATTTGTAGATATTTAGGATATACATGAAACATTATGAATTATTTTTTATTTTTTCGATATAGTTAACTTTTTAATCTGAAAATTGCTAGAAGTTTTATTTTTAATGCGATAGGATGCCCTACTTTGACGCCATGAGTGTCTGAATTTTTCTGATTTATCAGGTTTAGGTTCGAAGTAGAGATTGTTGTGACTAACCCGGAGGGTTTCGCCCAGACACGCATCTGGGCTATCGCACTAATGTATCGTATTTGCACGTGGGCACAGGGAAACTGCAAAAAACTTGGCTCATACCATTGGCTATATTTTATACAGTGTTTCAGTTGCATTATCACCAGAAACTCGGAAAAAAAACTTTATGACATTTGCAATTTGTCGAAAAAAAAATGTACGAGATCACTGATTCTCATTACATTTTATTCAACAGGAATCCAGCTGCTGCATCGTATTTAAAAAAAAGAAACGATGGTTGCTGAAAAATTCTCTCGAACATATGCATCACGGTATTGAAATTCTATTGAAATCCTGAAAGCAGTGCAAAGTCAGGTCCATATTTCCAAAAATTTATATTACACTTGTCACAAAAATTTTTCCATTAATGTTTAACGAACCTAGTAATTTAAAAAAATTGGCACATATCAGTTTGCCCATCTTTATAAATTTTCCTGTAAATTCTCCACGCATTTTTCGAAGAGAAAAGTGGCGGCGACGAGAGGCGGGGGGGGGGGGGGGGGTGAATGAGGAATGGGAAAAGTCGAGGTAGAGAAGTTATAGGGAGTGAGAAATTGAATTTCTATTCCCTCCAATGATGGACCTCTTTGTTTACAGTGATGGTTTATACGCATGGAGAAAAGAGGGCGATAGGACCACGGCTGCGATAAGAATGTAAGTTAGTGGGAGAGAACGTCGGACACAGGAACGGAGAGGGGGAGAAATCGCGAAACGGGATATATTCTCCGGGGAGTCGTTCGATCGGCCAGAGCCCTTCCTCAGCTCATTCTTCCTCGTTTTTACTTTTTTTCAATGGAAAATTAATTTTTCTACATTTATAACTCGTTGCGGCTGATTCTTTAGGAATTTTCGGTACGGAGGACATTAGTTTTTTAATCGAGGCATCAAACATGAAATTTCTCATAATGCTGTTATTACTGATACGTTATTAAAAATGAAAAATTATCCAAATGATATTTTTCCGCAATGTTTCTGAAGCGATATTCCAATGGACAAAATTTGGCTTTACGTCGAATAACGAAATATACTTTTTTTTTTACATATTTAAAACAAACATTTGATTCAAAGTTAAATACTGCGAGCGGGGTGCAACTGGTTTAATTAGATTGAGGAAAACTATGTGATTATATATGCAAATTTTCATAAATTTTGCTTCCTCTCAGAGGAAGCTTTGTGATAGTAAAGAAAAATTTTCAGATTTCATTGCGCATGTGTTCAAAATTTCAAAATGTCGAAAAATCATATTTACAAAAATAGTCCCGGTGTGTGTGGGTGTGTGTGTGTGTGTGTGTGTGTGTGTGTGTGTGTGTGTGTGTGTGTGTGTGTGTGTGTGTGTGTGTGTGTGTGTGTGTGTGTGTGTGTGTGTGTGTGTGTGTGTGTGTGTGTGTGTGTGTGTGTGTGTGTGTGTGTGTGTGTGTGTGAGAGAGAGAGAGAGCGAGGGTGCGTGTGTGTGTGAGCCCTGCAAAATTTAAAGTCTGTATCTCGGAAACCACTGAAGCAATCGTGGTCAAACTTTGCACACAGCTTGAGCATGAAGCCCCTTTTGTTCGTTAAAGTTTTTGCTACAATCGATAACGAGTGTCTCATTTTACATGATTTTGAATTTTTTTCGATGAATGTCTGTGATCGCTCTGACTTTCGTAAATTTTAATTTATCGGCTAAACATTTTTTTACACAACTAGGTTCGGGGACGAGGATATTTGGCATTAAACTTGGTAAGAATTGCTCGAGAGTTTCAAATTCCAAAAATTTTTTAATAAAAAAAAAAAATTCTAACAGCTCCAAACTTCCGCAACTATTTGGCTATCGAGCCAACAGTTCGTACATTGATAGGTTATATGACAAGAGTAAATCGTATCAAATTTGACAAGAATCGCTCAAGGGGTTCGATTTGCAAAAAAAAATTGAATAAAAAAAAAACTTTAACCGCTCTAATTTGCACAAATTTTAAGATATCGGGCTTATATTTTTGACACAAAGTGAATATCGTTGAAGACTAGTTGCCGTTAAATGTTGCAAAAATTGGTAAAAAAAATCTAGGTTTCGATAAATTTTGAATTTTTTCCAATTTTATCAAAAAATTTGTATTTCTTATTGTATTGTTATTGAAATCGAATTCAGAAATAAAGCGTGAAAATGAGATATTTGCACATTGCTACCTCATTATTTCATTTTGCACACAAAGCTCCCCCTATGAGGAAGCCAAAATTTAAGCAGAGATTTTCATGGCTTTGAGCATAGCAGGGAATTTTTAAATGTGCACGCTTTTTCCGTAAACTGTGGATGCTATGGTTCCAACGAGAGATTGAATTTCGGTACCAACTGCCTTGCAAATTCTATCGAAACCCTAGCCGCCAATACAAAAATTCTACCGGAGGCTTTCCAAGATCTACTCACCTCAAATGGGCAATTTAAAGCTCCTATCGTAGTTCAAAGGAAAGGCATTCAAGGGCCTAGAGTTTACATTAAACAGTTCCAAGCTCATTCAGAATCACAGAAACTTTGATAGACTTCTGATCGACATTGGGAGACTTTGATGAGACTTATAAGTAGAATTTTGCACTTCCGATAGACTTTGACGAACTTTGGGAAGCCATTGATAGTGTTTTGAGAGCGTCCGGTAGCTTGTTAGATTACAGTAAGATTATCAACCTCAATGGTATATCCACGAATGTAATAGTGGCTTGAGTTTAGGTTAATCAACCGTTGTTCAACTGTAGCAATCGATTATGGACTATTTATTTTGTTGTTCTTGTGCCACGAGAGATTGTCTAAAAATATTCTCTTTCTACCTGAATATCCGGAAATAATTTTAAAATGACCCGATCACTTTCATAAATTATAATTGTATAATCGACCTCAAAGATCAAGGCTACTATTGACTAGCTCGGTATCTTAGAGCATCATTGTTGTAGGCTGTCATTAAATAATCAGAAGGTACCTATATATGAGGCTTACGATCCACGTGAAAGCACTCGATACTTTTTTCTTACACTTTATACCGCGACACTTTTACTCTCGTTAGGGATGGTCCGTCGTAAAGGAGTCAGTAACATGATGGATCAGCCGAGGTTTAAATGGGCATAAAAGAGGGAGTTTGTGTATCGGTTACTGTATAATCGTGAAAGGAAGTTTGCAGAATGAAGGACCTGCAATTTTATGAATACCAACGTAACTGTACAATGCCAGGTTCATGAACTTTTCCAACCGTCATTTCCCGAGACTCTTCCACTCGGTTTTTTTCCAAAAATGCTTCATCAGGACTCTGCGTAGCATTAGGCCAGAATATCCGATAAAAAAAATCTCACTGATGGCAAAAAAAGCATCTCCAGATCCGCCTCATGCAATTCAACGTAAATACGGACGTGCTGCGGTCAAAAGTCAGCGGTTGGCGAAATATATATATATATATATACACACAAACATATCCATATTACTTTTTTTGCTTCTCCAGCTCCGGCTCAATTTCTCCGTTTCTTCGTCCAAGAAAACTACGGTGGTGGACCCCTCGAGGGAAAAGTGGCTTTTCAACGAGATTTGGAAGTTGAAAACGTGCCGAGGGAGAGACCCCACGTCGAGACTCCGAGAGTCTCTTCTCGGTCAGTGGGTATTGGCCAAACCAAAAGACTCTCCGGCTGTCGGTTGACTTTATTGGACGAGTATATAGCGAAAAAAAAAATCATATTTTCCTTCCTTCTTTCCTCAAATCCACGTCCGGAGCACCGCGAGAGACTCGAGATTTTTTTTTTACATGGACAATTCGATAAAACGGGATATATCGTGAAAAAAAAATGAAAAATAAAAATGGCTGCAATTTAATCGTGGAATCGAATTTCCATGGCCCATCGTGTATCAATCCTAAAATCACGGTCATGTACCACGTCAGTCTACGCGTGCATGAAATATTTCTATGATAATTCCGCGAAGCTGACGGTGACGAATATATGTTTGCTGTCTACGCAGGTGACAGGAGACCAGAGAAAGACACTTTATTGCACGAAATGTTCATTGTCCTCGTTTATGCAACGACACGCTTGAACCGCATTGTACTTTCTTTTTTGCGAGCTGCGAATGCGACACACACACACACACACACACACACACACAGAGAGAGAGAGAGAGAGAGAGAGAGAGAGAGAGAGGCAGAGAGAGAGAGAAAGTGAGAACGAGAAACGGTTATATTTCAGAATCAACGGCAATAACGAGCAGACCTCAAGACGCCTCTGCTGTACCAGAATATAGTTTTATATGGTTTACGCGGGAGCGTTAAAAATGATATGAAAAAGCGAATATAAACAGCGAGGTATAACGTCACTCGCTTACAGCCCGAGATTTTTCTCCTGCCATGAAGAAACGGTAAATAATGTCCTCCGTATATCGCCCGTAGTCAAAAAAAATAGCGCAGCTACCACGATTTAACAGGTAAGATTTTGGACTTGGGCCTTTTTTGTTTCTATGAACATGTGTTTCTTGTTTTTATGGGGACACAATGTCGAATTATCGGCATACGATAATTCATCCGCCAGATTTTCCGCACTTTCCCCGTACCCACGTGCAAATGCTATAGAGTAATCCTATAGGAAAGCGTTATTGCTGTGGACAAGACTCCGAGGGGCGTCTCAAGGAACAGCGTGTAAGTTCGATCGAAGGGGCAGTGACGTAAAAACTTTATAAGTTAATTTTAGAAAATCTGACTGTGAGGTGAACAATTAGTTAAGGCCCGAGACGTCTCGAACATGAATGTCCGAGAAGTCTCGAACATGAATGTTTAAATGGTAATTTTCATTGGATTTCACGACTCAAAATATCGAATATCGTATTGTTTGCCTGTTTATCGGACACAATAAAAAAAATTACTGTCGAATTTTGGATGGCCGGATTTAACATGAAATATCCCATATAATGTATGATCCCTTATGCACATATTATATGACACTGAATATTCCTTATATACGCGTATTTCTTGTATATGAGGAATATGGCTTCGTACAAATCTTCATCTCGCACGTTCAATGCGGAAGCGAAAGAGAAAAAAAGGGCTTGCGCGAGTAGGAGGGGGTCGGTGGTCGTTTTGTCGCGCGAGGGTGTATTTTACACGCCGAAGACATGTGTCGCGCGCGATGTTGAACACTTATATCACTTTTTATGGCTCATGCCCGAGCGAGAGACGCGTGTGCATGTAATCCCTGTTCTTTTGCCTTTCTTTCGGATCGTTTCAACATTGGATTCGTCTGTGATTCTCGTATACTGTGTACGATATTTCCGAAGCTTTTTTTTTCTTTTTTTTTTTTTACTACGGACGTATAAAACGCGTAACCGCACTCTCGCCCTTGTGTCTCTCATATCACGTTACGACGTGTATTACATATACAGCTTGCACGATTCATAGATTTTATTTTTATTTTTCTTTTTTTTTTAATAACGGAAAATATTTATCAAATTGATATACAGCTGGCAGTGTGCTTAGCTGCACACTTGGCTTGTTGCATACAGTGCTGCGTGACGCGAGATGTTTTTTCTCCTCAAAATTTGATGTTTTTTGGATTCGTAATTTTTAGATTTTCGAAAAATATTTGTCAAGATTTTAAAGCCCTCCGAAGGAAAAATAGAAGTTATGATATTTTTTGACATCGGTAAATGTCAAGATTTTGAGCAGCCATAACTATGCATGGTCCCGTCAATTTCATGGCAGCTTGATTGGAAAGTTTTTGATAGCAAGTCCGCAGACTTGGAGGATATACCGTTTGATTCGTCCCGAAAATTCATTTTTCGCGGCTGTGGGAGAACTCTGAAGAACGCCGAACAAAAAGAAAATTCAAAGCAACAATGTGCGAATATCGATGGTTCAACTTTAAAGTATCATGAATAATTGTAGAAACATCGTAGCTCAATGAACCAAGCGGCATTCTGAAGCTTAAAGGATTCAAAACAATAGGTGAGCTTGAAATAAAGTCGTAACTATCCTGGAACCTAATGTTACAGTCCCCTCTATCCTTTGTGGACGGGGGAAAGTTGTAAGCATTTGAAGGGCCTCGCCTCGACTTTAACCTTCACAGGACCGGGCCTTTTTTCTTCGACTTTTTAGTTTAAAGTCGTAGTCTATGTCAATGCATTGGATGGAAAAAAAGATGACACCACTTTCACTGTAGACGTTAAAGGGTTAACTGGACACTTATTTTTTATCGCCAAAATATTGGAATATCATGTATATTTACGGAAAATCAGGTATCTAATCCATTTAAGAAATATTCTTAACTTATTTAAAATATATTTATGATTATAAATATAATAATATTGCTGTATTTATGAATTTAAATGTTTATATATCTTGAAATGTACCGAATATTATGTGCAGGAATACATTACCAAATATATTTAAAATATATTTTGAATACATGTGAAAATATACGCCGACGTATATTAAGGCGTATACATTTTAAAAATACAAACAAAATTGACTTTAAATGGGCACTGAATATATCCTCAAGTCATTCATCAATGTCACAGCCGCGTGCACGCTAGAGCACATAGTACTCCTCGATCGCCGCTAGGTGGCTAAGCTGAGAGTAGTTTCTCGCGCGCGAAGAAGTCTATCCCGATGGGATAAGTATACCGAGGACTTGTCGCTCACGGATAATCGCACCCAGCTACGCATCCATAAAATTCGATTTTTTATATATAAAGAAAAATTAAATTAACCTGAGCACAGAAAAAATAACCTGAACTTTCAAAGTATTTAAAAGATTTTTTTTTTTCAAACATCGAAAACAGATTCGATGATTAGTCGTTCAACTTCTTTAATGATTATTCATCGATGCTGAAACTTTGGGTCTCGTAACAAGGTGTACAATTCGTATCTTTCGACAACCTCGTACGACTCGACAAACGCATGGCGATGCCCAAGCAAAGGAATACATATAGCTGCCTCGAGCCCGCGATCAACAATGAACCATGGAAATATCAAAGGGTTATCACATCTGAGCAACGAGAGACGGGGAGATTGTTGCGGCGAGGGTGGACGATGGGTGGCAGGATTGGGTCCAGTCTCCCTCGAGTGATTCCTGCGTATTATATAATATATATATATATATATATACACACACATGGAAGCAGGGCGCAACTTCTGACACGTAAAGTGACGATGTCGTAACGTCGGAGGGAGAGAAGTTCCACTGTGCCAGAGCTAGAAGGAACGAGCGTGAAGAGAGACGACGACGACGACGATGATGACGGGGGTGCGGGAGGGGATGAACGGGCGAGAAGCTATTAAACTGACAGAAACACTTGCCACCCCCGCGACGCCGAGCCTGTGCTATCCCTCCGTTGAGGCCAAGCGTCCCGTTCGCGCGCCTTCTCTCCACTTTTCGCACACGCCGCTTTCCAGCTCTTCTCATCGCCATCCCTTAACACTCTATGCCAACCCCGTCCCGGCCCCTTTGCAGTACCTTACTGGCAACAGCGTTATTAATATTTTTTTCCACACCCCAAATTGTCTCCTGTGTTCGGAACGCGATCGAGCTCTCTCTCTCTCTATATACATATATATACTCCTGCATGCCGTCCGTTATATATAATGTATATAATATTAAATATCTGTATTGAGCAATGCTACCCTATAGACCACTATATAGGGCATTACACGTGAATTGAGACGACTTTTACTTACTCATAGTGAAAGGTTTTTTTTTTAATTAAAATTTATGGTTCGAGAAATTATAGTTTAGAAAAAAATGTCCAGAAGTGTGTATGTATGTGTGTGTGTGTGTATGTGATCACTATGTAAAATTCAATCGGTTGTGGCAGTCAAGTAAAGCACAATGACCCCTTTATTTAGTGTAATTTTTATAAAAATTCATAAAGTGGCTCAGATTTTGTGTTAATTTCAATTTATCAAAAAAATGGTGGACTCGCTATAACTTCCACGAATTTTGGGATGTACTGATGTTTTTTTTATACGAATGGATTATCATCGAAAGGAGGTTGGCATTGAATTTAACGATAACCGTGCAAGGGGTTCAGATTTTATGAAACTTTCCCTAATTTTGAAATGCCGTGCAAAATTTTTTTACATTAATGGATCATCGTTGAAGGATAGTTGGCATCGAATTTGGCAAAAATCAATGGACGAGGTTTCAGATATTATGAAACTTTCAATTGAAGGATGACTTTAATTCGGCGAGAATTGATGATAGAATTCAGATTTTATATGAAGTTTGGAATTTTTCGAAAGATTTATTGCGACCATTCTAAATTCCCTATACTGCGAGATAGCCAACTGATATTTTTTACATTAAAAGAATACGAGAATATGTTAGACATAATTGAAAAAAGATGCAAATTTAAACTTGCAAATTGGCTTCCTCGAAATTTTCGGAATTTTACAAAGCTTTTTATTCTTGCCTACAAAGATTCCTCTGTACGAGGAAGTCAAAATTGGAAAAGTCACTTGCTCATAAAGGGAGCTTTGCAAGCGAGATAATAAAAGGTTTGTAAAATTTCCAAAATCGCCAGGAAGTAATGAGCAGGTTTCAATTTTTTGCTCCAGAAATATTTTGAGCATATCTCACTTTGGAATTGTTATCGTGCAAAGTGTCTTTTGTATAGCTGTGATATAATTAATTACAAAAAAGGGGAAGAAAGCGTGAATATATAAACACAGTTTCAATATTATTTTCACTAATTTCCGTAAAAATATAGACTGCAGGAAATTAAAGTAGATTTTTCCGGATGGAAAAAAAAGTTTTCCACAATTTCGTTTTTCATTTTTTGATCGTTGAACATTTTTTTTCAAATTATTTACGAGATAAAACATACCGTCGATAATTCAATTTAGTAAATTCTTCTTTAAGGTGTTACCCGTATAAATCATAATTCAGGTTTCCAATTGTAAAGGCGGCTCTTCAATAGTTAAAACAAATTGAAATCTATGCGAGCATATCAGCAGCACTGATCTCTCGTAAAAAAAAATCGTCCCAGCCCACGTGAAATAGCCCATGTATATAAATTCGAGGCAATTTTAGAAGCGTGCGTCTGACTGGCGTGGTCAAAGAGCATCAATGAGATAAAGGGATCTCTGCGACAGGACGAGCTTTCTGATGTATAACATCACCGAGTTCGGTACACAACCAGGGGGAGATGAGCTTTTTTTAAAAAAAAATTTAAAAAATAAATTTTACAATTTATTACGAAGGACAGTGTAATATCATGTTTTTTTTTTAATTTTAAATAAGGGTGAAACGAGCACGATCAATTAGATATGCGACGAATAAAAAAAAAGCTCGACAAATTTATCTCAGTTATTCACAAAAAATTTAATACACATATAACAATAATTAATTGGGTTTCATGTAAAATTTGTAATAAATACGACCGAAACGATTAAGCTTAATTAATAATAAATTAACAGTTTATTCAAAAGGAAAATAAAAACGAGGATGCTGAAATGCTGATAGATTGAACGCGAGAAATGTAGTACGAAAAAAGTTCCAATGACTAGAATTGATTGATCGATGATCTTTAATGTTCGAAAACTTCGTTGACCGATGTTTAAAAATGTAATTAAAAAATTTAACTCTCCTCATGTCTAAATTCACGAATCAGGCCATAATCCCAGTGAGAATAAAACCCTCGTCGAGGGTTCGTCGAGCAGCAATGTATACTGGGAATTCGTCGTCCTTAAGCACCTCAACTCTTCTATATATATGAGGTTTAAAAAAAAAGAGATTCGTATCAAAACTATATTGTACACAGGGTGCTCAAAATTTCGGTACTCTCGTCGTAGAAGCTTTAAGGGTGCGTGTTCGTCAAAAAAAAAAAATTTCGAGTGCACCGCTGACAATTCGCTCGACCGTTAACCTCTTCTCGCTTTCGTTCATTCGAATTCTCATATTCCCCCAACTCTCTCTTTCTCTTTCTGGTCCATTATACGTAACACATACGAAGTCCACAGCTAAGAGAGAAGTGTCCTAAAGAAGGCCGTAACCTCTCTCTGTCTCCCTCTCTCTAGTTGATTCGTAAAAAAAAAAAATAAGCAAAATCACTCCAAGTCACTAAATAAGCAAATCTCTGGGCTCTCGCGGTCGAGTGGCCGGGATCTCGCAGGCATCTATACATTACGCAGCTTACTCTCATCGACTCCTTGATCTACCCCAAGCGATTGGTTCACAAATGTGCCTTCTCGCCCTGTAACTTCGCGTGTATCGACCGCTTGCGAACAAAAGGGCTTAAGCAACATTCC
>OY751320.1:11077083-11218823 GCA_963564615.1 Rhorus exstirpatorius
AGATCTCAGCGTCGTGCCCACCGGAAGTCACCGGAAGACGATGAACTTAACGGAAGACCCCGCTGCCTGGGGGCCTTGTGCATCTATATGTGCGTGTGTGTGTCGATGAGAAAACACGCCCTCGTGTCAGAAAAGAGCCAAGCGAGACAACGGCATCGCTATCCAGCAGCTTGTCTTTTGCCCCTGTTCGACCATGTAGGAAGAATCATACGTTTACACCTTTATATACATGTATATGCCCAAAGTACAATATTTTTTTTTTTCTTGGCTTTCGTTCTCACTCCCGACTTTTATAACGATGCCTCCTCATTCTTCGAACCGATGTTACGAGACGGCTGTGGCGCGTGCAAAAGGACTTTCGATTTTTTCTTCTTTTTATTATTTGGGTCGCAGGGGGTGTTTCCAGTCGGATTTTCTCCGCTCGAATTTTGATCCAACGGAACCATCATTCGTGTGATCAGAGGATTTTCTTGACAGACCCACAGTCGGTCACAGTGGCTATAGTTTCTATGATGACGATGACAATTTTCTTTTTTTTGACGGTAGACTTGCTAAAACGATCCTCAGGAATCTAGGATTGCACTTGAATCCATTCGATTCCGAGCCAAAAGGAGACTATGCAGATTAAGTTGCGGACAGTTAATGTTTAGCCGCGTCATTCAGACAGGACTTGCTAGAGTACATGGCATCACATATAAAAACACGAGGTTACTTTTGGCGAAATTATGCCTTCACTCCAAGTAAGAATTCGCCATACGATCGATTCAAGAATTTCGATAGAAAGATGTCTACTGCCTACATGGTATGAAAACAGGTAGATGGATTGATGATCCAGCACCTATCAAATGCGGGCTTAGGACCGTTGTTCTCATGTCGGAGCTGGACCAGGATTGTCTATGAGCTCTGGCCCAATATTGGCAGCAGCGTTGGCACAGTACTGGCGACCAGTGTACTGTGTCAACGCTGTTGCCAAGCGTAGGACGGTTGTTATCATTGCGGAGTGTGGCCAGGATCGTTTCTGCGCTGGCAGAGTACTTGGGTCATGATTGTCTGCCAGTATTGGCAGCTCCGGCACCAGTACTGGGTCGATACTTGGCCGTTTGTTCATTCGCACATGGGACCTTTCCGGACAATCGCGGTTCCTTAAAAATGTCCTTCTGAACCTTTGCCACTTCGGGGCTCGGTAGATAAACTTTCGCTCTGGGTAATTCCATACATTCCACGTCTCCAGGCTTTCGATTTTATAAATTCTACGCATAAATTTTTCACTCATAGACATAGCCGGTCCTATTCCCCGAACACATCAATGTCACAGATGTATCATGATATTCGGTCGTGGACAGCCGTAGCTGAGTAGGCGGATGACTGTCCTCGATTTAATCCACGGACGTGAGTCTCCTTCCGTTCATCGATATTGTATAACCACCGCAGTCATGTCCAGAAGCAACGAATTCCTGCTCAGCACCGATACATTTAATGGTGAACGAGTTTATGGGAAGGATATTTGTCGTGTCATGAATCATTGGTGATGTATCCTAGTAAACTGTGTCTATAGTTGACTCATCTAGAAGGTAGATATTCGCAATGGAATGTTCAGGATTTCAGCATGAAGGAGACTGAATTGTGGAGTTAAGGCGGATTACCAATCAAAGTCAGCTCTGATCAGTCCAGCTTCTGTGGCCATACCTTGTAGGTCCGTAGCAGAAAAATTGCGGAACGAAGTCATGCCAATTCTCCAGCTGCATGCAATCACCCCAGCTGTATGTCCGGTGGACTTTTATTCCAAGCTTCAAAGTGGAACACCAATTTTGGATCATTCGATCGATCTGAAGTCAACCGGACTATCTTCATTGCAATCTCCCGGGAGAGCTACATTAGACACATAGTTCGTCAATTCGTCGTAACAGCCAATCTACGACTATTTTCAATCATTCAAAGTAGCTCTTCGGTTGGCTGAACTCTTGTGACGCGAACGCACAAACTTGGTGGGTGTATGAATCCAGAGAGGGCAAATGCGGGAGAGAAAAAAAAATAACAACGATACAAAAGTGGCCGGAAATCGACAATAGTAGCGTATGGATATGGAGTCAGGGTGAAACCACCATCGTTGGGAGAACAAAGTGTACGCGGTTATTGGAAATTGGTGGGGTGACTGACGCAAACCAACGAGTGCTATCGCACAAACCCGCAATTGTACGTACGGACCGAGCGGTATGGTCGGCAGGACAGCGTACAAATATTGGTGCATTAACAATTGAGGCTAATTATGTTTTGTTACGTATACGCGCGTGCCTTCCCCAAGTTCATATGTATATATATATATATATGTACATATATACACACATATATATATGTGTGTTTGTGTGTGAGTGTGTGTGTACGTATGGATATGGGTAGAAGGGCGCGCAGGATTCACAGGAGGACCACCAGAGAGAAAGAGAGAGCCAGAGAGTGAGAACTAGGGAGTTTGCGGGAAGCGCAGCAACTCTGTAACTCTCGTCAGCCCATTTGCCATTGTGATCCGGGGCTTTGGGTACACAGCCCTCTGGGCACTGAGCGTGCACCAGCCGTTAAATTAATTTTATCTCGTGTCCGCATTAATTTTCAATATCTCACGGCACCCGGCCGAATTCTGCACACTGCTAACGATATTTTCCGTGGCTAGGCCGAAACCTCGATATCCATAGATGTTAATATAACTTTGAGCGAACAAAACCGCATCGCTTTGCGTGCTGAATCGTTTAGGTCTACGCTTTTTTGCCTGCCAGCATTGATCAAATGTATACATCCCAAACTTTCTCGCTCAGTGAGAATTTCGCTCGCACGAATCGCAACGCCAGGACCAATATCAAATTGCTCAATTCTGTACCTATATATGTGTATATATATGCGCATTATGGGGTTTACCTTCGTTACAAAGGTTGGTATTAAACAAGCTGACATGAAGCTTGTAGCAAAAAAATGATGTATAATACAAATAGTCTGAAAAAAGAGCAAGACTAATTATGCAATGGAAGGATGACTTGCAGGTAGCTTAGTTGAAGAGGATGTATGTGAATGCTCCAATTTTAGGTTGGTTCGTGAAATCGTCATTGAGTGATCCTCTGACACTGGAAAGTTTGTACTGTAATGATTGTATTTTGATTTTGACGCACGTGAGTATGCCCGTTCTCCATATAATATGCGTCGGTATACTTCACCTTAAGGTGATAGCGTGGGTTTCCTGTACACGGTGTAACGCGGTTAGACCGACTAAAGAAGGGTGGATAGAGTATATTGGATCTCGATTCTAATGAATATTTTTTAAGAGCTGCTTTTTGGATAGCGCAGAGGCAATTTTTGTGTCGTCAGTTTGGGCCGAAGTTTTCCATTCGTCCAATATGACTGAAATATTTATAGAGTTAACTCGCAGAATGTGAGACAAGGTGCCAGTACCTTGATCGCGATTATATCATCAGTTCTTTTTTAGGAATTAATATTTTTTATGCAGAATAAAAATGTTTACCCACCTTTTTTCACGAATTAATTGAAATGAAAATATGGTTCATCATCTATCCTTGCAAGTTTTGAAAACAACGATTGACAGTAATCAATTGTCATAGATTGTTGTTTTCAAAAAGAATACATAATTTTTAATGAAATTTATTATTTTTTCCAATCCTTCGCCTTTAGCATACCCCATGCCTCTGCCTCTTTTAATTTGCATATTCCATTTGATTCCTAGAGATTCCTCCAAAGTGCTGTCCGCAGCAAGGCTTTCGTAATATGCCACTGTATCGCATTTGAAAGAGGGCATAAGGGAAGTGCGGAAAACCTGGCCGGTACAGTTATGGCTACATTTTATTGGATACCAGTTTTATTACCACCAGAATCTTATAAAATATGCCTCTCTCTCAGCAGTCAGCGTTTAGGCCATTTTGCACGTTTTTAGCGGTCATACCTATCCCAGTATTGATCACGGCCAATAGTGCTTAATCACCGAAGCCGCAAAATTATCCACGGCTGTCGGTTTTTAAAAACAAAAATAATAATGATCATTGAAATTTTATAACATTGCGAAGAAACCAGACATGCTCTTTACAAATTCTACCCTTCAACAAGTCATCTGTCTGAGGGTGGAATTTATAAAGAACATTTGAGTACCCGGGGTCTTTCGCGTTTGAAGGCTTTTTTGAAAGAATGTCATTGATTAAATAATCTCTGCAGGATAAACCAATGGGTATCCTCGACGATCCATCATCGTTCATATGAAAATAAACGACGTCATTATCTTTCCTGAAATGGAAGCTTAAGCAACTCTTAAAGCAACTCGAAAATGGCTGGAGTACCTTGGAATATTCTTTTGGCTTACGACTGAAAGATTTACCTATGAAAATTGAATATAACATCAATGAAAAAATGATTATTCATTTTGTTTTTTTTGCGCTTAAACTTTATCTGTTTATTGCTGAAGGGGTTGAAAAATTACGTATAGCTGATTCATAAAGTACGAATTTTCACAGACAACGGAAACGTTGAACGAACGCTGCTTATTTATAACAAGTATGTATAGCCAAATTTGATTTTCATTATGTCAGACCCGCGGGGCTGTTTGTATCGAAGAGTAAAGAGAGCGTCTCGTTCACCACCCTCTCGATCTCTCGTCGGACAAGCTCTAGCCGCCGGGTTATATACGCTATATATGCATCCTCGCGTTACAGAACAGAGAATACACGTCCAAAAGTTATATGTATATGGTGTGTGTGTGTGTGTGTGTGTGTGTGTGTGTGTGTGTGTGTGTGTGTGTGTGTGTGTGTGTGTGTGTGTGTGTGTGTGTGTGTGTGTGTGTGTGTATGGTGTATGTGTAGGTGTGTGTGTAGAATAGCGATGAGAGGGCGCAAAACCCCATGCAGGGTTCACACCCCTCGATGCGCCGTCACCTCGACGGGAGAGAACTTCGGAATGAGTGAAAGTGAGATGGCAAAAGGCACGGAGAAACTCTTCGGACGAAAGAAGGGGAACAGATGTTTTTGAGCGCGCGAACAGCCAACATCGTAATCTATGTTCCGTAACATCGTAATTAAGGAAAAATGGAACTTCTCTCGGCTCCCTCATGTATATATATACTTTATACATATCCATAGAATACATATACAAGAGCCACCCTTTTGGCCAAACTGCCTCTCGCGAGATTCTCCAATCTCTCGCAAACTTTCCTCGCTGCCACATCGATTTGTCATCGAATCTACATTTTATTTTCTTTTCTCTGAGAGTGAAAGATCGCGATCGTCCAAGACATTTTTATTATTAATCGAAAATTTCGCGTAAAATGCGATTCGTTCATTAGAATCTGTTACGACAATCAACATATACAAACAAATGTAACGTAATGAAATTCTTTTCAATCGATGAACGGGTGATACCCGGTTGGAAGGCCGAAAAAAACGAATTTGTCATTTTTTTTTCTTTCTTAAATTTATAAGCACATGTTTGTACATCAGTTATTAATTGAGAAAGTAACATTTGAGGATTATTCAGTAATTTTTTCGAGCAAAAATATTCATTTAAAAGGAAGTCAGCCGATATACGTGAAGCAATTTTGCGTTGAGCACTTTGCGCCCTTCGGAGTCAGATTATCCAAAATCGAAAAACCAAAAAGGTTTCGTTAGTATATTAGTTAATGCTGTGATTAATGAAGAGAATTTTAGAAATATGATATTCAACGAAATGGCGAGTGTTTAAATTTAGTCTTAATTTTTGCGCAAAAAACGGATATTTTCGTTCATTACCTGACTTATTACAATCCCTCAAGTTCACCACTAACCGTGTAAGTTCAGGAGGATAAGCGAAGAGAGCAAAGTTGTGCCCTAGTTGGGAAACAAAAAAAAAAGTGGTCAGAAACTGGGCCGTTGGCCTTGGAACCTTGGAAGTGCATGCTTTCGCGGTACTTGAAATCTTCAAAGTTTTCAAAAGCCGAAGCTTTTCCACTGAAGCGAAGGAAATACGATAATCCAAAAAGTGACATTACTCGTAATTATTTCTTCTAAATTAAAAGTGATTTCTGAAAGTCCATTTTTGACAACGGCCATCGCGACCGGAATCAACTTTGAGACTACCAAGATCCAAAATTTAAGATATAAAAAAAACCTGCGACGATCGATTTTTCATATTTTTAGTTTTGGCAAATAAAAAAATTAAGTATCCCGCATGAGAGTGTCCAATATTTTTTGTCCAAGTTCATGCGGTATCTTACTTGCGTGTCAATTAGATGCCAAATTAAAAATTGACAATTCTCTGTTGACGTTATTATCGCTAGCCAGATATTACGCTAGATACCCCCTTCCCCCCTTAAGATGCTGCTCTTTAGTCACGAACTTATGCCTTATGCCATAACTTATGCCTAACTAACTAAAGCCATAAACTTATGCCTAACTGACCATTTCAAGTTCACAACATATGTACAGCATCTATATATAACGTTTATTCTCGTATTCTATTCGCAGTTGCCTTAATCGAGGCGATTATCCAGATGAATTCTCCCATCAGTCGATATCTCTTGCTGTAGGGGTGCTCGGTGTGCTATACACGTATATGTATTATATTTATATTTGCTATATATATCCGTAAAAGTGCAAGTAAACGCGCGCGGGATAAGAAAGAATGAAATCAAAGTTCTCGAATCTCACGCTTGGCTCGTAAACAAGTGGCAACAAAAGAGGATTGACTACCACGACTGACCGTCCTTTTGGACTCAAGCCCGGTGGGCAAACCTTCACTCGAGGGTTATCCCTTCGGGCCACTTCTCAGGATCGAAGCTTTGCCGCGAGATAAAGGGAATTTAAAGTTTAAATCGAAGCCAAAAGGGGTTGTGCCCTCTGCTTTCTCTCTCTCTCTCTCTCTCTCTCTCTCTCTCTCTCTCTCTTTTATTGACTGGAAGGAATGGTCCTCGTTTCTTTTTTTTCGGGGTGGCCAGTATACTTTTTCTCTAGATGGTTCTCTCAACGATACGATACGATCTGACCGTTTCCTCTTCTCCCCCGGGAACACGGAGAATCGAAACGTAAAGACATTTTTTCGCACGTTCGAGGAAGAAAAAAAATAAAGCAACTTTAATGAACGCCAGAAGTGAAGCTGACTAGTGAGATTGGTTAGTTATTTATTAGTTAGTTCGGTCCTGAAGACGGTATTTATTTAGTTAGGAAGGAACTAAGAAACTAACTAAACACTATGAAACAACTAACTAATTCACTAGTTATTTAGATAGTTTATTAGTAACTGATTCACGAGGTAATTAGTCAGTAGTAATCAGGTAACTAGATGGTCAGTTAATTAGTGATTATTTAATGAAGTTGTGACTAGTTAGTGAGTTGGTTACTAGCTAGTGAGTTAGTTATTAGATAGTTTGACTTCTAGCAGTTGCCTGGTTAGTTAGTCACAAACCAAATAACTTACTTGATAAGTAGTAAGTTAATTATTAATTAGTTGGTCAGCTAGCTGATTTACTAACTACATTACTTACAAACTTATCGAATAGACTAGTTATTGATGAAATAACCAAAGAATGAGTAGTTAGTTCATTATTAATTATTTAATTAAGTGCTTACTAGTTACATCGTGAGAAATAAGTAGTTAGCTAGTTACTTGTTAGTTAATTCAGTACCGACCAGTCACCTCGTGAGTTACTAACTATTTATTTAACTAAAAAGTTCGTTAGTAAGTTAGTTCTTAGTTAGTTTGGTATTTACCAGTTACCTAGTCAGTGTGTCACTAACTTGCTTACTTACATACCAAGTAATCAATTTATTTAGTAGGTTCGTTAGTCACTAACTATTTTATTAGTTGTTTGTTCATCACTACACTACAATATTATTTCCTGTCTATTCACTGTAGAATCAAACTATCAGCAAATGAACAACAAATTTCATTTTCTACAATTTACAACATTGTAAATTTTACTTCATCACGGCGTTGTTATCGATACCGAAATTTTTCATCACTCACAAGCGTCTTAACGATATTTCAATCTTTGTGTTCGGCGTGACATTTCAACGGACTTTTAGTCAGTCTATATCGAAAATTGGACCAATCTATACTTCGTGGAGTATGAAACTCCATTTTATTTTTCATTAATTTCGTAAATTCAACTATCGTAGCTAATAATCAAAATTATCAGTGAAGAAAAATGCTTTTTTTTTCCACGAACCTTTAAAGCTGTCTTTTCGAACAATGTTCCATTCCTACGATCTGCACGTCTCTATCTTTGTAGAGACGTCATCGAGAGAAATGACCGCACAGTGGAAATATATTCCATTCTTTTTTTCTATTCACACTGTCGTAAAGGGGGATGAACTGGATGGGGGGGGGGGGCTAGTGTGAATCGTCATCGAACATCCCTCAATCGGACAATCGGCAATAATCGTCGTATGCGATCGAGAGTTTCGTTGCTCGGAGATAAGAGTTCGGATATCTAAGCTCGAAGCACACTTATATATATATATATATACATTATTTTGTTGGCTCGATCATTCGGAGTGAGGCGAGTCCACATCCGCGTCCACGGGCTATTCAAGAGAGAGAGAGAGAGAGTCCCGAGGAAGAATAGACTTCGTGATTCTATTGAGAAAAGCAAAACACATTTGTGCGTGTATGCGTTGATGCGAGATGCGAATTTAGCATTGGCGAGTCAGAGACGAGAGAATAAGTGAGCACAGGGGGGTAGGTAAATGCATATATATATATATATACAGAAGTAAGAGAGGGTGAGTGTCTGCGTCGAGTGAGGATAAAGCTGAGAAAAAAAAGTGGGCAGAGCGATCGCAATGTACGCTGCAGCATCTGGGAAATCAAAAATATCTTCGATCTAGCGGGTATATGTACCGGGTGCTCCCAGAAGAAGCAATCTCCCACCGGAGTGTCAGGAAATCTCGTGTGGTGATCCGAGGAATATTATTCAAGATTTTTTTACGTTTCATATACAACTTGGACGTATACATTGGACGTTCGAAGTGCGACAAAGCACGGAATATTTTATATTTTTTTCTTGTTTTACAGTCATGAGTTTAAATTTATACAGAAGTTTGGTATTTGAGAAAGTAACGTTCGAAGAACATTCCGTAATAATTACGTGCAAGGTTATTCATTTGCAAGAAAATTTGCAGTTATACAGCCATCGTCCAAGACCTAGAAGCACACTTTTTGAAAAATACTTTTGAGTTGAGAACTGCCGTTAGGAGCCAGTTTATCCAAAAATAAAAAAAAAAAACCCCAAAAGATCTCGTTAGTATATTACTTTATCCTGCGTTTGATCGATGGAATTTCCGGAATATGAATTTCGAACAAAATGACAAACGAAAAGGTCAACTCGAATGTACGTAAATCTACCCCGTTATATACGGAGACCTATACGCAGAACTACGATTTTTCAAAATTTAGATTTACGCACATCAAATTTAATCTAAAAAATAATTACGTATAGATCGAAATTAGATGTACGTATAGATCGAAGCGTTTTTGTTTTAAAAAAAATCCAAAAAATTCCTTTTTCCAGCCACGCGACTATAACTCTTTGACGAAAACGCGCCTGTGCTGCTTGATTGACCTACGGTCAATCTTCGATACGTTCGTTGTACATTGACGAGAAAAATTCCCAAATTAAATAAAACGACTGCGCATCGTTGCTCCGATACACCTCGTCCACGATCGAGTATAACCCTTACTTCCGGATCACCCGGTACATAAACAGTTTCGATCGAAGATATTTTCGCTAGTAAGAATCGCGTCGTCAACTTATATCCGCAATTGTGGAAGAGGCTTGACGTAATTGATGGACAGTATACCGAAGGGGATGCTGAAAGTCTCGATACAAAAAAAAAAAAAAAAGATCACCCGAATCTCGCACCCTTTCGGCTCACGGATCTTCGAGCTCTTGTCACGAACGTTAGGTTTCCCCAAAGAGAGGAAAGTGCATGCGCTAGGCTCGAAAGGGGTGTGCGAGAAAATGAGACGCTGGATGTGCCTCGATGACTTTTCGATGGAGATGTGTCGCGGAGGCCTACGACCCTCCGAGAAAAGTCAACTGATACGCGCGTGATCGAGAGAGAGAGAGAGACTCCTCGATTGATGAAAAGGAATAAGGAAAGGAGAAGAAGAAAAGAAAAATTGAAAATTGAAAACGAGAGTGTATCATCACTCTTGTGAAAACAAGCCTACGAGGGGAAGAAAAAAAAATACATATATCGAAATTCACCCTTTTCAATGTTTCGATGAAAAAAAAAATCTAAAAAAAAAAAACGACAGCAAAAGCTCGAGGTACCCCGAAGGAACAAATAACTAGACTGCAAGAAGTGTGGTGAGAAGGGTAGTTTTTTTTTCTTCGCCTGTCGCTGCAACGCTGCGAGAGGGTCATCCGCTGATTCTTGCCTGACTCGCGCGGCAAGTAAACCCTTGATGTGCCACACGAGGGCACGCACGCACTTGGGCGAAGGGTTCTCCGTCCGCGAAATTTAAAGGCCAAAAGAGAGCCAGAGAAGGAACGATCCATTGTCTGCGGTTAACCCGTCGTCCTTTTCTTTCCCTCGACCATCAAAAATTAGAGGACAATCGTCGAATTATATTTCGACGTTGCGCCCTAGAGGCGTGAGAAATTCCGCGGTAAAACAGGCGCCGGGGGGGATGAACAAAAAAGAAAAAAAAAAAGAAAAAAAAAAATAGCGAAAGTTCAACGAATAACTCGCGCCTCGTTTCTCGTAGCAGCGTGTGCAGCTCTCCGCGATTGAGGACAGAATCTGCTGAGGGCTCCGATGGGTATGGCGAATTGTCAATAACCGGTGGATCTATAATTCACGCGGGTAATTGCACTCAAGGGGTGCTTGACGAGAGGAAGAGAGAGAAAAAAGAAACGGTCTGGAGAGAGGCATGGCGAGAAAAAAAAGAAAAAGTCAACGAGTATAAGAGCATAGAAAGGCGAAAGATTCCTCAAAAATTCTTCGAAAGGTTGTCGGACGTTTTTTTTTTTTTTCTTTGGCTCTCTCGCTCCCTCTGCTCCTCTTGTAATTCGTCTTTGATAACCGTGACACTTTCGGGACGCTCGCGTGAAGGAGGAAGAATCACCCCCTGGCCTGTCGCAGTGACAGTAGTGATATATCGCGAGGAAAATAATTAAAGCCATAAATAACTGATGAGAATCGAAGTATAATATCGGCTCGCTGGATGTATATAAAGCAATTCATAATATCAACCTGAACGCTCCTTTAATCCGATCGTACGAATTTTCTTCATTCTCGATGCACAGAATCAGTATGTTGAGCTAATTTTTCTTTTTCATTTCAATTCAAGCTAATTGTTATTTTGATAATAAGGAATTTTTTTTTTTTTTGAACCTTAAATAAATGTCTGGTATAAATTGTGAAATCGATTGGCCAAAGAGTCAACGATTGGGCCACCCTATTTATTGGGACAGTGGCATTGACGATCGAATACTTTTTTGTAAAAGTAAAAAATCCAATCGTGCTCAAGTTTCACAGATTTTCAAGACTAAAGAGACTTCGAGAACGTTACGAAAAAAAAAAGGATCATTGCGATTGAAATTCTTAAACGAGCCCCCTTTTTGTGAAACGCCCCATGCATGGATCGTGAAACAAAAGAATATTTTTCAATTTCGATGCCAATTCGAAGCGAGGTCACATCAAATACGGATTCTCAGTGTGAGACTGGAAGGGAGGGTCGGCGGCGAGGAACGCGCAATATACTTACGATTCCGTGTGAAGAATATCAGGTACTTCGTTGGGGGGGGTGAAAAAAGGAAAAAAAATTACGATACCACTGTGAGAGATCGTCGCTGCAGGCTTTTTTTTTCGTAAAACGAGAAAATAATGAGGCGAAATTTATGCGAGCCATTTGTAAATCGAATAAAACGATATTCACGTGAATGCGAAGAATGTATATAGAAGAGATCGAGAATTTGAAAAGGAAAAATGAAAATAAAAAACAAAAAGAAAATTAAATAATTAAAAACAATTCTTATATTCGCTCGAGTGATTCGCGTGAACATCATACTTGCACATTTGATGTAATGTGTGTGTGTGTGTATAAAGTATTTCTGGTGTTCCACGTCAGGAACACACATATATACACATGCAGAAATTATACAACTGGTGGTCACGATGGTCATCGGTCGATTCTCCAACAGCCCCCAAATATAGAAACAAAAACAACACGAATCCACCCTAGCATATGCATCGCTCTATGGACTGCTGCTGCTGCTGCTGCTGTTGCTGGAGACAATCGCTAGCGATTATATACGCTTTCGTCCCGGCAAAGACAATTGGCTCTCAATCCTTATTCCGAGCGAGCCTCTGAATCCTTGTTTTTTTCATCATCCCCTCTCTTCACCCTATATTTCTCTAACCCCCCCCCCCCCCCCACGGGTCGACTATTAAATCGAGATTTATTTGTAACCATATCGCGCACATTCGGTGCTCGTTTCTCGAGTTGTACACAATCGTACGATTGTTTCGGACTCTTTCCGCATGTGTCGATTCATATACACGTTTTGCTTCATCGGACTGCGCGCGGTTCATTGTGCAATAAAAAGAGCGCAAAATCGCCGATGTTTGGACATGTGGCAGCATATATATATATATATATATATATTTTATAAGCGAACCGCGAATTCTTGAGTGTCGATTGTCGATTCGTTTGTTCGCTAATGCGACGATTTCGAGACCTCAGTCTCGAAACAAAAACTCACCCTCACTTCACGAGGGCCATCTGCTCTCGCACTCTCTGTATATGCATTTATACGTATATACGTGTATGTCCTCGCGGGTATATTATAACTGAAGGGTACGTAACCTGTACAAAGTTATACGCGGCTCTCTCTTTCTCTCTCTCTCTCTCTCTCTCTCTCTCGAATGAGAGGATGAAAGAGAGCGGGAGAAGAAGAAGAAGAAGGAGAGAGGGTTGAGTGAGAGTGAGGGCACGAGAGAATAAAAAAGAGCATCCGCAATGCGAAAATCGAGGGGTAGAGATCGTTTTTTTCCAGTGGCTCCGTCGTTTAACCCCTTCAACGCGTCCTCAAACCCCCCTAAACTTAGACACACACACATACGCGCACACATATATGCATATAGGATAAGTGCGCTATAAGGGTAGATGAGCTATCGCTACGGGGGTGGCCCAACGTGATATTCCGCCTCGGTTCTCTCCATTCGCCCCGTTAACACCAATTTCGCCCATTGAAATAAAGCTTTTAGGAGCATTAGAAACGTTTATATACTATACGTGAATGAGAGACTGAATAATCAATTTGTTCAGAATTTCTTGCAATGCGATATTTTTGTTGTATTGAATTTGTAATAATACTGCTTCATAATAATGGCTCGGGCTAGAGATGCAAGTACAGGAAATGTGACCGGTAATTTTACTTTATTTTTAGGGTAACAATATGGGGTAACGTGATCGCAACTAAAATTACCACACTGGTCATAAATCATAACGTCTATTATATTTCTCGCGAGGAAAAGCGCTGATTTTCCGCTCTCGTAGTCGCTTGCCATACTCTAGTAAACGTTTTTTTTTTTATATTATTCAAGCTAGCTTAATGTGCGATAATTATAAAATTGTAATATACAGCGAAAATAATGGCAGAGATATGTAATAAAGTGTATTTAATCTCCAACCCTATAATTAAAAAATAGATACATTTTTTCCACTATATCATGAAGCTTTGTTCATGAGGCAAGAAAAACAATTAGAAAATTATGGACCACCATCATGTACGGGTAAAAGCCCTCATACATAATATATACATAATATATACATATATATATATTATATTCCCGTGATAGCTACAACACACCCAGATAGCTTGTGTTATGCGGTGTAGTATAGCAGGGTCGTTCGGAGAGATTCTAGCAATTACACACCCTCAAGTGCCCTCTCACGAGGAGGGAGCGACAGAGAGAAAGAGACGGAGGTAGAGAACGAGACGGGTCCCCATTAGGATGAGAGCTTCGAGGGATCTTTCGGTTTAGCAATGGTATTATCAGAGGGTAGCTCGATTTTTCGGAATTGCAGTATTCTTCTCGTCGTCGTATTAGTCATTCTAGTCATTTTTTTTTGTGCAGTCTTCTACAGAACTCATTTCGCTTTTGGAAAAGGTTCATGGGTAGCCCCTGAGTGTAAATTCAAGTTGGCGAGACGCGGGGGATCGAGCTTAAGTCGCCATCTTGTAAAACACGTTTTATCAAACATCTCGTGAACCGAGCATCGTACGACAAAAATAGTTAAAACTTTTTTTATAGCTGATGAACTTCTCTACAACTTTTATACGAAACTTTTTCCTGTATAAAGCATGGTTTTTTATTTCTAGCGTGGCAAAATTTTCCAAACACGATTATTTCTCAATATATACTTAACGGTTGATGTAACAGTAAAAATGGTGATGTTTGGCAAAGTTTGCCACGCTGTATATAAAAAAAAAAACGATTCACAATAAAGAAAAAAGATTTCAATTAAAGTTGTAGAAAATTTCATTATCTACAAATAAGGTTTCGACTATTTTGGTCGTCTGAAGCAAATTATTGTTGAAAAAACTAATTTTCTAATTGTACCAACCAAAAATTTGTTCGAACGTCCGTGACCGTAGGTGTGTTCATTCAACTAATTTTTTTTTCCATGCACACACACACACACACACATACACTCACCAGACCATTTTTTCTAAATATGTTTTCTCGACGTTTGGGAGATTTTAGCATTAACTAGATTTGGCATAATAAATGAATTTAGGCATCAACTAAATAAGGAGGAAAAAAAATAACAAGTCTCTCATCCCTTCGATTTTCGATCGTTGGTTTTCGTTCTGTGGCAATTACTAAAAAAAAAAGCAATAATAATACACAATCGGTATTGAAAATTCTCGTCCCCCTTTGATCGCTTTCGCCATCGCAAGGAAACGATCAATCAACTTAGAAACGTATAAAATATGATTGCCATTTTTCTCTAACCCACGAGACGAACATTTCAATCGTGATTTCCAGCAAGAAAAACACAAGATGCTTCGAATTATCGTTGCCTGGCTCTGGGGAATTCGGATATTTTTTAATCGACGAATATACACAACTCATCGTCGTAAAATCCTACGAGTTTTCTCACATCGTTGGCTCAATTCGGTGGGTAATAAGAATTTTTTTTTTTTCAACACTCCAAACGTCCTTGGATCGCTCCAAAGGAAGTACGTGCATCGGATATGTATGCGCATATCACGTAATATGCGGATATGGGCAAGTATATGGGGGACATCGAAATGCGCGTTCGGAATTAGCGTTCCAGGGATATAATCGAGCTTTGGAGTCTCGCGCTTCCGGCGTCAGATCCGCAGTTACCCCCTCGCGCTGCCGGCGTCGACCAAACACCGCCAGTTCACGAATCGTTCGGGTCTGCGGCGCGACAAGAGTCATCTGAATGACATAACTTGATCAAAGGGCCTCGACACCCGTTTGATGTCTGATGCATATGCGGTGTATACGCTCATACGCGTTTCCCGCACAGATCCTACAGAAGAGAAATCTCGCACACACGCGTAAGAGCAGGCATCGGTTGGCAAATTACAAAATGGCCGCTGTCGAAGTTTAACAGTCAGAATGTTCGGAAGTGTTTTTTTTTTGTTTCCGATGAATCTGAATATGCGTTACTAACTACCCCATTGCACCCTATGCTTCTTCCTGTAAGCTTATTTAAAAAACATCGATGAGGCATTTGTAAGCATTAATCCAAGGTTTCTACTTAAAGTATCATTTCCACCCCAACCCCACTACTATTGTTGTAATAATAAATCTCTAAAATAAAGGCTTTAGAGACGTACGTGCTCCCTTAAGGGGTTTCTTCTCTTAATAATGAAAAAAAACGACAACAACAACAACTACAACAACAACAACAACAATAATAATAATGATAACAATAAGTTTCTAAGGGGTACGTTATACGTGTATCTCGAAAATTCAGTGACTCGACGAAAAACGAGTCGCACACAAATCATATTCGTCAGTTTTTCGTCTACCTCGATTGCTGACAAGCAGAAAGGCGTAACCCGCTGGACTCTAAGCATAACAAGTTACGTGGTTTACACTCTTTTGTCTGCCATTGATGAGCAAATGGCGGGACAGCGTCCCTTCAAGAGCCATAAACCGATCCTCCCGGTGCATATATGCATGTATGGAGATCGAACAGAGACCCTCTTTGTTCGTTAACTTTACGACGGATTTCCTAGGAATGTAAATTATTCTCTATATTTAATTCTATTCACTCGTGTTATACGGAGAGACTCTTCAGTGATACGAGACCTAGCATCACGCCTCATTCGCTCCATTAATTGTTTTGTAATTGTTTTGTTTTATGTTTAGCTTCGACGCAAACAGACGTCTCCTGTTTTTTTCTTTTGCCCCAACGCGAGTTCGGTGTCGTATTTCGGGGTCAGGGGCTTTTTTTTCATCCCAATTTTAACGATCTAGCTCAAGACACGATGCAGCAGTGTGACTCGAGTCGTAAAAAAAATTGTCATTCATAATTTCTAACGATTTTTATTGCACTCATTCGGTTGTCTGTATGAGCGAGGGTATATATCGGGTCAGTATATCCACAGGGTGAAGTGGATTAAGTGTTTTATATAGTCAGTACTATATATATATGTAATTTGAGGTATTCCATATCAGTTCAACTAGACTAAAACCCTCATATCATAACATAATTATAATTATAATATTATAATATAATATAATATAATTATGTTTTCGGAATTAAATCAGTGCTGATTTATTCTATTATTGCAAAATCATCGTATATTTTTTCATGATTTCGATCATATAAAATTATTGTCGGACAAAAACAAAATCTTCAAGCATATTTATACAACTTCAATACAGTCTCGATCTTTAATAATCCGATTAATTGAAAAATTTCAATGTTTTACCAAAGTGCACTCTTTTCATTCATTTTTAAAAGGACTTCTGAGCTAATTTAAAATTATTTTAACTATTTCATGTAAAAAAAAATCGATAATGTTTATTTTTATTTTTTTAAATGCATGAAAAAAATGGACATTGTTGAGATCATTTTGAACAGATCGTGCATTTCTTGGGAAGACGAAAAAAAAAATTTTAAACAATTTCTTCGCTCTTTTTTGGGGTTGAAGTATCGCCTCAAAGACTATGAAAGCAAACAAAAAGTACGAGGGTGTGTGTGCGTGTGTCTGTGTGTGTGAAGTGGGCGAGTGCACTCCGAGTCCTCGATCTTTTTTCAGGGTGTAAGAAATTATGCGAGAGGGTAGGTATGTATGGGGCAGTCCAAGTCCAATCGACTATAGTCCGTAAACATCATCGTTTGTCTCTTTTTTCTTCTTTACATCTTGTAGGTTGGTATATTAAAAAAATATATATATATATATATATATATATATATATATAATACGTTATATTCGAAAAAATACGTTATAATAAATATGAATAAAATACGTTATCGACGGGGACTTTTGAATTTTCTTCGAAATTTTCTCAGTAAATTCTTGGCCAATGAACGAAATTTTTCGTACACCGAAAATGGGCTTGGTGTGTCCGGTATAGAGAGAATACAGAAAAAAAAATCGATTTTGGTTTTATTCGTTCTTTGATGTTGAAAAATTTATTTGAAAACAAAAAGTATTCGCATGCGAATGGCTGTTCTTATTCACGTAAAAAATCACCGGAGGTGAGGAGTTTAGTTATGAAAAGTGACGGCATATCTGCGTCAAATAATAATAATTGTGTGAAAGAACACAGGAGTTCTTACATGATCGATACCTACTAGATTCACATTCTGAATTTATTTATTTCCAACGAAGTTTTTTAACGAAAATAAAACGAGGTACTGAATTAACCTTTACTGTGGTCTTGAAAAAAAATTTTTACGCACCAAGTGTTTACTGTAAATAATGTTCGGAATATTGTTTAAATTTTTAATTGAGCACACTTTAATTGATAACAAACGAATTAATTTTCAAAAAAACGAAAAATCTCAAAATTAATTTGTCGTATTTTTTCGTGTCTCCGTTGGTTCTACTGGAATGGAAAATATAAATAAAAAATGGTGATGTCCATGGATCGGTCGATTTGGCCTAAAATGTCCCAGACAAAGATCACGCAGATCGACACAGGTCAGAGTTACATCGAGAAGTGCGACGGCTCTCGCACCACCCTAATGGATTTCACTCATTTTTCTCCCCCTGACGTCTCGCGGTTGACACCGCAAAATGTGCGTCTAGAGGGTCTTCCAGGACTGCTTTTACTTTATACATGTTTGCAGGGTCATTTATTTGTCGGTCATGTCGAAAATCGTAAGAAAGGATATGAAGCTCCAAATTTATTTATATATATATTGTACTGGACAGCAGTGATAAATTAAGACACGAAAAAATTTTTCGTGTCATTTTATGGATGTGCGAAAAATGTATTTGTTCTGCCATTATATCCATTAAGATATAGTCCTTGCACTTTGGTACATGTTGGAGAATTTTGTGAATTGGAAATATTTAAATCTTGCAACTCTTTTTTTGAGACGGCAAAGTTTCAAATCACGTTGCCAACTTTTTCCGCGGGAAAATTTCGATTTTAAAATCATTGTTTTAGCTTAGGATATACGAAAAAAATCAGTTCATCACAATTTCAATTGAAAAATAAATCAACTTATATACTGTCAAAGTGATTTATTTAATAATCAATTTTTTCACGGAGTTACGAGCTTTCGAGAGATTACATAAAGGAGATTGTCTCGCTGCTAGAGGTATGAGATCTAGTAACTAATTCAAAACATTTTCGAAATAAAATATTCCACTATACAGTAATGTGAAATCTCGGACCTCTAACCGAACTTTAGGTTAACGATGCGTTAGGAATTAACGATGCGGAACGAGGATGACATAAATCGTATATGAAAGATAACTTCTAATCAGAGCTGGGCAGAGTACCTGAAAGTACTTCAAGTACAAAGTACAATGTACTTCAAGTACCAAGTACTTCAAGTACTGAGTACTTCAGGTACTAAATATTTGAATTATTTGAGGTATCAAGTACTTGAAATACGTCAAGTATCAATTATCAAATACTTTTCAAGTTTTCAGGTATAAATCTCGTAAGTTCTAGTACTTATATTTGATTTCTTACGTACTCCTTAAGCTCATTTGATTCTGATTCAAGTACGTTTCGTATCGAAACATATTTTTACATTGTGCAATTCACTCAGGCTGGGCAGATTGGAACAGAAATATTTAAACGAAGAATTATAATTGATTAAAACAATAGCATTGACGATTGTAATTAAGATTTATTTAGCTTCAGGCTTGATAAAGAAAAAATAAAGAATATAATACATGGATTGTTACAATCGGAGATATGCATTGTCAATGACAACGTAACTATACTGTAACCTTTGAACATTTCTTACAATCTTAACCAAAGATGGCGCAGAACGTTTCTCAATGATATATTATTCAAAGGCGTTATACATGCAGCCATCAGCAAGACGTATTCAAAAGTACTTCATACTTAGTATTTTAAAAATTACTTGAAGTACAGGAAAGTACTTGAAAATTTAAATATAAATACTGAAATTATAGGCCAAGTACTCGGAAATTTAAGTATAAATACTTAAAGTACAGGCCAAGTACTTGAAAATTTAAGTAAAATACTTGAAATACTTTTAAAATACTTTGTACTTCAAGTACTGTACTTCCAGTACATCTTAAGTACCGGTTACTTGAAGTACTGCCCAGCTCCGCTTTTAACCATGAAATCTAATGAAAATCAAAGAAATATACTTTACATTTATACGACTAAGTATTTTATTAGTGTTTGTAGTATTATATAGTATTATATACCTTTATTGTGATTAGCAATAGTATTATTATTAAAGCTTTAGAGATATTTAACAAGTTGACGAATATGGTCGAACATTGGGTCATTAGCAATCTTGGGTGGTCCAATACTGATAAAATTGATCCAGTGATTATCATTTCGATTAATTAGCTAAAAAAAAAAATACTCAATCGTTTGTTTTCTTCATTTCTTCTGATGATTGTAGAAACTTCAATCTTTCATGATCTAATGCCAGCTCTTGTGTTGAATAGAATTTAATGAAAATAATATTCATATTAGTGCTCTCGTAGTCTTAGATGGTCAACCACTGATACGTTTACCGTATGTATAAAAAAAAAAAAAAATTATACGAGCGAAACAAGTGAATTCCCCAAAAAGTTCAGCCTCTCGTGTATGTATCAGTCGCTGATGGACGCGTCACGTCTCTTATCTCTATCGTGTCTTTCATATTGGAGAAGCGTGGTCTGTATCAAAATGACTATCCTGTCGGATGTGTCAGACGGATCGGATCGCGATCCCTCTGATTAATAGAGATAACAAGATAAAACTGAGACTCGTTATTTATTTCGTGGCTTCAAAGAGAAAGGGCCGTCTTTGTGGTGTAAAAATTCGGACGATACGTCCTTTGGATTTTAAGTAAAGCCATGTAATGAGAAATCGCTGCTGAGACTATCAACCACAACATTTCGATTCTAATTTCCGTCTGGACTTTTGCCTCTCCAGTGTTCTATCTGTTCTCTCTTTCTCTCTTTCTCTCTTTCTCTCTCTCTCTCTCTCTCTCTCTCACTCCTTCTTTTCTAATCATCAATAATCAATCGACGAGTCCGTATCAAAGATTCAAGATACGAGATCACTAAGGGGGATCACCGAACGCAATCGTGTCACTCTGGTATTCCCCTTTTGTTTTCCCACTTTGATTTCCCCGGACCTTCGGATTTCGGATCGAATCACCACGTACATGACACGATCCATTTTCACTGTGTATCAAAATGTTATCGATTTTATCGAGTGTTAAAACTTCACAGTGGCATCTTTAAATGTGTCTTCTTTCATACGTAAACAATATCTCGAGTACATATACATGAGATTAAAGACTCGAGATTATCGAGGCATTGATGGTAAGTGCGTGATCGATGATGGCCAAAAGAGAAGATCAATTTGAATCGAGTTTATGGGAAAATAATTCGCAACGATTGTTCATGAAACAATTTTAATTATTAAATTATAATTTTTTTTTGGTTAATTATTCCAAAAATTTTCGAAAAAGTTGTGATTAATGATTTTTCGTAATAATTAATCACCATTTTTCCATTATTGTAATTTTTCAGGACGTTATTTGACATTCGAGTTCGTCCTGACCTCAAAGTTTCCCATGCAGAGAAGTTTCGATTTTTTTACCAACATTTCTTTTCGTTGAACAATGAATCAACTCGCACTTACATTATCCTGAAAAATAAAGCCCAGCAAAATGTCATGTTTTAATCTCACTATTTCGAAATTCATACCAATAATGGTCATCGCCCTTCCGACTACTTTTTTTTGCCACTCCCAGGATATGACCACGGAATATCGCACCGTTCGTCAAAGGGTTAATGAGAGAAATAAAATACAGCCATCACGGCGATGCTTGCATTTAACGAGCTTTCTCCCCTTCTCCTTCTTATCAAGATTTTCATGCAGCACTTGATCCAAACGCAGCCCAGACATGCCATGTCTTACGTGCTTGCACACTTACTTCGCTGCCTGCTGTCTCTTCTTGGCTCTACGATCCTTTTTCCTGTATAGCGAGCGTGAAAAGACGCCACTATGCACCGAGCATGGCGGCCAAGAGGCCCTCCTCGAGTCGATAAGCCAAACGAGAGACACCACAAAGGGAACAGGAAACTTCGTTGAAGATTTGAAAAAAAAAAAAAAAACTTACAAGCGACACATGAATCACACTTTTCCACGTAAACCACGGTAGAGTCAACGCCTAAATCACGAAATAATGTAAAAAAAAAAAAAAAGTTTAGCAGAAAACTTTTTGACGATAATTATCGCGAAGGCGTCGTAACTTTCGGAACAACAAAATTGACTTTAGCCAGGTTGCGATATGCGCGTACAAACTCGCGCGTTATCGGGACCGAGACAGCGCTAAATGTATGACGAGCCCTCGAGTAAAACGTGAGTCATAATGTTTTATTTTTATTTTTTTCGTGATCCGTGAACGTTCGTCTATATCGACATATCAAGAGAGCTCTCGCGATCGAAATAAATGAATTTCCGGTGAAAATCAACGATCCCGTATATATATATAGCATTCGAATTTTTCTAAAAATCGTATATCTCACGTTATCAGACTCGTATAATTAACGAGAGATCGAACGAAGGGCTATCATTGCGCTGTGTGGAAGAAGGCGTGATTAAATTTGAAGATGTGTTTCACGAGAGACAGGTCGAATTCTGATTAAGAAAAAAAAAAAACGAAATCCCAGTGAGAATATATGAAGAATCGCGGGGTCGAGAGGACGGAGTTAGAGAGATTATATTATCACTAAAACTGCGACGGTGTGTTGCGAGCATTCTGTATATCTTTTTGTGGGTAGCGATAGAATGTCGCTAATGAGCGCTGAGATATGGCGAAAAAAAAAGCGTGGACAGTGAACAGTCGTCGTTTTCTCACGCTGCAAGAATATTTTGAACTTTTGGGCTATAAATGGTCAATCATCGAAAAAAAATAATTACAGATTCATCGTTTCGATGACGATGATGAATTGCCATTGATGTTTCTGCGTAGGCTTGGGGTTTTCTTTTGTTCCAATTCATATGATTGCTTTCATGCTTTTCGTACTCATTAACTTTTATGATTCTTTATTTGTCTACTTGCATCACATTTTGATGCAACCCGGGACTTCCAGTGTCCATATCGTTGTCGCTTGATAAATTTGTCTTGCCATGTATGTTTCGTATCATGAGAATATTCTTCAACGCAGCCATAAAAAAGGGATGTCTCTAAATTTCGCTCGGGGACGAGAGCCCTCTGAGATTTTATTCTTTTTTACGTATCTCAAAGTACTCCAAGACATACGGCATCCCCCCCCCCCCCCCCCCCCCCCGATACTTGGCCAATTCCTGCGAGAAAAAGTCCTTACTGTATACTTTCCACTATATATACGGTTGACGGTTCGCTGGTGGAATTTTTTTTTAAATTGCATGCTTTACATATGCACGAGGGCACAGGGAAAGTACGGAAAGCCTGATGCGCCCATTCAAGTGGCTCTTTTCGTCACTGCAGATGTTCCTACTGGAAATCATCGGTGGATGAAAAAAAGACGGTAGAGTCAGTCAGGTTTCCATTCATTTCAGTTCGGACTCCCTCAATACAGTCCTCTAATTTTCTTTCTTTTCAGCGGTGATATATTTATAATAAATAGAGAGACAAAGCGGTTACAGCTCGTGTATGCTCTCTGACATCCAACCTGGACACATTTGTGGTCAAGTCCAACGGGCACTTCAGAAAAAATGATTCCATTTGATTGTTCGAACGGGAGATTTTGTTTCGCCGAATACTCAAAAGTAATCGAAATTTTCTAAATTCCAAAATCCAATGTGAATAAGCTGATTTTTCTTCGATTGTCAAAAATTGAGTTCAATGTGACAAAGCCAGCGATTCTTTGAGCTCCGAGAAAATTTTATCTGCATTACGACCACCTGCGTGGATAGCGTAAGACGCAACGAGAGATCCAGCTGATCGTTGGATATGCCCAGGATGTATATATATATGTACTATAGCAATGTGACTGAACAACGATGAGAGACAACGTAAACGGGCGAGATAACGGGACGAACTAATATAAGATATTGTCGGTCTCGCAAGCCCTGGAAGATGAGAAAACATGAATCAGCTTTGCTGAGCATCGTCGGCCGAGTTTATTGTACACAGATAGCAGCGAGGAAGCGCGTAAGCGGAATGCTCTTGTGTCTCTTGTCGCTTGAGTCTATAGAGGGTACTTCGAATCTCCGACCACTTTATCTCGTTCTAATTTATATTGGGCGGTCTTTGTGGTTTTAAAAATTGACACGAATGGTGGACCCCCTCTGTGATATCTTCGATAAAAACGATTGTTTTGTTAACACGATGGATCCGGTGACGAAGCAGGCTCTGGGAAAATTTTTGGACACAGTGTTTGGTTAACACTTTACCATCGACAATACATCATTATATTATTATTAATATTATTATTATCGACGTTATTTTGTCCAATAAAAATTCATACAAATTTTAGATCAAAGGAGCGTAAAAAATTTTGAAGTACGTCGATACAATACAATCATTATTTTCACTAATTAATGATAATGAAAATTTAACATTTTTACAATGTCATGAAATATGGACATGAAAACATCTAAATCTTATAATGAAATAACTATTGATTAATTATTTATTATTTATAAAATACCACGGCAGAAAAATTTATACGTTAAAATGTAATTTTTTATGTACGTCAAAAAATCATACAGACATACAAATTTATTTTTTTTTCCAAACATATATGAAATATATGTAATGCGAGTATATTTACCTTGCATATGATTTATATCATATGTATTAATGAGAAAAAAAAGTTTGATATACAATCGCGTATAATTTTTTTTTCCACATGCCAGTCACTTTACTGTAGTTGAGAATGGTAAATTTTCATTATAATACCTATTTGATTCAAACAAGTCCTACTTTGTTTAAATCGAATCCCTGTATTTGATTCGAATATACTACCAATTTTACCATTTTTCTCGATGTGGAAAGTCGATTTCAAAGTTGGTCGAGACGGCATCGGTCCAAAGATGCGAGGGGTCCTCTCTCGTATATATATTCTCGATGTATGATCCTGTGAACCTTTTGCAGAGGCGTGAAATTACTCGGCCTCGAGTTCCTTTATATGTGACTGTGACTGCGTATATTGAGAATGAAGCGAGTGTCCTCCCTGACGATTCTTTATGGGGCAATACGATCCTGGCGAGATGAACTTCGGACTGAGAAGGACGGCCATCAAAGGGTTCCTGATAAATACCGCTGCTTGGGAGGGGTAAGTCAGCCTGCATGATGATGCTTTCGAAATATTTTACGACAATTCAGCAAAAATTATGTCCTTTCTCGTCCTAACCATTTATTTTATACGAAATGCTCGTGTGTTCACGACAAAAATCACGGTCATGTAAGGGGGAAAGATTTTGAATGGTTGTGGGCTTTTAATTTTTATTTTAAGCCAATGATCAAAGTGTTATTTTAATAATAAAGTATGTCTATTTATGGTTATTTTCTTTTTTAAATATTTTTTTTTTATTGGCGTGTTCATCGTATACCTTATTTGGGTTTTTAATGTTTATTCCCATTTAATTTTATTCCCATCCCATATTTAATGTTTATTCCCATCTTCATTGCTTGGGTATGTTGTTCGCAGGGGCTCTGCCCTCATTCACTATTTTATTGAATTTACACTAGGGCACAGGGAAACTACCGAAAACCTAACTCATGCAGGTGACTTCAATTTACTGAGTTTCAGTTCGTTCGTTTTTTTGCCCATTTCAATTTCTTAAGGCACAGAGCCACAGAGCCACAAAGTGTTGTTCGCAGCCGCTCTGTCCTGATCCACTACTTTATCGCATTTACACGAGGTCACAGGGAAACTGCGGAAAATCTGGGTGAAATAGGAAGCTTTGCTGAGCTTTGGAAATCTTACTGAGTTTCATGTGTTCTCTTTGATTCCTTTTTCAGACCTTGAAAACGATTTAGAATTTTTCCCGCAGTTACTGTCCTCATGAACCACTGTATTGCATTTGCACGAGGGCAGAGGGCAGAATATCTGGCTGAGCAGTCCGCGCAATTTTACCGAGTTTTAATTTTTCTCTTTGTCCCCATTTTCAGTCCTCGAAAACACTTCAGAGTGTTGTCTGTAGCTAATCTGTACTACTGTATTGCATTTGCACGAGGGCACACGGAAACTGCAGAATATCTGACCAAACAGGCAGCTAAATTTTACTGAATTTCACTCGTTCCCTTTTTTTCCATTTCCAGACCTTGATAACGTTCTCAAGGGTTGTCCGCAACCATATTTTCATCATGCATTACTGTATTGAATTTGCACGAGGGCACAGGGAAACTGTGAAAAACCTGGTTGATACAGACAGCTACATTTGATTGACTTTCAGTTTTATTACCATCGCCAACTCAGAAAAACTGCCTCCCGCTCAGTAGTCAGAGCCCAGCTTATGGCTTAGCGGTCACCCATCCCAATACTGGCCAAGGTCAATACCGCTAACTTAGGTGATCACCGCAGCCACGCACTGATCACCCTTCCACTGCTATCGATGAATAATAAAAGGATTCATCATCAATCACGTATCATCAATATTCGACAATTAAAGATCATTGAGGTCATTAAAGATCATTATGGAAATTATTTCTGATCAGATGTCGTTGGATCCTTCAACTCGAAATAAAAATATTTTTGAAATATCTTTCTTTTATCTCATATATAGAAATAAAATGAATCAGGGGTGAAAAAAAATCCATTTTTACGACGAGGCAATACTGTAGTGATGTTCTCGTATTTTTGAAATAACTCAAATTACCAATAGTCTCCCTCCCTCTCTCTCTCTCTCTCTCTTTCTCGCTATTTCTCTAGAGTGGCCTTAAGTGCCCACGGGCTCGAAGTCAAAAGTACCCGAGGCACGCTTCTATATCTGTTGGCTCGGGAGCCTCTTCGCTCGAGAAGTGAGAAAGTGTTTGATCGATGCAGATCCTCTACTTATTCTCTCGAACCGGAAATTATGCGTCAGCCGATCTCCGTGGCGGAAATGACGGGACACGGCGCCTCTACTCGTTCGTCTGATCACGCCACACTATCTCTTGTGCATACCGTCTATAGGTATGCCACTTGATACATCAGACGATTGTATTTCTCGTGTGGTGGTATAATAATTCGTTTCTTGGACAAGTGTTTCGGCTTTAGGGGAATCATAAGCACAATTTGAATTATCATTGCAACATGACAATCGTAACAATGATTTAAAATTCCTAACGTAGTTTTTTTTCCAATTAAGAAATAATTTCATGCAGAGATAAGAAGTGAGCGTGGACGACCATTTTGGATTCGATACGGTTTGGTGAAAAAAAATGGATCACAAAAGTCGATCAAATGATCTATGGTCCAATGCATATATTTAGTGCAAGCTTACGATACCCATATTTTTTCAAATTCGCAAATCTCACGTGTTTGCTGTTTATTCCGTGATAAATCCGTGATTACATGAAAATCCTTCTGGTATAATTTTGGACTGGTAGATTAAACTACCCCTTGAATGAACGTTTGCAGAACATGACAACTTGACATTTTTGTTGATCAGTAATTTTCGAGTAAATTTCATGCAATGCATTTTTTTAAAGTAATTCAAACCTTGTTGAATCCGAAAAAAAATCTGCAGCTCGTGGAGGGTTTATGGAAATCGGTGAATATTAATCTACAGTTCAAAATTCACAAGATCCCAATAAATGATCAGCCAGTGCATACTGGTGTCCTCGAATGAATAATACTCATAAAAACGCCAATAATCATGTGATCAATTAATATACAATTAATTGAGAATTTTTAAAATGAAACTTGTAATGCGATCAGTAAAGAATCACAATGTTCGATCAACTGCAACAGGTCCTGGAAATTAATTTTTAGTGCTTATAATTACTGCTTATAATTTCGAGGTACATACCTATCTTATCGAGGTAAATCTTTAGTATCGAATAACAATGAACTCGTACGAGAAAATAATTTTCCCTTTAAAGGTAAACATAAATCATGACTTTTTTTTTGTAATTCCAATAAATCTATAGCTATATTTAAAAATTCTTTTGAATAATTTAATCATATTTATTATAAATTTACAATATTCGAGTCAAATTTAAAAATCACTTAGAGTAATTTAAAATTTTCATAGGTAAATCAATTAGTCAAAATTAAAGTCTAAACATGTAGACGAAAATTAATATAATGCATTTGGGAAAATGCTAGATGTCGAACGGTCAAAGTCGTTCTCAATATTGAGGCAGCACTTGCCTGTATTCATAATTCTCTTTACCGTACGACGTACCGTGAGATTTGAGTCTGAGACTCGCCTCGCTCCTCATGTTTTTTTAATGAAACTTGCTAAACTAAGTCGACTAGCTGCTAAGTTTCTTGTTTCAAAAATCAAACCCCAGCCATTTATGTAGATTGTCAGGCAAGTCCCTTCAGGACCCTTGACAAGTTTTACTGTATTTTCGAGTGGAATAAGATGACTCGTGTCGTAATCATAGCACTATAAATTGTGTATCGTAAAATTCATATACTCGCGTGTGTTATTATTAATTTTTTTTTAGTCAGATACACACATGCATATTAATTTTTTAATTCATTTTACGTCAACATCTTGTAAAATTAAGCAATGCACTGTGAGCTTAAAACATAAACTACGTACCCAGATTTCATTGTGTTTAATATACGAATCATATAATATTACTGCACACTTGTACATGAATTTTCATACATGACATAAGCATACAAAAATTCATGTCTATTAATTTTCAAGAAAAAGATTTGGGTATATAGTTTTTTTTTGTTTGCACGCATTTGACTGTAAATTTCGAAAATACGACGAGACGTTTTTTTTTTTAATTTGAATTTTGATATTTTAACCACAAATTTCAACCCTTTATAAGTCATACCACTCGAAACTTATTCGGACATATTTTTGTAACTTATGAAGGATTAAGATCACAAAAATTTTTCTCAGCAATTTACACGCAAATGGGTGTAAGTAAAAAAAAACGGAATCACCGAACCAACAAAATTCCCCAAAACCGAATTTCGAAAACGAAGTTTCATTTTTCCAAAGGTTTAGCTTGCCTGCAGATTTTCACGCTAATCCTATTCGTTAGTCGATCAAAATAATTGCGATAATTGTTAAAAATAAGTAAAAACGATTTACTTTTCTTACCTTCCAATCAACCCTCTGTCTTTCGTCCCGACTGCGATGATTCCAAAAGAGAAAAATAGCTACACTGCGGTTCGATCACCTTAAATTGCATACACCACGATTATTCTGCGTAAGGGTCATAAAAAAATAAAAATAAAAAAAATCTTCCCCTGGCCAAAGTTGACGGAGACCAGCAGTCGCGCGACTACAGTCGTTTTCTTAAGGAGAGACGATCACAGCTATACGACGTTGGCTTGGCAATTACGCGTGCCACGTCGCCCTTCGCGAAAGATCGCGTGATGCTTATATACATGTATATTATATACATATACCGCGCTTCGTATATGTCAAAAAAGGGAAAGAGAGCTTTTATGCATGCTCGGGGTATAATCACGTCCAGCAAGCGGCTGGGCAATTCCAGAAAAAATAAAACATGAAAAAGTACCAATGCAACGTATAGTGAAATAGAAAAAAAAAATTAATGAACGACAAAACCATAATTTCAGTTTAGTAAATTCGATAATTATTCCGATGAAGCTTTTTTCGTATTTGATGGAATTATCATGCAAGATGTTTTTAGATTTCCGTAGTCATTGTCACAGTCACAGTCCGTACAGTTATACGGTCCGTAGTCACAGAAACATTTGAATAATTATTACAGGCATTATAAGAGACACGTTGTGTAAAAATTTGAAAATGATTAATTTCGGCAATTTTTGCAATTTCGGGGGTCGACTCTTCCATAGTTGATCCTCAACTTTGTCACGAATATGCACTCGAGAGGCTAGTAAGAGGTCAGCATAATCTTGATTCGAACAATTCAGATACGCAGACGTCAGAAACAAAACACGACTTGATGAATCTTCTAATCAAGAAATTCCATACAAATTGAGCTCTTTAAAATTTCTAAAAACAAAAAATTTCAACAGATAAGAGGATCTATCGACAATAAAAAAAACCGCACCAACTGTATGAATCATATTTTGAAAGAATACAGAGCGAAAAGTTGATATTAACTTATTCAAGTTCAGTATAACTGTTCGCCATTTATTTCATACGCAATTACTATGAATTTTCGTCAGGATGTTAACCTCTACAGGATTGACCCTTTCTTGGACGACTTTTTTTAGTTTGCGCGCTAAAACATTTTTGTCCTTGACAGAATAGGTTGAACTACGATGAAAACAATATTACTTCAGGGCTTAATATTAGGCTTCTGCAGGACAAAAATTTCACGTGCAACTATTTGCGGAATTTCAATTATATGTCATTGTCTATTGTTAAAATGATCGTCGAGCGTCGTATGCGATGAAAAAAAAATCCTTAAAAAACACGTATAAAAACATGTTTATCGTCGTCCTCTGTGAGGTATGAGGTACTAAAATTTTCAGTATAATATATTATCGTTTAATTTTTAAAAAAATCTTTACGATGAGCATGAAAAAATCTTAACAAATTGATTCAGTATTCTAATAACATCAGAGCTGGGCAAAGTGCCTGAAAGTAATTCAAGTACAAAGTACAATGTACTGTGAGCACTTGAAGTACTCGTGCATTTAAAATATTAAGTACCGTGAATACTTGAAGTACCAAGTACTTCAAGTACTGAGTACTTTAGGTACCAAATATTTGAAGTATTTTAGGTACCAAGTACTTGAAGTCAAGTATCAAGTATCAAATACATTGAAAGTTTTCAGGTATACATCTCGTAAGTTCTAGTACTTATATTTGATTTCTTAAGTACTCCTTAAACTCATTTGATTTTGATTCGAGTACTTTTGGTATCAAAACATATTTTCACATTGTGCAATTCACTCAGGTTAGGCAGATTAGAACAGAAATATTTAAACGAAGAGTTGGAATTAATTAAAAAAAATAGCGTTGATGATTGTAATTGAAAGAATAAAAAATATAATACACGGATTGTTAAAAATGGAGCCAGCAATTGACAACGACACCGTAATTACCGTAGTTTGAGCCTTTGAACGGTCATTTCTTACAATCTTAACCAAATATGGCGCAGAATTTTCCTCAATTATATATTTGAAGGCGTTACACATGCAACCATTAGCAAGACGTATTCAAAAAGTACTTCACACATGGTACTTGAAAAGTACTTGAAGTACAGACAAGTACTTGAAAATTTAAGTACAAATACTTGAAGTACAGGTCGAGTAGTTGGAAATTTAAGTAAAATACTTGAAATACTTTTAAAGTACTTTGTACTTTAAGTACTGTACTTACAGTACATCGCAAGTACCCGGGTACTTGAAGTACTGCCCAGCTCTGAATAAAATTAATCAATAAATTCGTCTCTCTAACGCACGAACTATTTTTTATCCGAAAAATTAGTTTTAAAATCGTCTATGTAAATGGCAAATATGCAGAAATCACGAATCGAATTTTATCTGGTGCATATAAGAACGCGTTGCAATTTCGTCGCGTGCCACATATCACGTTACTTTACATTATACACATATGACTATAAATATAGTTAATAGTATAAGAGAATATTATATAGAGCGCAGCATCGCGCGTTCGTGCATTCATATTGTAATATGCGACATTCTAGACGAGGTCAGATGCCACGGTAACCATACTCCATTGTATATTTCACGTGGTTATTCGTTGTACTTATAGTATACAATATGCACTTTATATATATATACATACATAAATGTGTTTGTGTGTCTGTAGTATATGGGGGTTGAAGCATGTAACGGAAAGAAATTTCGGGGGTGCGAGTCTGTGGATACGCCCACGAAAGATCATCTCTCGAAATCGGACTCGACTGTTACCCGGTGTGGTCCTTTAGTCGCGAAGAGGGAAGCTACGAGCAACAACAATGCCCGGACCCATTTTACTTCACGACTCGAAGACTGATGCGACAAGAAGGGCGATTTTATAAAAGCTTCGACGATAAGGGAAAAAAATAGATTGCCCTTGCTTTCATTCGCGAGAGATTCTTCGATATTCGTGTATAACGATTCGATCGATCGACAACGACTGATTTTTACGTACACATATACACTTTTCATCTATGAATGAAGAATTAAAACCTCATAGTGATTTGATCATACCAGATTATTGTGATACGTGAAAAAAAAATGCAGACTTTTTCAAAGACTCGAGAATCATTTACAATACTTTTTTTCTTTCATAATAAGTATTTTTAGAGCAATAATTCATCATTTTATTTGTGGATAAATTGAAGATTTGAAAAAAATTAATTTCTCGACAATATATTCGTTCACGTGACAAATGGAAATCATTTGAGAACGAATTAATCAAAATTTTATTCTTATGAAATAATTATGGTTGCGTTGATCAATGTAAATTATGATTATATTCGCTTTTTCATAGAGAACGTTTGTTTTTTCATGGAAAAAGAAATCCCGTTTAACCGGTGTATTCAAAATTTCCGAAACTTGAAAAAAATCACAGTTGAGAAAAGTGTCCGGATGAATGTGCTTCTGTGTGATTGTCAATATTGCTTGACAAAATTCAAACTATAATTATAATTCCGAAAAGAGCTTGAGCCAACGAGGTGAAATTTTTCCTACGAGTAGAGCAGCCGATTCTCTATTTTTGGTTGAATTGTTTTGAAAATCGACGCAATGATCTATTTTGAAATTTTTAATTTTATGAAAAATCACTGTGAATGAAAATGAATGTAAATTAAAATTTTATTACAATAAATCCAAGTAATTTTAATGAATTTTATTTTAATTAAAATCACTCGGAGTAATTATAATACATTTTTATTCGATTGAAATTACTTGGAGTAATTTTAATAAATATTAATTTTAATTACAATGATTCGAATAATTCTAATGAATTTTAATCATACTGCAAGTACGCGAAGTAATTGTAATTAAACGAAGAAATTACAATTACTTTGAGCAATTATAATGAACTAAAAAAATTGCGACTACGTTGGGTAATTGTAGTTAATTATAAATTTAAAAAATTTCAAGAATTTTTTGCAAAATGAAAAAAAAAAAAAATCATTTTAAGTAAAAGTGAATTCAAGTCCACAATAAACATTGACTCAGCCCAAAAATTTTACAATGCGTGGGACGTGACTGTGGCAGCGTTGATTCTGGACTTGCTTGGGATGATTTTTTTCACTCGCATTATAACGAGTATTAATATCTTATTAGATAAATATTAATAATATTGTTTTTTTTTTTCCACATGATTATGAATAATTTTTCCATTCGCATAATGCATATTCACAGTGCCTCGGGCACAGTATAGCTTCGATATGTCGAAAGTGTTTTTCGTCCTTTCGGTTTTCCCATCGAGGGAGGCCTTCGCCCTGGCATCTCGTCTCTATGATTATGTGTGTACATACATAGCCGGCACGTGGCACACATTGGGCCAACCGTGTTCCGAAACATACATTCGTCTCTCTCCGGTTAACGATTATATATTTACCGATAGCAATTTACGTTATTTACAGCGCAATATCGATCGTTTTGTTTAAATATAATTTTTATCGAAGCTCCGGTGAATCATGAAATTTGTAATAATACAAACGTGTGTTTAAATTTCCGAAAAATCCCCGCTTGTGATATTGTCAATTATTACATTCGAGAAGAATTATAATTCGATTCAACGAACTATATTTTGATACTTTCAACGAATTATGTTTTAATGCCATAAAGATTTTTTTTTTAAGCGATCCACGTCTTGTAGTGACAGTTCAAATTTTTTATTCGTCGAAATTTTTTTTTTTTTTTTTCGTAAATTAATTTGCAAGAAAAAAAATTCCAAAATATAAATGTATAGTAAACTGGAATAACGAGATATTATTATTTTTTTTTCATTTTCTGCTTCTCGTAATTCGTATACGACAATTTTCATATCCAAATTACGTAGAAACATTTTTTTCTGCAAATAAAAAATTCAAGAATATGATTTTAAATCTCAATCTGGCAAATGAGGTCCTTGATTGCTGAGCCATGTGATGTATATACTTACATACTGTCAGGCGGACAAAATTTTTTTATTTACACTATTTGGCGTTGCAGTATTAAAAAGAAGACTAGACAAAAAGCACCCTAGATCAGAGAACACGTACTTTTCTCATCATTGTTATTATTATTATTATTATTATTTACAAGCTGTTTTTAATTACAAAATTTTTTTTTCGCGATCCAGAATTTTTTTCATAAGAAAAAGATCGCACGTTAGTAACACATGTGATCGATAGATCTAAAGATATGTGTATATATTTTTTTCAATTTTTTAGATTTGCAAAATTAACGTCTCAAAATCCATGAATCATAAATCTCTCCCTTCGATTTTTTTTCCCATTTAAATTGAACAAAGCTTCAAGTAAAACTTATCTCCGTTTCTTTAAACGATTTTTAAAAAATCATTTTGTTGTTTCGACGTCGGTATGTATATACTTTTTTTTTTAAACTTTACTCAATTATCTCGAAGATCTTGAATAAAAAAGAAAAGTAAAAGTTTTTTGCTAAAATTTTTTCATGCTTGTACATTGTCGTCTTTGAGAAAATTATTATCATTAGTATTGTTATTATTGTAATGATTATTATTATTAATATTATTAAACCTTTATAACACAGTGCCTGAAACCAACCGGAAACAGTGCCACCGCGCGCAGAATAGAGATCTTGTGACTCGAAGAATTAAACGAAAAAAAAAAGAATTCCTAAATCTAAAATTTAAGAATAAAAATCGTGTGTCCTGCAATATCAAACGTTGTACAAAAGAAAATATCCTTAATCACACAGCACGGTTATCATCCTTAACCCTCTACTCTCGCTGCCTCGATTAATTCGATACGAAATTAATGATTGATAATAATCAAAAAAGCAATCGAATATCTCGACAGTATTTTGCCCCTAAGGGCATTGATACTTTTTTTCCGGGCAAGTTATTGAAAAAAAAATAAAATAAAATGAAGAAAAGAAAAGTCTGCACGTCAGCCCAAGAACTTTTCTCTCGTGATACAACCACCATATATACATCCGATAAGAGTGGACAGAAACGTTGGGACTACACACGGGGAGCGGATTAACGGTCACGAAATAACCGGCATTAGGAACACAATCCGCGAGCTTCGTAGCGAAAAGACGATAAATCACAGCCTCGAAAGGAAAAGCACACGGGACGCTCAATGGACGCTCGTGAGCTCGTCGATTGATGTGCCAAGGAACATTTCTACTGGGTTACCGCACCGCTCCTCTGGGCATTGACTCGATGCACGCAACTCCGAGTCGAGTTTCTTGTCGTTGACGTCGTTGTCGTCGTCGTCGTTGTCGTCGTCGTCGTCGTCGTGGCCGCTTGTCGACGATGTTCGAGAGCCTGAGATCGAACTTTGAGACAAGATTAAATTGTCCATTCTAATTGAGCAACGAGAGGGAAGAAAAAAAAGGGGGAAAAAGTATATAACGAAAAATAATCAGGTATGGTGAAGTCGTCACGCGAGTCTCTCGTTCATACCTCTGATCCCCTTAAGGTCTAAACTATATTTATATGTATACGAGGTCTTGGGAGTTACAACCCCTAATATATTCTCTCTCGATCGACAGACTCGTGGTGTACGAGGTTGATTTATACAGGGATATCACGAGCTTGGATCATCATTGATTCGCCTTCATATACCTCATCAAAGTCACGTTCACTCGTGTCTATATAAGGGCGTATATCGATGAATAAACTTTTCGTTTGTAAAGTGACAAGGATTCGTCGATTTTTTTGCTGACAACTCGTAATAATGTTCGTTTTAATTTACGGCTCGCCTTTTCAAGGCTTCCATAAGTGTAATTTTATCTTCAATCCTCGAATTACGTTTTTCCGAGTACGAACATATCTCCATGAAAATGAAGTATACATTTAACAGAATGAGGTTTGATGAAAAATGTATTTCAACGATATTTTTTATTCCTCATGGGGAAAGTTTTGATTTCGTGGCGCAAAAACAATTCTATTTTAGCAATAAAATTGTGGGAGAAAGCCGTAAAATTCTGATAACACGCAAAGGTTGTCAGAATTCATAACAACTGCGGAGATGATGTCTCCTTTATCGGCTTATCGGTTTTACAATTTCTCTGCCGAATATCCCGTGATCCTGCTTTTTTTATGCAATCAACCAAAAGCTCATAATTTCGTGAATAAAATTAATTATCAAATAAATCAACTTTGACAGTACGTAAGTTGGTTCGTTTTTTTTTTTTTTTTTTCAATTGAACTGCGGTGGCGAGCTGATTTTTTCGTATCTCTTAGGCTAATATTTGACGATTTTATAATCGATTTTTTTTTTGCAAAAAAAGTCGTGTGAAGGTGATCTGAAATTTTGCAGTCTTAAAAACAAATTTTTCGGGATTAAAATATTTATAATTCACAAAATTCTCCAATAGGCGCCAACGTGCAAGAACTGCCTTAATACCGATGTGTTCAGAATGTGCCAAAACGTTGAAAAGTCGTAGCTTGAAAAAAAAAAAAATGTCTATGTATGCAGCTTGCGAAATTTCAATGGTTATATCCCGAGAACGACTGAACCGATCTGGCTCAAGCTTCGTTCACATTTTGAGCATCAAGCAGCCCCCATTGTTTACAGCAATTTTCATCCAAATTGCTCAAGGTGTTTAGGTTTGGGTTTACGAGTTTGATAATTATCATTGATTTAAGACGATCGAAGAATCACAAACTATACACAGTTGACTATACTTATTTTTGAGTATACCAGATCATAATCTGCCCGAAAATCGAAATCCCAGAATGATCAATAAATAAGGTTAAAACATTTGACACGAAGATTGGTGTTAAATGTTTGTTTGAATGTTGGTTTGAACTTATTTGTTGATCATTTTGAGATTTTTTTTCGATAGCCAAATCCGCATTATTATTTCCCATTGTTATTTTTTTTTTTTTTTTCGTCAATTGTCAGGGAAGCTCCAAGCTTGTATGGGAAAGCTCAGTAAGACGTGCAACAGTTTCACGAAGAGAATAATATTACAAGAATTTTTAAACGGATAAATGAATTTCTTATCGGTGCTCGCAATGTGTATACGAAGCATGATTTTTATTTTTTTAAATTTTTTTAAATTTTTGACAAGGGTTTGGTATTCGAATGTCCGCGATCGTGAGCGGAAGTGGCCGCATATAATAAATCTGGTGTACATTATTCTGTGCATGCAGCATGAGAACAATGCTATATCAGTATTATACACTACGAAATACCGTAAACTAACAGGAGCTCTCAATCTCTATCTCCGATCGGAAATAACAAGAAAAAAGAATCAGTAAAATCTCGTCGAACCGCGCCCAGCATCCATCGGTCGAGAGGGTAGATATGATGCATCTGTCGTCACGCCCTTGTGTGTCACACACACACACACACACACACACGCGCGCGCGCGCGCGTTATAATACAATATATAGGGTAAAAATACATGTGTGATGGTTGCACGTATGAGTTTAAATTTCATGGCAAGTCAAAGTCACACGTGAGAGAGATCCTGAGCCTATCTAGATATATATACACGTCTCGTATAGAGTAAAACAGCTCTCCTGGTCGAGGGATACGCAATTTTTTTTTCTTTTTTTTCCCTTAGTTTAGGGTCCCATGGAGGGGCCTAAATGTTTTATTACTTAATCATAACGCACCCTCACTATACACGCGTGTAAATCCATGTACAAATGTGCGTAGATATAAACCGGCGCATATGGGATATAGACGATCAGAAGCAAATATATACACGACATAATGCTGGCTGCTGCATCGATATGGGCGTTTATACCGTATCGCTCCCTCTTCGATATCATATACATATATAGAATCATAATTATTCATGAGCGACAATCTCTCGAGTATGTACAGAGAGGACATAGCTACTCGATTCGCCTTTTTTTCCTAAAATCTATCGGGAAGTTTCGAGATTCACTCCCCGCAACACTCCAATTATCGTCAATATATCGTGAAAGTCTGATAAAACGTAAATTCGATTGAATTTCGATAGAACGATTTATCGAATTGTTCCAATTAAGACTAATCGCTTTTTTTCTCAATGAAATAATTAATAATTAATTGCATCCTTAATTATAAATTTTTTAACTAAATTTTATCAACGACAAGTCATCGTAAATGAATCTATGTTTTCTTTCTTGATGCCACTGATGCCGTTGGACCAACTCAATGATGTATAAAAAATCATACGAACAATTTTTCGTCAAGCGCCACATAATGTGACTCAATTAGCCAATCGAATGGACACCGGGGGCTATATATACATGAGGCTTCGAGGGTGAGAATCGTCCCGATGGTGCGGTTAGTTAGCTTTGTACGCGTCGCTGAAAATAGAGAGATAGTACAGGAGGGTCGAAAAGTATCTAAACATGCGTGTATACGTGTATATATACACAACATTATACAGTGATGGTTTGGGGCAAAAAAAAAGAGTGGGCACGGAAGAGATTCCGGGTGCATTGACGCGAGAACCACCATGACAAAAGGGCTGAGGCATCGACGCTCATTGTGGGGGGTACGCTCTCTGGCCACGCTGTCCTAGGCCCAAAAAAGTTGTGCATACGATGCGAGCCTGTAGCTCGTACAGTATTGTCCAAATTTCAGTGTATATGTAGTGCATATCGTACGTGCATCGGCCAAGCCATATACTTACGTATATCGATGGCTCAAGGTCATAAGGACGCATCGAGTATGCAAGACCATGAATCTACCGTCCATAGAATTTTGGGCCATAGATCTCAATACAGAGACTGGTAAACAAAAGGACGCAATCGAGGTCACTTTGAGTCGTAAATCGTGCGGGTACATGCCTTTTCATTCGCCAGCAATCGAGCTACACATGCACACAAGTGTACAAGGGTGAGTGTGCGTGTTAAACTAAATCAGGGGTTGGAGCCTTCCCTCATCGCAGCACGCGCCAGCTGGCTCATTGTTAAATTACTGCTCAACCGATATCTGCTCACCTCACCGGCGTAGAAGCTCCCGATGAAAATTTGCAAATTTGTCGCTCAACAACTATATCGACTGTTTCACAGATTCATGACAGGATCATCGAACCAGGACGGATTGCTCCGATCTTAATTTTGGTTGGTGGGCAAATAATCAGGATCCAACGGAAATACGTCATTGGTCTTGGGTAATCGGTTTTAATTGAAATGCAACCGTCCGCGGTTGGTTGGTTTATTGGTGTTCCAAAAATCGACTGAGTTACTGCTGTTCTATCACCCAGGAAAGCGTGAGTCGATCAAGGGGTTTGTTTAGCTTAGGAACGTTTCGGGAGCTTCAAGTTTACAGGAGTGCGTCAGGGTCTTGTAGATTTTGAGAGGCATAATTAAAAGGTTCTGGAAACTAGTGGTATGGAAGAGTCAACGCTGAAAAAATCACTCCAACCAAGTTGAACGTATAGCCGTATAGTCGCATCGTTCGTTGAGGGATTGATCGACGATTGGTTGCTGCTTGGAAATCGACCAAGTTTCAAGCATGGGAAACCAGCAATCAATCGGAGACATGTTAATGAAAGATTTCAAATGGTAATTAGTTTGATTTGGTCATGATTTTTGAAAAACCAAACCTCATTGAGAGAAAAAAAAATGATAATAGGAACCATTAATTTGTGGTTCAAAAAGTCCTAAACTCCGTTTTTTGAATTGCCAAAGCAAATTGTATATGGCAACTCGACAATATAGTTTCAAAAATTGTATTTTTTCATTCAACTATTAACACTTAACAATAAGCAATAAGAAAAAGATCACCACACCCAATTTACTTAGCTCTGGCAACAATAAAATTGTTGATATCACTGAATAAACATTTGCCTAACTATCAAGATTTCTCTCACAGTGCAATTCGATTTATGAGAATTCGTTGGATAGCTCATCCGCCAAAATGTTAAAATTAAAATTTTTCGCTTACGAGTAAGTTTAGTTAATACTTTTGGCTGCGCCCCATCGCAGAATTGATTTTTCTACATCAATACCTCGGTTGTGTATACCTTCTCGGGCCAATAATAGTTCTTTATTCCTATCAATTTTTTTTTTTTTTCAACCGATGTCCTACGTTGCTCAACGACAGACACGAGACTATTGTTGTTATTAATTCCCCGGAGATTTTCGAGGGGTGTCGTATGAATTTATCGTTGTGCTTGGAATATGATGATTCCCGTCACTCTGGGTCTGTTTCCCGCGCCAATGGAGAGATCATCCTCTAATGTATTTACACGGGGGAAGCGGCAAGAGGGAGGGGGAGGGGGGGGGCTGGAAGACAGTGAGAGACGCCTAACCGTGGAGGGTGCAAGTCCAGGGGAGGTGAAGCGTCCGCTATACATATAACACGGGGTGAGATTTGTCACTTCTGTAGTATACGAGGATCGTATATACACATTGGATACATTCGTATACAGATGTATCGGTGTATATGGGACGAGAGAACGTACATTCGATGCTTGTCATACATGAACCACCCTTGTATCAACCATTGTCATCCGAGCCCGTAAGATTAAGCTAATTTCACACATGTCCTCATACGCTTTTCGTTCCATTCACCAATTCGTGGCTCACAGTCACGAAACACCGCGTATGTACGCGCGGGGTGTTAACCGTGCACTGTAACACACATATATATATATATATATAATATAAGTATAGTCACGTGCGTGTGTGACACGCGAAACTATGAACAGTGACAAATCCATCATAACTTTTTATTTGCTCGGGTGTTCGAATTCGTGGATTCCACGTGGACGAGTCACGATATATCTCACTGGATGAGGGTTGCGAAAATTAATGGTTAATGAGTTGAGATTAAAATGGAGGGATGCATATTAAATTTCATTGCTTGCCCTTTTTTGTATGTCCAGATATAGTTGGAACCGACAACCTGTGGTATGTTTTTGATAATTTTTTTTAGAATAAAGACTGTTATCATAAAACTGAATAATGTGATGGTGATGATAATAATAATAATAATTGATGGAATAGACTTTAGACTTGAGCTTTAAGCAGTGCGCATTATGAAAAGCAACATTTTGATGGTGACGTATCGACTTTCGTGGGAAAAAAAAAATCGTACATAACATTAACATAAATGAAAGTTGGTGACACTGGACCTGCCGTATGTCTAGATATACATATGTGGCTTTTGAAACTGATTTAAGTTGTCATAACTAGCAAAATATGTAGGGCACTTGCCAATTATTTATTTTTCATACTACAGTGCTATTGTAAAGTTGTTTTTTTTTATACGTATTCTGGGAGTACCCATTCTTTCCGAGTGAACGTCTTTTCTACTTGTATTAAATTACTCAATTTTGATTCAGAATCCGCTTCAAAAATTCTTTCTACGGCTTAAAAAAAGCGAACTTTTGAGATTTTTTTAAAAATTGTAAGCATATCGAAGCTATACGTAATCATAAGCGATCGAAGCTATACATCATTCGATCAAATACCAGATTTTCATATCTAAAAGAAAAACGCGTACAGACAACTTCAGAAAGATTCATGCAGTATTTTTTTTAGATATATAGCTCAAAGACTTTAAAAACGTGCTTCTTGGATATGGCATGTAAAATATTTATACATGAATAATATTTTTACACGAAAATATTAACGAATGCTTTTCGAATGTTACTATTTCAAATAGAAAACTTCCGTACAAATATATGTTCAAGGATAAAAAAAAAGTCTCCAAAATTCACTTTTCTCAGCGTACTGACTCGGTACAACCTCTCAAGTTTCAAATAAAAATTCAAGCACATTCCCTCGTAACATTTGGATATTTTGGCTGGGAAAGCTTATTTACATCGAGGACAACACTCCGAATCCTCTATCGTTTCAGGGAAAATATTTGTTCCCATGAACAAAAGTGTTTCCTTACCGTGCACGCGCGTGTATGACAGTTTTTTTTTCCTCCGGAAGCTGCTAATGATCGTTCAACATTACTATAGATAACGCATCCCTACGAAGGGAGGAAGAAGAAGCGAGATGGTGAGAATGAAGAGGCTCTTGCGTCGTTCTTCGCGAAGGAATATAGAAGAACCGAGAGAGAGAGAGAGAGAGAGAGAGAGAGAGAGAGAGAGAGAGAGAGAGAGAGAGAGAGAGAGAGAGAGAGAGCAGAAGATAGACAGCGTGTGTCCGACTGTCAGGAAACAAAAAGGCACGATTCACACGATTCGAGATTCGGTTTCATGAGTGATTTACGCCCTTTTGTTCGACAGATGATGTTACAACATCTGCTCTAACGTATCTGCCTCGATTAGCCGATTTTAGTCGAGGGTTCTCGTTTACCATGGTTATATGCACGTAGTATATACATAACGAAGTTTCGGTACTTTTTCTGCTGTTCGTTGGCCAAAAACCCGCCCACATCCTCCTCGGTTTACAATTACGCAATGTCGCGCATGTGTCACGGACGAAATCCTGCGAAGAGACCGCGCGAGAGAAGAGATGGACGCGCATATGTCCTCTATGTCCGAGGATTTTTCAACCCTCCCTGACAGCGGCATCCATACGAAGAGTTACCCTGCTTTCGTCGTCACATACACACACACACACACACACACACACACACACACACACACACACACACACACACACACACACCAAATGGCAGCCACACACAGACGCATTGCAAGGATATATGAGTAAAGGCGTGCGAAGTTTGTCGTCGCTTTCTGGGAACAATGTGGGGGGTAGGTCTTTATCTATATAGATGTTCAACGATTCATCGCAAGATGGAAAAAAGGATATTAGGAACAATTGTATTGGGCAATATATGTTCGATATAATTGTAAACTGATTATTTCTATTGCTTAGATGACTTTCAGGTTAGAATTTCTCTGTAAAACCAACACTTAGCTATAATACTATAATACCTCGTGCACAGTGACTATTTAAAATAATTTAAGAAAATGTTTGATTGAAAATTAATGTAAATTATATAAATTTTGTCTGTTAATGCCTTTCATACTTGACTCGTACATTAAATATAATATATTATTACGAAGGATTTAAAAAAAAATCAACGACATCGAAGACACCAAGGATATTGACTTTCAACAACAATAATGTTGAAAAGGTATTAATGACAAATTAAAAAAAACGTTGTCAACTAAATATTCAGAGAAATTATTGTTCTTTTTCATGAATTTTAGAATCTGATCTTTTTCATTACACCCAATTTTTGCCAAAAATTTCTCATTATCGTTTATATATGTTAATAATTGAAAAAAAATTGAATTTATCCATGAAAAAAAATGTTCTTTTAATTTTTTCCATGCTCCTATGAGATTGTTCCATTTTAATGAATTTTCAACGATTATTATCATTTTCGTCATAGCCCGTGTGCTTCATAAATTATGTAAAAGAAACATTTTCGAGATTCTCAATATGACTCAAAACGACTCAAATATCTATAAAACCAGTGGGTCAGTGGGCTTGAAATTTTGCAAAGATAACCCGTAGACTTCTTTGTAATAACATATCCAAAATTCACGTAATTCTATCGATTTTTGAACTTTGCGTGAATCATCTGTAACTTACAAACATTTTAAGTTCAATATCGTACAATCGGTATATACAAGTGCAACTACCGTATCATTTTTCCAATAATCCATTTAATAGATAATGGAGCACACTTACAGGCGACATAATTATTATTCATCAGACAACCAGTAGTGCAGTTAATTAATTATTTTCTCGCTCAATTCTCTCCAACAACACTGCAAATCCAAGTGTATAGTTTTTACATACTTATGTGTGTAATTTCTTGTAGTCACTTTTTACTCACTTTCACGTGTGTAATTCTACGTCATAACACACTTAAAGTGTGTAATTCTAAAAAATAAAACACTCAAAGTGTGTTATGACGTAGAATTACACACGTGAAAGTGAGTAAAAAGTGACTACAAGAAATTACACACATAAGTGTGTAAAAACTACACACTTGGATTTGCAGTGAAATAGCGAATTTCCTAGCTGTACAGGAGGCGTGGGAAATCGTAATTTCTCGACATCGCTGAAGGGTTAAAATCATCAACCTGCCATTCGATATTACATCCCTTCCCGTGCGCACTCTTCACGTAACTCATAAAACGAATACTCCTATGAGACCGAGAAAGATTTTTCAATTATCGAGAAATGAGACGATGAAGATGACACGCACAAAGTTGGTGGGACTTTGGTCATCATTTTTCAGTCGTCTTGTCCCTTTTGGGACATATATAACTGACACGCGAGATATTCTCACGTGCGACCTACGACCTCTCTCCTTCGTTTCGTTCGGAACACCAGCTAGGTCGATATATATATGGGGCATTCCATGCCAACCTGGACAGGCTGCGAACCTTACCCTCTTTGATATCTTTCAATTTTTTCCCTTGTTCAGTAGACTCAAAGAAGCACTTGTGATTTTTTTTTGGATTTTATTCCCAAGTAGATTTGATTCCGGAAATTTTTGAAAAAATCCTACATTTGAAGTGACCGGAAAATGTTCACGCTCCTGTATCTTCGGTTCCGCTCGTGGGATTGAGAAAATCAAACATATGAAATTGATTCGAAAAGAAACGTAGTTTTTGAAACAAATATATTGATAATTTGTTTTTCAACGGTGATCTCGTTGCCTAAACATCGAAAACCGGATTTCCGTCGAGTATCACGTGATTGATTTTTCTGAAAAAATTCTCAAAAATTGTTCGTAAAAAAAAACAAACATTTTCATGTACGACCGATCGTGGACCTCGGTTTTCTTCTATTTTTTATCGAATTTCAAAAAAATTTCTGAAAAAAAATGATTCGGATTTTTTAAAATTTTTCTTTCCTTGTTCAGTAGATTCAAAGAAATACTTTTGAATTTTTTTTTTTTAATTTTATTCTGAAGCGGTTTTGACATCGCGAATTTTTGAAAATCCTACACTTAGGATAGGATTTTCCAAAAATTCGTGGAGTCCACTCAAAAATAAAATCCAAAAAAAAATCACAAATGTTTCTTTGAATCTACTGAACGAGGAAATAAATATTTTTAAAAAATCAAAAAGGGTGAGGGTCGCAGCCTGTTCTGGTTGACATGGAATGCCTCAAATATGTATATATACTGACGAGAGATCTGAAGACTCCGGGAGTGGTTTGCATCGTTCGTCGGAAAGGATAGAGCACTAAAAAAGAACGAAGAAAAAGGAAGAAAACGATTAAGGAGACAGAGAGAGAGAGAGAGAGAGAGAGAGAGAGAGAGAGAGAGAGAGAGAGAGAGAGGGTCGAGTCGAGAGTTCACTCTAGTCTCTTCATTGTCATTTGACACAGTCCTAAACCTAATTCACGTCACGCATATACAGCATCCCTGTATGCTCATCGTGAAGCCTTCAATTCTATATCTTCTTTTTCATTCTTTTATTTTTTCCCCCGTTCCTTATTTAGCCATGTGCATGTCCTCCCTTGGCTTTTTGTCTCGTGGTTCCCAAGCTAAGAACAAACGCGAGCGAGCAATGGACAGAGATAAAGGAGGAGAGAGGAAGAAAAAAAAAAGAAAGACGAAAGGGAAACGAATATTATGCGAGAACTGTCCGCACAAATCCGCGGTAACCACCCCCTCCCCCTCTATCACTTATATATAGGTATGTATAATGAATGCACGTTTCCCATGCTATAGTACACGGCGAGTATGTGAATGTGTGCCGCGAATCTTTCGGTCAGATAAGCCTTTGTGCCGAGTGTCTCGCGCGGTGGCGATTCGTCAGCGTTTAAGCCGGGACCAAACGGTAGCTATGGGAATAAAACGGGAAGAGGCTGCGTGGGAAGAAAAAAAAATGTTAAACCAAGAGGGCAAAATGAAGCGAAGAGGGTGAGGAGTCTCTGTTGAAAGCGCCATAGAGACATTCGAGACGCGAATTATACCGACGACGAATCCACCGAAAAGATAACACACCCCGTGTGCTCTCCTTTCCATTTCTCACTCAAACCCTTTTGTCAATTACATAGTTCTTTTTATGAAAAAAAAAAAATTAATAAGATTTTTAAAAATTTCGGTGATGCATGTATGTCCCCCGAGCATCCTGCGAAATGCGCTTGGTTCCTGGTCCGTAATGAAGATATGTATGCAGGGAAAAATTATGATAGCTTAATTGTTCAATAAGAGGCAGTGCATTGTCAGAAATTCTTAAAACAAAAAATTAAAAAAACTGAGAAGTTTTAGCGAACAATCAAATTATTCGATAAAACAAGGCTTTATGAATGAAAACGCGGAAAAAGTAATGAAAAATTTTTCATCGTTCATTCGTATGAGATACTCGTATGAGATCGAGTCTTCGATTTTTTTATTTCATTAATTGTTAATTAATAATTATTAATAGTATTATTATTATTATTATTAAATTATTAACAGTTTTATTATTTTTGATTGCCTCAACATCATGACGTATGCAGAATTACAATAATATGGACATTTAAAAAAACGAATAAAAACATTGACAATTCCTTTCTAATTAAGGATGTATGAGCACTAGCTTCACGATCATATAAAAATCTGAATTTTTTATATGGTGTAGCAGAAGTGTATATGATAAAACCTGCAAAATTTCAAAGTGGGTCAACGACTCTTTACGCGAGTAATTAATTCGTGAAATCAAGATATTTATCCCACGCCATATACGAATTCTGGGCTGACGCAACTTTGAAACAGAAATTCGTATCTTTCACGATCAGATACGATCAATATTAAAACTGTTAAATGTTCAGAAAACTATCACGATTACATACGTTCCATAAAAAATGGGGGTTAACGAACCTTTTGACATTCAATTATCGATTTTAAGGAAATTTTTCGCGTGTGTCGCATAATGAGCGGTCCGACTCTCTCTTGTTTCGTGCGTGCCCCTCGCTCACCGCGCTCACCCGCGCCCACGTTTCCGCTCATTTCCCGCCACCTTGTGCTCATACATCCTTAAGCAAAATTATAATCTCGCGTTCGTAGAAGACAAAGAAATAAATAACGATACTCTTTGGCTTCGAACAGAACTCGTACATCGACGAATTATTTACCCATGATCCAGTTTTGCCGAAGTAAAAATGTGTAAAATTCATAACCGAGCTCATTACCGATTTTCGACGAAAATCAACATTTCCAAGGAGCCCGAACAGTCATTTTTTTTTTTTTTTTAGTAAGAGTAAAAGACGAAAATAAGTCTCATGAGACATTTTTTTTTAATTCCAAAAAACTAGACTCGTTGCCTATTTTCCAACGAAATGGCCCAGCTCCATTATCAATTTTTTTCATTTACTGGGTTTTTATCGATCTTATCTATCTTATCTTATCTATCTTTATCAAGCACACGGGTTATTTAACGAAAATTATAAAAATTGTTCAAAAATTCTTCAAAATGGAAAAATCTCATTGCAGGATAAAAAAAATTGAAATAATATTTTTTTTTCCACGGAGAATTTAATTTTTTCAATTATTTTCATAAAAACAATTCAGGCAAATTTATCGGAAAAATTGTGTTTAATAAGAAGATTTAACAATTTATAAAAAAGAATAATAATTTTTTGGAATATTTAGTCAAAAACATTTTTTTTTAATTTCTTATCAATAACTTTTGAACATTATTGTGGTTAAAACTCAATGTCCTTGATGTGATTTTTTTTTAAAGTTTTTTTGGTACCCTCATACACAAAAGGTGGGTCTATTTTTGTCCGGCTCGTTTTCCACCAACTTAATGTATTATAAAAAATTTGTGAAAATTCATATACCATCTTTGATCCTTCCACTACGACGCTATGAAAAAGAAAATCTGAAATAATTATTGGGGGACGACCACGAAGTGGTGGATATTTCTCGACCTATTCGAACAATTAAAATCGGTTCGGACAAAAATGACTCACCTTTTGGATGTAAGGATTAAAGAATGTAACGAAGTAATGATATTTTGCCAGTATCAAGCTGCACAGTCGAATTTTATAGAATATCCAATCACAACTAAACGAACGATATTGTCTTCAATTAAAATCGATAAAAAATCGGTATGCTCTCTTGTCCATAATATTAAAGAGAGATAGAGAGAGAGAGAGACCAGATGCATATTCGCGTAAGAGTCATTTGTTTTATGAATCGAGACAATTGAATGGCGTTTAAGTATTGAGACTCAAGTGGGGCCCCGAACTATAAAAACCGAGACAGCATATAATATCGAGTATCTTTATGACCGGCAAGAAGCAAAAATAGCACGTGCGACGATAGTCTTTATATGCGATGGTGGCTCATTCGATTGCTCCCATGCGATTTTGAGTCACGTGGCAGAGTTTCTTCGCTCATTCACGCCAGTTGTTGATGCGGCCAAAATCGATTTTCTTTTCGGGCTAATAATGATTTAGGAGACTCAATGAGAAATCGGCAGAGCCAGAGATGAGCCTTACAGTTTTCGTTTATCGAATCTATAGCGATCTCTGGATGTACTTAATTGAAATTTTAAGATTGTTCAGGAAAGGGTTATTATTATTATTATTATGTAATTGCAAAACGTTTGTATCTCCTCGAATGTCGTCATTTCATGAAAACTCAGATTTCATCTTAAGTATTTACGCAACTGAATGAGTGTCTATTTCCAGTCAGTGGTCGTCAAGTAATGAAAAAAAAAATTTAAGCTAATCCGTGAATATGAATTTAAGGATAATTTATCGGTCGATCAAGACGCCCCTTAAAGCGACAGTTTCACGTGTTTTTTTAGTCAGATTTTTTGTTTTTTGTTTTATTCCCGTAAAGCTTATAGCCTGGAAAACGTTTCAGCTAAATTTTATTAAGAATTTCGATCGACATATAACTGCAGCGATCGGTCTCTAAAAAAGCAAGAAATTCTCAACGAATAACACATCTGTCCATCACCCTTCCTACGGACAACATTCCAATTGAAATATTACGATCTCTAGTGAATTAATAAGCGTTAAAAAAAAAAACGAAAAAATTGATGCCACAATTTTGTTGGTTTTTTTTCCAAATTTATGCTCCTAGGAAGGGATAATAGGAACTCGTTTCCCGGTTATAAATATGCCAGGAACACTTTTTTCAGCTAATCGAAACGGTCACCATCGTGGTCCAGATCTTAGAGCCCCCTCGCAAAGCGAAGTACGTCCAGCCTTGAGGCATCAATATTTTGGGATGAAAAAATCCTGCATCGTGTTAAAACATGAATGAAAATATTCACGTTTCATTGAAATAAAAAAACCAGGGAATTGCGCCTGAGAAACGCCTAAAAAAGTGTGACATTGCCCGAGTCGACAGTAAAATAGATTTTGTTTTAATATACAATACCAGACCCTACATTGGCGCCAAAAGTGTTCCAAATTTTCATTGAACGCTCCATACCTAGGGCTAAACGTTATTGTTGTAAAACCCTGGTTTGACTTTCGAAACTCTACTCCTTGTACATGCACATCGATGGCAAGAAATATTCGACTATAATGAGCAGAATAAGACAGAAAAAGTTTAATTTTACATGCATAAACATTTACAGATATTTACGTACATATAATATTATGAATTATTCTCAATCTGTTCTTTTTAGTTTACTCTTCCATCTTGAAAATTGTTATGCTGAACTTTTAATTGAACTCGCTATGGTCATTTACGGAAGAAGAAGATGGACTTTTACGAAAAAAAATGTGTAAAGTCCTACCCTTAAAGTAAAATACGATATGCAATACAATAATTAATTCTCAATGGTTATGACGAATAGACACAGGAATCACGTAAAATCTCTTGCATTATAAAATTATGAATCGACTTTTCAAATAATTCGATCGTTACTCCGATCGTTGATTATAATTATGAATTATGAACATTTTAACATTCAAAATTAATCCAGAGGAGAAGTTACAGGACTGAGGGGGGAGATTTAAGTTGAAATAGGTTAAACCATTTTCTCGGAATGTCAAAGTAGGTTTTACTCTTAAATTTTAAGGAGCATGAGGATTCAATGCAAGGAGGTCTGGGGTTAAGTTTTCTTCGAGATAGGTTCACGCAAACTTTCGGAGGATCTGAAGTGGAGGCTAAATTTTGACTCGTGTGTTCCCTTGGACATTTCTCGGACAATGGCCGTTATGCGAAATCGAGGAAGGTTCTACTCACGAAAGTTAACTCTTTCGCTCGGAGAATCGACGTGAAGATTCCTTCTCTCTCTCTTTCTCTCTCTCTCTCTCTCTCTCTCTCTCTCTCTCAACTATTAATGTTCCACGTTTGGTCTCATTTTAACAAAAAAAAAAAAATAGACTCAACAGCGTTTGTGTGTACGTGCCTCAAGACGACAACACGACTTCCCATGACGTCTATATGTTTGCGACCTGCCGCCCACACATATTTTCTACACTCCCATAGCAAATTTTCATCATCGCACGTAGCCCCGCCAATATCGCGAGATATATCGTGCTCGATTATCCGGCGAGTACGATGAGACGATTGGAAATATCGGACGACATAATAATAATTCAAACTTGCCTAGTTCGAGCTCTGTCACGTCTGCCAGTGACTGCTTATTACATATAGGGAGAACCATGCACGGAGAGCAGAGCAACGATCGTAAATGTAAACGGAGACGCGGCCATAGTAGCGGCAGCTCGCCGTCGATAAATCTTCCGACGTCCTGTCCAAACACAATCTGCCATTCTAATAACACAACGAGAGGACTCTCGCATCACTCGCTATACGTTCGATAATAGGAGAACCGCGAGGTCCGGAAATTCGATGCGAAAAATGGCGAACGAAGTTTCCATACACATTCCTATTTTAATTATTACGTAGGAAATCAACTTGCGAATGAAAAAATCGGCAAAGCGTGCCGAGCAATTGATATGGAAGAAAAGTTAATATTGAAATCGCTTACGCATTTTTTTTTTCGCTTCCTTGGTCCCAACAGTGCGAGGTTTGCTTGATCAGGGGGGGTGGAACTTTTTATATTTTTTAATTGAACTTTTACAAACCTAAATGCTCCCCGTTGATTCTCGCCAAATTTTACGCAAATTTTCCTTTCGATAACTCCAAATCCACTATGAGCACTCATGAAAATTTGTCGAAAAAATACTAAATCCCATTAAGTCTCGAATATTACATGTTGTCTAACTTCACAAAAATCAAGGACCAAGAAAATGTACTGTACAAGAAAATCATGTATACTGACGTTCACACGTCTTTACGGCACAAACATGAAAGCGTGATAAGAATTTTTTTTTCGCGATTTATTGACTTTTTTTTTACGAAAACAAAGCTTATTTTGTGAAGAAACGAGCGCGATCGAATCATCGCTAAATTTCTGAATATTATAATTTCCGAGTATTCTAGAAATCCCTGCTCATGTCCTATTTTACGATTCATCATACGATTTTTCGTGTCTTTCAATTAAATAATTGTACGCCCTATCATCCACATCATGCGGCACATTATTCAAGGAGGTTCCTCCAGCAATCGCTGGTCAATGCAAAGTAAAAAAGAATTAAAAAAAAATAATAATATGCTACCCGTATTCTGAAAGGTATGATTACAAAATGGTAACATAATTTTTTAATATTATTAAAACAGTAACAATATGTGGTACTTTATTATTTCACTGTTTTGTTAAAGTTTATGCGTAGACATGTACGCGACTCAAGTAGTACTTGGGTGTTAATATCTGGAAATTTTGCAACAGAGGGGTATACGATGCGTATATACGTCCTCAACTCAACTATAACATACGACTCAACTATATTTTCCAAAATCTTTCACACTTTGTCAGCAACGATCTTCTTTATACTTTCGGCTACCTTGGCATTTCTTTGACTCATTAACTTCAGAATTTACTGAATTGTAATCTCGTTTTTTGTTGAAAGCTGCATTTTTTACGGTGCGAAATGTTTTTTATATTTGGAATTATATTTCACGATCCCCATAAAGCACTCTGACAACAGATAGAGGTTATATTTATTCTGAAAATATAACATGTCGTGTTCAATAACTTTCTCGATTTCTTGCTATACTTCTTCCTCGATATTTTTCTCGTTATTGCGTTGAAGCGAGATACTTCAACGAGATATTTCTTTCTTATATTTTCGGCAAGCTTATCCCAAGTTAAGGGAGAATATACAGTAAAGTCCAAAGAATAATGTGTTTATAAGTTTGAAGAGGCTTCGCAATACTTGTTATCACAGAAGAACCTCCTCAATGTAAAAAAAAATAATTGATTGACTACGGAGACATTTGGAAAAATAAATTAGTCATATAGCTCCACTGCATCGAGACTAAGGCTGATTTGCTTCAATGCCTGCCAAAGCATTGGCTAACTTTCGAAACTTTAACGGAAGCTTATCCGTCTCAGGAACCTCTGGTAAACCTTTTTTTTCATTATTTAAAAATGGGCTTCACGAGATAACAAAGCATCAAATTCTATACATATATACATTAGTCAAGTTTCAATTTTATATTTTCGAATATTATTTCATTTATTTATAAATAACCGGCGCTATTGTTGAATTAAGGATGGCTGATCTGACAAGGGAACGTCACATTTGCATCGATCGTTTGAACCATTGATTTTATCGACAATTTGCGATTCAATTATTCGAGCAATATATATTTATAAAGTCGATGATTATCCATAATTTCTTTCAACGAACACAGATTTAAAAAAAATAGTAAAAACCGTTATTACGACGAGCAATATCTATTCGCACAATTAATTTTCTTGACCAACCCCCTAATCAACCTCTCTCACCCGCTTTCTAATCTTCGAAAACAAAAATTATTTCTTCCTCCATAAAATAAATTTCCCCAACGGACGTAATATTTATAAAAAATATTGTCACGACACTGAATCACTTGACTTTTCATAAATTTTTACTATCCTTGTCGTCATCGTTCTCCCCGTTGGAATTGACAAAGAAAAAAGCATATAGAGCCGCATGATGATGATGATAATAATAGTATAAAAGAAAAGGAAAGGAGAAAAGAAAATCTGTAGAGCTAATTCGCGTGCGAGATAACGCCGCGACCACTTTAACCCCTATATGGAAGTTAGTGGGTGGAGGAAAGATCGGGAAGGGGTTTGTTCATGGAGGGGAGGATATAATATATGTATATATATATTTTATCAGTGTAAATGGTCGTCGGGTGCGCAGCAACGTCGAGTCACGAGGTGAACAAGCAAAGCAGGGGTGGTTGAAGTCGAAGGAGAGTTCGAGCAGGTTATATCAGGCATGGAAAGGCCACACATACTGTCGGACTTGTTCTTCTGTCCCGTTTTGCTTGGTCGCTTCTCGCAGCGGTGCAAAAGCTCTCCACCCACACGGAAAACACGTCCTCAACCGTCCAAGAAGATCTTATCAGATACCGGGTTGCTCCCAATATACACGACCCCCCCCCCCTTCTCTATTCCTCCCTCTCGCGAGATCCTTCAACATAACGTTCGCCACTTGGTTATACATGCATATATATATATATATATATATATGTATATATATAAAACCTCTTTCGTCTCTGATGACAATATCGCGTGGCCACTGAGATAACCACTCGTGTCATTCCTACGTCTACTAACGTACTTCTCCGCTGCGAACACCCTCCAACCCACCCAAGCACCCCATAACCGCAGTTAACTCGGCCTTTTTCTCGCTAGTATATTCGTCTTGCTGCATGATAATTGGTCCTCACGTGACAATGAAATGGGTAAACCTTTTTTTTTCTTATTGCCATATAGGATTTTTTCCATAAGCGTATAACGTTACAAGGGGTTGTAAAAGTAAAACAGAAGGACTCATCTCGAATGGCCTTAACCTGCGTTCGATAAATAAAAATCTGCAAGTTGAAACTTGAAAATTGTTTCTTCGAAATTTCACAAAATGCTCAAAGCTCCTTCTGTGAGGAACTTCCTTTGCCAATTTTGGCATCCTCATGGAGATAGCATTGAGCATTGTGATGAAATTTGGGAGGAAGCAATTTGCAAGTTTCAACTTGCAGCTCACTGCCCATCTTCCTGTTGTATGTAGTTTCGTTTTTGTTTTTTTTTTTTTTTTTTGAGATTCAAGTCACCTAAACTTTTATAGACATCCAATATTTCGTAAGATAAACGCATTTTTATGGCTTAGCTATAGGTATCTCACAATTTCGGGAAGTTCTCGGAGCTGTGAGAAATATTTTTCAGAAAATTCAGTTTCATTATATACGAACCCTACAATCGATTTTCGTCAAATTAAATTGGCAACCATCCTTCGATGATATTATATTTACGTGAAAAAATTGAACCCGATAGCTCAAAATTAACGAAAGTTATAGGGCCATTAGAGACATTTTTCGAAAATTTTTAAATCTCGTAAAATCGAAGCCCCTCGAGGAATTTCGACAAAAATTGCAGCAAACAAGGAAAGTTTGATGCTCGAAGTGTGTGCAAAGTTTCAGGGCGATCGATCAAGTCGTTCTCAAGATACAGCGGTTTGACTTTTTTAGGGCCAACACACACGTCCGGAAATTTTTTTCTAAATATCATTTCTCCACGAAAAAAAAAATTTCACTACCACAAAGCTTCCTCTATGAGGGTGCAAAATAAAACAAAAATCGTTCGAGTCATGTATATTTCCCTACACTGAGGAAAATTCCTAAAACAACGGGGTAGCACCACTCTTGGATTTTGGAAAATTCGATTTTTTTTGTGGCTTAAAAAATATTTTAGGGTCATAAAAACAATATCCAGTTGGTCCTATAGTGAAAAAAAAAATCTTTAAGGTTCAATTCTCGATTTTGCCACAGTGCCTTGGAGCGCGCGCGCTGAGCACGATGATAACTTTAAACGCATTTTTCTCGAAACCACTTTTTTTTCAAACTAGGAGGATAGATTACTTGAAAACCGTTACATGGATCGATTTTAAATTTTGACAGTATAGCTTTACAATTACATTCTCTATGGGAGTACGTAGCCGTTTTTTTATACCATGTAAACTTTTTTTTATAAACAATTTATTGCCCATTTTTAGGCCAAAAATCAATTCATTTTTTCAAACGAGCACCGTTTCTACAGAATTTGATTTAAAAAAAACCGTCTACGTAGTCCCATAGGCAATAATATATAGATAATAAAATTTTTTGGTTTTTTGTTCCAGGTCTTATACTTTACGAGAAATCCGTCCTCTCGTGAAGGAGCTTAAAAAAAAGCGATTTCAAAGATTGGCTCTGTCACCGCTATTTTGCATCAAAATGATGCAAATTTTTTTCCATACTTCAATATGCGTTAAATAAACGTTCTGAAAAGATATTCTATTCCTTTTTCCATACTCCCAAGATAAATCGTCAAAGGTGGGCCTTTATTCGGCCGTTAGAGTGATGTTACCTCTAAAGGTAATAAAAATATTTATGGCCATTTGCAACTATTTGGAATGTTTCATTGATTATTTCTATAGTTCGAATATCTAAATATGTTGTTCGCACGATGAAAATAATTGTTGCTGAAACCTGTGCCTTTGTTCGCCATACTTTTCTCTCGCGTTCAGAAAAATTGCCTTCCAACAAATTCATAAATTAATTTTTCTAAAAACTGTACAATCCACCTATAATAAAGAAGCATAATCCCCTGGTACAAGGATTCTCAGGGAAATTTCTAAGAGTTATTATTTCGTCTTTCTTGTTCTACGGATCGAGATATAGAGACGAGTTCGACTGTTTTGTTACATCATTTTGGTCCTTGTAAGAAGAGAGGATTGTAAAAATTATTTCGTTGTGCCGTTCAGGGAGTTGAATAGCTGCGAGTTTCGTTGTATATTACGATTGAACGCATAGAGGCTAGGAGCAAAATGACAGGCAGTTTGGAATTTTCGTGGAGAATTTGGACGGTAGCAGGCCGGGGGGCAAGAAAGGGGTGAAATGGAGGAGCGAGTGAAAAATTGCTAAAGGGGGTTGAAAGTCGAGAGGACACGACACAGGAAAGAAAGAAAGATAGAGAGTCCAGAGTGGCGGAGGAGTGTATAAGCGGTATATACATATACATATACGTGTGAAAGTGCTGTGACGACGCTGCCTCGCGGAATGACGTTGCGGGAAATGAGAATCGTAAAGCACAATGCCAGGCACGCAAGCTCGAAATCAGAACTACATGTATATGTATAGAAAAGGCGGGAAGGTACGCGTACATTGTCACACATACACGCAAACACGCATTTATTTCTTTCATGTGCTTCTATACATATATATACTTAGCTAGACTTGTGTCTCGGGTTTTCGCTGCTGAAGACACACACACACTTTTTTTCTCTCTCTCTCTCTCTCTCTCTCTCTTTCTATCTCGTTGAGACCCCTCTCTCACGAGTCGAGTGCAAACGCGGGGCACAACGGGTGCACCACACTTTTCACGTCACCCGCACACGCCCGCGTGCTACGATCATTATATTATATTTGACGTGTCATCTTTCGTGTAATCAGTTCAAACGAATTTGCATATTAGGAAAAAAAAAAAATCCGAGACAAGCTATAGTGAAAGGAAATTTCTTGTAATTTTTATTGCTTAATGAATAAAGCTTTGTTTTCGTGAAAAAAAAAAAAACTTTCGAAATTTACATGCCAACATGCTCGATATTTGAAGCTATCGAGCCTAACATTTTTAGACAAATAGCCCAAGTGACAAGGATAATTAGTATTGAATTTGTTTAGAATCTTTTGAGGGGTTCGGTTGGGTTAGAAAATTTTGATATTTCATAAAAATTTTTGAACGCGTTTTAAAATTCATAAATTTGAAGCTGTCGGGCCAAAAAATTTTCAGATAATGTTCCAAGTGACAAGGACGATAGGTATTGAGTTTGGGTAGAATCGCAGAAAGTTATAAAATTTTGAAATTTCCTAAAAATTTCTTTACGTCCTCTAACTTTCGTAAACTTGACGCTATCGAACCGGAAACATTCTATCCTAATAGTCCAGACGGCAAAGAAAAAAAAAGCGTAAAAATCGACTACAACTCTCTGGTCACCTCAACAAGAATCTGACTCTTTGACGGTCAAATTGTCATGGCAATTTCGATAAACAGAGTTCTGCTTGAGTCAGTATAGTTTTTACACTCGAGTCTTTATTTTTATTCCATGGATTTGCATCCTCATTGACATGTGCATATCAAACATTGCTTGTGAATATCAATTATAAATAGTCGATGAACATGCACAAGCAACTATTTTACCATTGAATTCGTTTCCACGTCGTTGTGTTGTTCCTACACAAGCAACCATTGCTGCATTCGCAAAACTCGTCTAATACACAAATGGAGAATGCATCTTGATGCAATGATTCAAGAAAAACAAAAACAAAAACTCGCTGCTACCCGGAAAGACTTCCGCAACTGGGTATCCGGTAAGCCTCGTTTTAAGGGTGATGCGGATCATTGAAAGTATGCTTTTCGACATGCTACTATTCCTGACAGGAAGTTATGAACTCTGACGTGGTGTCAAGACATATAGATATATATATATATTTAAGAGTTTCGACGAACACTGGCACACGCAAAATGGTGCGAATTCCATAAAAACGGCTAAAACGCACGTGGGCCAATTTCGAGGGTCTGTCCTTAAAAAAAAAAAAATAAAGCAAATCATACTTGACCTGATTCTCATCGTAAATCGAATCCTGGCGAGTCATCCCTTTTGAGCATCCCTCAAAAATTATCGAAGAGTAAACTTATACAAATGACAAGGGAATTTATTGTCCTTTTTCGTTTCAAATCTGCAAAGACGTGGAAGAGTCGTCGTTAAAGAGAAACGAATAATGCGTGGACACGCGCGCGTACTCATCCGTCACGCAGATTTTTTGCGACTCTTTCTTTTCTTTCTTTCTTTTTTTTTCTTTCACACCGAGCCTCGCTCGTCTTCGCGTCTTTTCATCTCTTTTATTATACGACCTTCTCCATACCTCTCTTCCTCTTACTTTCTCATTATCATCATCTCGCTTGTTCTCTATACGCAGACGACGACCAGACGTTGAGATGACCTGTCGTTGCAAGAGCTCGCAGCAATGAGTCGGCTTGGTCGGTGTTACGTACCGAGAAATCCCGTCACGACGGAGATAAAGAGGGATTCCGAGATTTAATAAGCCACGGCAATAACTTGAGCGACCACCATCGCCGACGACGACGCTTTTAAATGTACGAGAAACGCGAACTCGCCGCGATCCACGTACACCACGTGGGTGTCATAATCATGACGCGTGCAGGATGCACATCTTTTTACGTACATACACACACACGCACACACACACACACACACACACGCACACACATATATAAATATATATATATATATTTATATATGTATGTGTGTGTATGCGTGTGTGTGTATTTGTGTGCACTGAGGGCGCCGGCGTCGTGATTTTACAAGGCAATGGTTATTATCAGAATTATTAACCATTTATACACGAGTTCCATGACACTTTCTTCACGTCCGATTCTCTCTGGTCATGTGTATTCCCAGAATATTCATTCATCTCCACAATCGAATGGAATTATATCTTTTTTTTTTCTTTCGTAAAAACATTTGTACTTTCAATTGGTACGAGCGTTTTTTTTTTTTTTTATTTTCAAAGGATTTACGTCCCAAACTGAAGATGAAGACATTTTTTCTTTGTTCAAGTTAATCCTTTTTTTCCTTCCACAGCGGAAGAACTCTTGTTTTGGTGAATTTTATTTTTACTTTTAGTTTTCAATGCCGATTTGTTTTGTGTCAAAGCATCGACAAATCACATTCACAAAAAATGTCCGGACGTGTGGTGTGTGTGTGTGTGTGTAACCACTATGCAATATTGAATCGTCTTTAAATCAATAACTGGTTGAGCTACAGCGCTGCAATTTCTCAGTCAAGTAAAGCATAACGACCCCTTCAATTATTGCAGTTTTTATAAAAATTCATACAGTGACTCAGATTTTATGTAAATTTGAATTATTCGATATACATGGCCGTTCTAGTTATAACTTCTGTGCAAATTTTTCGATATCACGCTAATTTTTTCATATCAATCGATGATCATTAAAGGACGTTTGTTGGTATGGAATTTGGTGAAAATCAATGGACGAGTTAAGCTTTCATGAAATTTTCAGCTTTTCATAAAATCGACGTTCTCGCTTTAACTACTGCAAGTTTTGAGATCTCATGCTAAATTTTTTCTTCTTGAAAGAAAAAACTTCGTTTTCATGAAAAAAAAATTCAATTTTATTCCAATTTATTCAGAATGTGTCAAAACATCAAGAAAATACATTTGTAAAAAATTTCTAGAGGCACAAATTTTTCACACAATTAAGCCATAAAACCCCATTGTTTGATTCAATTTTTGTCAAAATTGCTGAACAATTTCGGATTTTATGGAAAATTTTAAAATATTATAGAACATTTTAAAATAAAAAAACCAATATATCATTAATGTTACAAATGTTATTGAAAAATTTTTGCTCATTATTGTATTGTTATTAAAAACGAATTCAGAAAACAAGCGTGGAAAATTTTTAAATTTACACATCACTTCTTCATTACTTTATATCTCACTCACAAAGCTTCTTCGATGAGGAAGCCAAATTTGTAAAACCCACTTGCTCATATAGAGGAATCTTCGTGAGCGAGCTTATAAGTAATGAGGCGAAAATCAATTAAATACAGATTTTATGAAACTTTTAATTTTACCAAAAATATCTGCTATCGCTTCGACTTGCCCCAAATTTTTAAATAATGTGCTAATTTTTTTTTGCATCACTGAAATCATCATTCAATAATACAATGGTATTATTGAAGGATAATTTGAATTTAGCGAAAATCGATAGAGGGGTTAAGATTTTGCGAAAATTTTCATTAAAAAAAAAAATTTATGCAGCACTTCGAGATTTCCCACATTTATAGATATTCAGTTAAAGATTTCGACATAAATAGAATACACGTGGAAACGTTACATACTTAATTGAAAAAGGTTGCAATTTTAAAATTTTGCACATTGCTTTCTCGTAATTTTTGAAATCTTATAAAGCTTTTTTTATCTCGCTCACGAAAATTTCTCTTCGTGGAGCCTAAAATTGGAAAACTCACTCGCTCATAGAGGGAGCTTTGTGAGCGAGACAAAAAAAAAGCTTTATAAAATTTCGAAAATTACGAGGAAGAAATGTGCAATTTTCAATTTGCAACTTTTTGTAACCCTTGAACCCACACGTGCAAAAGTTACTGGTCGTTAAATTTTTCTTCGAGCATCTTCGTTATTGCACAGTATTTTTTGAGTAATCAACTCGGTTCAGTGCAGTTTAAATGAGACGCGTGCTAATTCTTTCATTTCAATTTTGGGTAATATTTAGGATGGCCCAAAAAATTCTGATTACGTAGTCAAAGCAGTGAGATGGAAATCTGAAAAAAAAAACGATCGCATAGAAGGATTCTGAGAACATTGATTTTGAATAATAATAACGAAAAATTATTAAGAAATTGAATTTAAAAAAAATTAATGAACGTATTGTCTGAAAACTTTTTTCGTTTCATGAATGAGATGAACTTTTTTATTTTACTGAGCATATACGTGAATTTTTTTCCAAATTTTCTCTCTTTAAACTCTCTTTTTTCAAAAATTTTGAAGCCCGTATTTCCGAAAGTGTTCGTTGAATGTGCCATAAAATTCGCAAGCGCAGTACGAAATATGTCGAAAAAAAAATTTCCAATATTTCCGGTTTTTTTAGCCCTTCCTTGAAGTTTGAAAAAAAAAAATCAAAAATAAATTCAAATGAATTTTTTTTTTCAAATCGCATGTATACGATTAAAAATCACCAAATTCATTTATTATGAGATACGAAAAAAATCCGATTCCTTCCAAAAAATTTTTCGAATAAAATTATTCAATAACTTTTTGGACTTTTTTGTACAGGGATGGGTGACCGCTTGGCCGCAGAATGGTTTGCGCGCCGACCACCAAACGGGAGGCAGTTTTTTCAGAATTTACGGTGGTAATATAATTGAATAGTTGTAAAATAAAAACAATAGTATCGGCCAAGTTTTCAGGAGCTTCTCGGTGCCCTCATGCAAATATGACATATCAGTCCATCAGAAAAGACAACACGTAAGATGACGAGACGTAAAAATCATAAAAAAGTGTACTAAATCATTAATTTAACAACTTTTTGTTATTATTATTATCAAAAATCAATGTTCTCAATATCTTTCGAATGCTCGATGATTTTTTCACATTTTTAAATCCGAAAATTAAATCCAAACAGCCTAAATCTGATGGAAATTTTTTTAAATCAAAATTTACCTGAACCAAACCTAAAACCCGATGAAAACCATATGCAAAATATTGCCATGTAAATGAGAAGTCAATGACGATAATCGATTGCAAAAAAAAAAAACAAATTTTTCTCCTCCACTCTCCCCATACAAAAGACACCAAGGTTTCAAATCGTTTCGAACCATATATTGTGCTGAACGATTGTAGTCCCTGGATTACCACTTCTATTCAACTCTCTCGTTATCGATGAATAACACCAATTTTTTTTTCCTTTTCTTAATGCCTTTGCCTCTCCCATTGAATAGCTTTGAAAGAGAAAAAAAAAAGCAGAGTTTGTCGTTTGCGATATTGGGAGGCTCGATCGAGCTTGGCACAGGAATCGCGATCGTGATTCTAGAGAAATCGGAGCACGCGCGAGATTATTTGGTAAACAAATCGGTACGATTGGGCCCCGTTCTCGAATGCGATGCTGCACTTTGTGGGAGGATTGATGAAGAGCGTAGGAGGAGAGAGAGAGAGAGAAAGAGAGAGAGAGAGAGAAAACGATCGAGCAAAGAGCCTTAATTAGATGATTAATTGTATAATTGCTTCGAGACTCTCGGGGTGCTGGTGGGGGAAGGGGGGGGGGGGGGGAGCGGAGCCAACAATGGACTTTTTCGGCTTATCGGTGGTACGTGCCACCTCGACGGCAACAAAACTCGTCTTGCACACATATCCATGGCTCATAAAACATTAGCCCCAAGCCTACTCGAGATATTCGATACATCTTAACTTCTGGGGATGCAAATCGTCACAACAAAAAAAAACGCGATCGTTCTCTTTTGTATTCGATTTTTTTATCATTTTTCTAAACAAATAATTAATCTTTCAATAATCGATTTTCAATTTCTTAATGATTTTCTTGAATATTTTTGATCAATAATTTTCTCCGGAAGTTTGGCTTCCTCATAGGAGAATCTTTTTTCCGTCGAAAAATATACTTCTTTTTTCATGCTTTTAATGGCTGCACATTCAGAATTGTCTGAAAATTAAAAAAAAAACACATCGGAAAGAAATGCACGTATGTGCATTAAAATAAGTTAAATTAAAGTAATTTTCGTATAAAGAATATTCATTCACAAGAACGTTACAGTCAATGTCAAGGAGGGCACGTTTCCCAAGTCAATGAGCAAGATTTTTCAAAAAGTACTTGATCGATATTTCTGAAATTTTTCGTGTTTTTTTTTTTTCCTTTAGATACAAGAATCCGGTGTTTGATCGAAGGATTTTTTTTCCGATCTATACTTTCGATTTGATGAATGAAACATTTTCATTTTTTTTTTATCGTAAAAATCGAGACTCTTAATTAGAGCACCCGCGATTTTTTTCAAATTTAAGGTAGTCCTCGTGCAAATTCGTTTTTCATGAGAATTCGTTGAAATTTATAGTGGACGAAGAGAATGCTAGTACCCAACTTTTCGTGAAATTTGAAGCAGATTTGCGTTCCTAACTCGAGATATTCAATGTCAAAGTTAACAGCCATTACGTGTAGAGCATATAGCAAGCATTGCTGAACCCTGATACAAGCACGGTTTTTTAAATATTACAACTAAACGCGTCACCAGATTTTGATAAAAAAAAATTGTAGACGGAGAAAGACTATTATTCACATATTAGGAAAAAAGAACAAAATTATTGACCGTTTCGTTTACAAACGACGATCACAAAAAGAATGCAATATGAATGAAAATTCGACGCGTAAGCAGCATATTCTATGGTGTGAATGTATCTGAATATGCACGGTTCCGTGTGCAACAGTCATTTCTGTACAGACTCAATCAAAAGTTCGCTGCGTATGACCACTAGTACCGTGTATATTTTATCATGCGGTACGTAGGAAACTTTCTCGCACTATTGTAGCACGAGGACTGCCCTTAATATTTCGGAAATTTCATCGATCAGTCACAGGATAAACTATCATATTAACGAAATATTTCTGGTTTTTTTTTATTTGGAAAATCTGACTCAACGAAAGTGCTCAACGAAAAAAGTACTTTTTAAAAAGTGCTTGGCGGACATCGACTTTGAATTTCTCATGACCGAATATTTTTGGACGAAGAAAATTCTCGAATGTCCCTCAAATATTATTTTTTCAAATACAAAACTTTCTGTACAAATGTATCAAAAAAAAATCTCAAAAATTTGCGTGCTTTTCTCTGATCCCTTTAAAAATCTATGATAAAATCCTTCAATCCTCTATTTTCTCCACAATATCGTTTCTCGAGAGCTTTCCCATCTAGTCGAGTCATTCTAGCCGAAAAAGTATTGATTTTGGTTTTGGAAAAGGTTTAGGGGTGTCCCCTGAGTGTAAATTGAAGTTGGCAGGACACGTGCGGTCGAGCTTCAGCTGCCATCTTGGCGAACACGTTGTATAAAATATCTTGTGAACCATGCATTGTACGACAAAAATAGTCGAAACCTTTCTTGTAGATAATAAAATTATCTAAAACTTTCATCTATAACTTTTCCCTGTACAGCGCATGGCTTTTTATTTATAGCACGGCAAAATTTTCCAGACATCATCATTTTTACTGTCACGTCAACCGTTAACTATATATTCAGCAATAACCGGGTTTGGAAAAGTTTGACACGCTATAAGTTGTAGATAATTTCATTACCTACAAAAGAGATTTCCACTATTTTTTTCGTGCGATGCACGGTTCATGAGATATTTGATAAAACATATTTTCCACGATGGCACGCGTGAAGCTCGATCCCCCGCGTCCGGCCAACTTGAATTTTTACTCAGGGGACACCTAAACCTTTCCCAAAAGTAAAATCAATTCTGTATAGAAGATTGCAGAAAAAATGGCTACAATTACTGAACTAATCGGATTCCAGATGAAACATGGCATATCATTTTCTCGCCTTGTCAACATACCGTTGTGCTGATTGTACTTCAAAGAGTCTTCGACTTTGGACAGAAACGAGAACACAACCATGGAATATTCGCGTATACGGAATGGAGCTTTTGCATTCACGTGGACTGATTGCATTTACGTTGTCGAGAAAACAAATGATAAGCTCGGTGGGGCAACGTAGTCAGAAAACCGCGCGGCAATTTCTCGAGCTCTCGTTCTCTTATTCTCCGGGTCTCGAGAAAAGGCGTATAGAACATGCATACAGCATATAGTGGAAGGAGCAACGGGGGAGGAAAGACTTGCGGCAATTATTATTTGAAAATTCGACAAAGAGCGAGAAGGGCCAATGAGGCTTTCGGATGCTCGGACTATCGTGTTTTCTCGTATTTTCGGCTGTTACGAGCCACGTATATACCAACGGATAAAAGGGGCAGACAATAAAAAAAATTCCATTCCTTCTTCGACGAAATGAGAAAGCACGAACGATTGTTTTGCAGTTTCGTTAACGAATTTGCATGGCCGGGCTTGCAGCTATATTCGTGGGAGAAAAAAAAATATGTTTTGTGCGATCGTCGGGACGCATTATTTCTTAATTTGCCGGTTGCAATCGATAAAGTCTGCGTTTCGTCCGAATCGGGAACGACAATGCAATTTACAGGATCGATGAGCCGATAAATTTTGTCGTGATGAATTGACGCCTCGTTGAGGTTTCATATCCAAGCACTTCGGGAGGGTTTTTTTTTTTCCTTTCTTCGGAGAATTTAACCAAAACATCAATTCAACTCAACTAATTGAACTCAATTAATTAAATCAATAATCATTATTCGAATCATTAATTTACTCAATTAATTGAATTAATCAATTTAATGTTGTGTTTTTGTAAATCGCAGTTTTAGTTTCAATATTTCCGAAATATTTTTTGTATTTATCAACACAAATCCTATCGACGAAGTCTCGTGTAAAAGAATAGAAAGTATGAAAGTTTCTAATTTCTAACAAAACGTGAAATTTTAGTTTTAAAAATTCCAAACATTTTGTTGTACAGAAATTTTTTATTTTTCAAAATAACATGAAAAGAACATTCAGTCATCTTTTTGTATAGAAATAAATTCATAAGAAAGTTAAAGCCGATGTCCGGGAAGCACTTTTTTTCAAGTACTTTTGTGGTGAGGGCACTCCCGTTGAGAGCCCATTTATCCGAAATAAAAAAACCAACAAGATATTTCGTTAGTATATTAGTTTAGCCTGTGATACATCAATGGAATTTCGGAAACATTAAATTTTGAACAAAATGGCGTGTGTGTTTGAAGTCAGATTCTTGATTTTTGCGAAAAAAAAGACATTTTTCGTGTATAAAATCCAAAGTATGCATCGAAAAAAAAAATTCTGCGATCAAACACCATATTTTTGTATCGAAGAAAGCACAACAAATTTCAGAAAAATCGACGCTGTAGTTTTGGTGATATCTTGCTCAACGATTTATAAAATGCCGCCCCCCCCCCCCCCCCCCCCCCACCTCCAGGACATTGGCTAGAACTTCCTCATAATAAATATTGTTACACGAAAAAATTTGTCAAATTTTCTTCAAACCTTATATTTTTTCAAATACAATATTTCTGTACAAATATACGCGTATATGATTTCCAAAAATAAGAAAAAAAATTCTAAAAAATTTACTCTCATTTTTCCTCAATTGGCATAATCTCAACGATTTCCAGGCCCGAGAAATCTAAGACAATCCAACACCTCTCCGCGGATGATATATTATCCGCGCTATATATGATTATAAATCGCATCAATAAACGGTTCGTATATCGCAGTGCCTTGAACTTTTAATCCTCCCGAACTCGCAAAATGATGTGTCCTAAAATCGTGTCGTGTATTTGTTCATGGTTTGTTCATGGTTTGCCGGTGGGCAAACTGCATCGTCGAGGGATGAAGTAGAAGATGAAAAATAAACGTATTAGGTAAAGACGAAACGAGAGTACGAATTTTTGTGTGTATGACATGTATATAGGGAAGCTGTGAATCAAGAGCAGGATGGTTCATTGGATTCCACATAGTGGCGTGATTCTACACAAACCACAAATGAAAAACAAAAATGTACACGAGCGAATAAAACATTCGGGAGAATATGCTCTCTGTGACCTATACCTTTGCCCATGATCATCCGAGATCTATTCACAGTCCTCTCTCCCTCATCTTATATTTATCCGTCATATATGTATAGGATATATATGTATATATGCATCCCTCAGGATGCGAGACAAAAGCCACGATGAAACAGAACCTCTCCCACTCACACCCCTTATTGAGTCCTCCCCATTATATATATATATATATATATATATATATATATATATATATATTCATATACATATATGTACAAATGCTTGCGTTGTTTCTCTGGCTTTTGTGTCCTCTCGACAGATCCGACTTCCGGTGCCAACCTAGACGCCCGCGCGATCTCAATGGGATGATATGCTCCATTCAACGCGATGGGAAGGATAGCCCCACGAATTATATATATATATATATATATATATATATAGTTTTTTATATAAAAATGTGTGTGCAGTATATACGCGATTATATTCCTGCGGTTCAACTCGACGACCATCGGGGCAGGGCAGCATCTTCCCGTTTGCGGATACGCGAGACAACATCTTATAAACTGGGGCTATTGTTCTTACATATATATATATATATGTGTGTATACATGGGTGTGTGATATATACGTGTTCCTCACAAGTTTTTCACATTACATTATCTTTGCTCAATGTCTTTTTAAAGAAGATCTCAATGATCGTCCTTCTCCACAATTCCTCCGTGAACTGAATCTTCCATTCATATGATTTACATCCGGTTCTCTGTATCCTCAACGTAATGTCTTTGGATGAGAGAGAAAAAAAAAACAAATCTCGCTGATATCGCGCGGAGAAAAATATTTTCCAGTTCGACCGAAAATTGAAAAAGTAAAGTACGCGTTATTTTACGATTAACCTGATAATGGATCATCAATAAAATATTGGGGACAGTTGCTTGATTGTTTGCTTCTCGGTTATTTGCTTGTAATGAAGAGGTCTCACTAATGCAGGTTTTGGCGAGTCGTTATAGGGGTTATAGGTTATAGGAATATATCGCATGAAAGATGCACTTCTTGGGTCAATAAAACAGCTCCTAAAAGCGGTGAGCTTTGATTTTCTGGGCTGAGGTGTGCTGAGAAACCTAATTTTTGCTCTCATTCTTTGGTTGAATTCGCTCGGAGCCTTCTACATGATTAAGAACCTTTTTGTGGTATTGAAAGTTGGGGATCGACGCACGGAACTCTTTTCTGATGGGATTTTTGGTCTTCAAGATCTTTTTTCGAACAAAATATTCCTGTTAGCGTATCGAACTACTGATCTCAAAACAATCAGTCATAGGGGACGCAGAAGCTTTGATAACTATTGACATTTTAAGTTGGACCAATTGGACCTCGGTTACAGTGGTAGAACTCTTTACAATGCTTAATTTTCTTGATCTATAAACATAAAGGTAGTACACTTGAAATTGGGATGATCTGAACAACTTGCTCATTATTTTTCGTCTGATTTTACAATAATTTTTTTGAGTAAAGCCTTAAGAAAATATTAATGTATCGACCAGTCATAATGCAGAATTCTGAACAACCGGAAATCGGCATATTTTTTCCGGGCAACGACTCTATCCCAGAGTAGAATTATGAAATTTTCAATTGACGGATTATGTGAATTCGACAAGAACCGTTGAGATTTCATGAAATTTCAAATTTGTCAAAATATTTATGCGACAGTTTTATATAAATTCTCCACATTTCGAATGTATCCAGCTGAAATTTTCTACACAAACAGAACACGTGGATACGTTATACATAATTGCAAAAAAAGATGCAAATCGAAACTTGCACATTTTGCTTCGACGTAATTTTAGAAATTTTACAAATCGTTTTTCATTTCTCGCGAAAATTGAAAAAATTACTTGCTCATAGAGGGAGCTTTGCGAGCGAGATAAAAAGAAGCTTTGTAAAATTTCGAAAATTACGAGAAAGCAATGTGCAAGTTAAAATTTGCACCTTTTTTTTTGTTGTTGTCGCTTTATAGCAACGAGATGTAAGAAATGCGAGGAATCAAGGAACGAGGTACTTTTGTGAGATTATGAGAGACGTATTTTGTTCTGAATCCCCCTGTATACCCATCAATAGCTCTGAATTTAGCTCTCTCATATATAATATCCATCCTCTTTCTCACTCAATCGCTCTTTCGTTTCCTACAACCCTTTCAGACTTTCTCAAGAACAGAGAGGGTGAACGATGAGATCGCTATACGGATATATCGTTTATACGGATATGTGTATACATATATACATGTAAAAAACTTCATTGTTTTCCTCGACTCGAGCGTTAGAGAGTCAAGCGTTAACGGATTTTGTCTTACATATTATGAAATCCGTCATACATATATATATATATATATATATATATACGTATATACGCGAGGTACTCGTGAATGTCGACTCGAGTCTCGAGAGTTTTGTTGGGAGGAGAGTGAACCACAAAAACTGTGTTCGCCAAAGTTTTCGAGGTTTTTTTTTTTTAAAGACTTCATTATATTCTGAGAATCGGAGCTACGATAAATTGTACGAGATCGTCGTCGAAATATACGATTGTACTCTATCGTTCGAAATGAGCTGCAGAGCTTTGTGAAAAATTTGGCGCTTGCGAGTTTCATTCGTCGATCTGTATGTACGCAATGACGATTATATCGAAGCAAATTCGTTCAACGAAAATCCAGACACCGAGAGACTATAGCGTATCTCAACAAGGACCATTCGTGCTCTCTATTTTAAAGAGAGATACCTAGGAGATACTCAATCACCATTTCTACTGTCACATCAACCCTTAACTGTGTATTTCGCAAAATATAACCGCGTTTGGAAAAGTTTGCTACGTTTTAAATTGAAAAACCATGCACTAGACAGAAAAAAGTTTCCAATAAAAGTTGTAGAGAATTTTATTATCCACAAGAAAAGTTGCTGCTATTTTTTTCGTGCGATACACGGTTCACGAGATATTTCATAAAACGTGTTTTATTTACCCGCCAACTTAAATTTACACTCAGGGGACACCTGAACCTCTTTCCAAAAGCAAAATCAATTCTGCAGAAGATTGCAGAAAAAATGGCTAATGAAATTTTTGTTCGTCACGCGGCGATGCATGAATTTTTTTTCGCGATGCATCGTGCATTTTATGCGGTACGAAAGCCGCGACATAATGGACGATAAAAATTGAGCAGCAATTCGTATATCTATCGTACGTGCCAGTCGTGACAGTTCGTCACGTCCCACTGCCTCGCGATGTTCTTGACGTGATAACGGTCGCCTCGCGGGTTATATCCGCGGATTACATGCGCGGGGGCGGGACTTTAACGCGGAAAACGAGACCAAGCGCATCGGAAGCACACTCGAATGACTTAGATAATACATATATACATATAAATGTATATAGATACATATATGTACATGTATATATATATATATATATATATTAAAATGGCTGGAAAAAAGTGACCCGCTAATGCGCGATCGCGTTGCTCCGCCTACTTTTCGTACTTAACATCCATGTCATGTGATGCTCGTTTGTATATGTATACACGTATATTGGCTATAAATATGTTCGTTGCGATGACATGCCCCAATGAAATTATACGTCGAAAATAAACTCAAAACTTTGTTTTTTTTTTTACAATATCATACCAGTTGAGGGTCCACATACGTCTCCAAGGCTTTCATTTCAGAGGTCTTATTGCAACAATAGTGGTGGGGTTGGGGTGGAAATGATACTTTCAGTTGAAAGCATGAATTATTGCCTACAAAATATGTCGCATCAATATTTTTCAAATAAGCATATAGTATAGTTGTAATAGGGAAGTTATAGTGAAGTCACTGCGAAAAGCTTGCGCGCAGAATTTCTCAAGACAGATTTAACCGATTCAGCTGAAATTTTAACCGTACGTTGAAAGAATGCGACGAATCAAAGTGATGAACACATTTTGTATTCGGTTGAGAATTGACCAATTGGCATAGGATTAATCATTTGTTTCTTGTTATTTTGATTTTTATTGGTGCATAATATACCGTACTTATCTCAAAAATCAATCGATGAATCAAGTTTCTGGTCCATCCTTTCAAAGTGGATGGCATCAGAAATTTTTGTGCAGAATTTGATCCGGATCGATCCAACGGTTCTAGAGATATCTTGCGCGCAAGCTTTTCGCAATGACTTAATACCAACGTTCCTGTTATACAGCTATAAAATGTTTATTTGAGAAGCGTTAATGAGGCATTTTTTAGGCAATGATTCAAGTTTTCTACTGAAAGTATATCATTTTCACCCCAGCCCGACCACTATGGTTGCAATAAACCTCTAAAGTAAAGGCCTTAAAGACGTATGCGCCCCCTTAAGGCAGTGTCCTTCTTTAGAGGGTTAAAAAAATCTTGTTTTTCTTTTCATTATTCGCTTTTTCAGTAACCTTTGGGAAACGTTTTCGGAAATTTTCAAGGCCCTATCAGAGCTGGGCAAAGTACTTGAAAGTATTGCAAGTACAAAGTACAAAGTACTGTTAGTACTTGAAGTACTCGTGTATTTGAAGTACCGAGTACTGTAAATACTTGAAGTACGTCAAGTATCAAGTATCAAATACTTTTCGAGTTTTCAGGTATACATCTCGTAAGTTCTAGCATACTTGTATTTGGTTTCTTACGCACTCTTCAAACTCATTTGATTTTGATTCGAGTACTTTTTTTACACGGAAAGTATTTTTTTTTCAATTTTTACTGTGAAATCATGGTAAAAATTACCTTTAAAATTTCAACGTGGGGACAAGTGTACCAAAAAGTATTTAGCTTCAGATTTGAAAAATAAAAAATAAAAAATATAATACACGGATTGTTGAAAACGGAGCCATGCATTGACAATGACACCGTAACTACCGTAGCTTGATCCTTTGAACTGTCATTCTTTCAATCTTAACCAAAGATGGCGCAGAACGTTTCTCAATTATAAATTCAAAGGCGTTATACATGCAGCCATTAGCAAGACGTATTCAAAAGTACTTCATACTTGGTACTTGAAAAAGTACAGGAAAGTACTTGGAAATTTAAGTACAAATACTTAAGGTATAGGCCGAGTACTTGAAAACTTAAGTACAATACTTGAAATAATTTTAAAGTACTTTGTAATTCAAGTACTGTACTTCAAGTACCAGAGTATCAAGTATCATCAAAGTACTTCAAGTATCACAAGTACCAGATACTTGAAGTACTGCCCAGCTCTGGGCCCTATTCATAGATTGTTGTTTCGATGACCCGAAAAACTCTCAAGTGTCATTTGGAACTGTTATGCGAAAAAAATATCAAAAATTCGTCTAACTTTTCCTCAAGATATTAAAAAAAAAAAAAATTTTTTTGATAAATTCGTATTATGCAGAAAAATCGAGTAATTCATGTCGTGAGACAAAAAGTAAATTTTTCCGATGATTTTTTGAACGATAACGTTTTAAAAAATTTATTAATAACAATCCCTTGGCATTATTATTAGTGAAAATTGACATTTTTAATATTTAAAACATATGGTTCATCGGTTGCAGATTTTCATAAATCCTGAAATTCCGATCGAATCATGGGTAATTCATTTTTTTTTGTAACTATACTATAAATAAATTCAATGAATAAATTTTGTTTTTACTTAAATAAAAATTAATTGCGTCAAACGACTTTATCATTTTTTCAGTAACATTTTTCTAAGTTTATTTTTAACGACACGTAGAATGTCAAGCGATCGGTTGACATAATCCTTTATGACACGTAATAGAGACGAGCTTGGATATTGATAAATCACGGCACCTGTTATGCGCGGCCTTCTGGTTAAACGTGCCCATGAATCCGTTCTATTATAATATCTATTAGATACCTCACTTGCGGTATCTTATCATCGTGAGTCATGACACGTGCCTTCTTGACTTTTGCATGAAAACGGCATTCCTCACTGACAGATTCCATCTAGTTCTCGCGTATTTTAAGCCCGAAATTTAAGCCCTAGGTACTTTTTTTTAAACAAATTTCCACTCTGGCAATTTTTTTTTTTTAACTCAAATTTCATCCACGAAAAATTTAAATCTACCCAATTTTAAATTTATTTGACAATTCTTAAAATCGACACATAATTTACAATTGTAATTCCGATTGTCCTTAACTGGTGTAATTACAATTGTCTTCTCGAAAAAAAATCTTTTTCTACAGGAAAGAATAATTTGTCGATTCCATTTATGCATACCAAAGTAATAAAAAAAAAAAATTTTTTTAAATACATCGCACAACGTTAATCATTCTCGCGCCAAATTTATTCTCGATTTCCGTATTTTGAAATTTTGCGAAAATTACAAGTCTACCGGGAAAACCTAAATCATTCGATCTTTCGAATTTCGTAAAATTTCATTTTCACCAATCGTGAAATGAGACTTCGAGGAGAAAAATGAATTCATTGAAAAAAAAAAAATAATAATAATAATGAAAAATCCTTTTCGGTTATCAGGGGATTTTGTAACTATCTCGAAGATGATGAAAATCGCTTGAAAATTTCACTACAATGTTCGCACTTTCCGACAATCCAAATTTGTCTTTTTATCTTTGAAGTAAAATCTACATTCTCGTCTCAACGAAAAACGATATTGCACGAAAGAAATAATAATGAAAATAGCAATAATAATAATTCAATAATTCGATGATAATAATAATACATTTATTGAACAATGACAATTGAATAATATGTAATGATAAAATAAGAATAAAAATAAAATCAAAAGTAAAATATGATCGAGAATTTTTATGCGCTCGCAATGGCCAATTACGAAAGAGTTTGTCGAGATGAATCGGCTCGTGAAAAGTGCCCAGAGCACAGATACGATAAATCCTTGTCCCCCGCAAAGAGACGCGAAATGTCGAGACAATGAAATTGAAATAGATATGAATACGTGCTCGTGGATAGCGCGGAGTTAAGGGTAACTCGCGGTATGAGCATTTCACACAATTCATTCGTCGCCCCATCAAAATAAATCGTGTACCCGCGCACACCCCATTTTCATATCGTTTTTAAAACCTTTTTCGTGTGTCACAGATCCGTGTGTAGATCGTTCGAGCAAAATACCAAATCTCCCCACACACACACACACACTCGACGAACGAACGACTTTCCTCATCCGTTTCGGCGGATCGATATTACACGCGTGTCTCGATTTATTTCCGTTTTTATTTTTTATTTTCATTATTTTTCCGACAGTCATTAAATTATATCGATTGATAATCGCCATAATGTGTCGATCGTTAATCGATTTTATCGCGTCATTTTGCGCTTTGGAGATTCGCGAAAATATCCGTTGCGCCGCGCCGCAAGAGGCGAAAGATGGAGAGAGGAAAGAGCGTCTCTCGTTGAACACGAAAGAATAAACAAAAACAAACGAATCATTGAGAAAATTGAAAACAAACCATCAGCAATAATTAAGAAAAAAGAATCGACTGTGATCAATCGATTTCAAGGATAATTTCGATTTGAAAAAAAAAAAAAAAAAACACTCACCCTGTGCAAGTCTCCTCGCGACCGGTTTCGATCTCATCGCTGCACGCCGATCGCCGTACTCGCCGACAATGCAACACTAACAATCCGAATGCCGAAACTCCGAGCCATGCGATCGCCGATTTATCTCGTCATCCGCACTGAATTTTCCTTTTTTTTTTATTAATTAATAAAAATTCGATTAAAGCAACGATGTTGAATGTATTTGAATTTTTTTTTCTCCGAATATCGTCTTATCTCGTCTCGATCTGTGCACCGATCTTTCAAGCCTCTTCCGGTCACTTTAAAACATCACAACACATGACCATAAATTACTGCACGTGTGCAAGCGGGAAAACTCGTCCTGTCGTTCGTTTCAATTAACTTTTTTTTTTCCCTCTTCCCCCCCCACGAACGTCCGTCAGGCCGAATATCTCGCCATTTTATCACGATCGTTGCCGGTCCGATTCTTCCAGCTTCTCACTTCCGGTCTCGTGTTTTTTTTTCAAACTTTTTCGCGCCAATTTTCTCCATCGCTATGCCCAATCACTCCCGAGCTCTCGAATTGTCACTGTCACTGTGCCCGATTTCTTCTACGACGATACCTCCCACGAAAATCGTTCGAGAAATAATTAATTTAAAAACAAAAAGTTTCTCGATGACGATCCTCGTGATTTTCGAGGGAGGAGAAGGAGGAGGGGGATGATGACGTTTGTCGTCCGTTAATTATTCACCGCGTGTCACAACGTCGACGGAGCCAGAGCAACCAGGAGCCGGATAACCTTCTTCTCCACTTCGTTGTCGCGTTCTCCACCTTTTCAGAGTTCTCTCCTCATTCTCTCTCCTTCTCTCACTCTATTTCTCTCTCCTCCCTTCGCCCTTCTGCTCTTTGCTACCCTCGATGATCAAGCGACACTAGCAACTCCCTCTATCTCACTTTTTCGCTCCTTCACGTGTTTGTGTGTGAGTGTGTGTGTGTGTGTGTGTGTGTCAGTGACTGTTAGGTAGTTCGTAGGTTCTGAGTCGTCTCGCCTCGACGACGACGACGCGGGAACGACGCACGGCGTCGGTGGTAGCGGCGTTCGTCTCCTCCATCGCCATCGCCACCACCACTGGCGCTGGGCTTGGCCTCCCCTTACCGTCCCTACCACACCTAGTCATATATACGGAGTACGAATCTACGTGTTTCCACCGCCACCTATTCCGTTCCTCTCGTTCATACCTCCCTCCAATGTGAATTCAACAACGTGCCTTTATTCATGTACATTCGAACGACGTCTTTGCTCTCGTCTTCTTTCTACCTCTATTCCTCTCTCTCTCTCTCTTTCCTCTCTCTTTCCTCTCCTCTTCCTGTTCTTCTTTCTATTAAGCTTTTTCTTCGTTCTCCTCTTCGTTTTTTCTTCATTCTTTTATGCTTCCAAGCTCTTCGTTTTTGTCTTTCTCGTTCTTTGTCTTCTCACTCTGCCTTCCAATTTTTTTTTCTCGTCCTCGCCCTTTTGCCTTCGCTCTCTTCTTCTTTCTGTACACTCTCCCTTCTCCCTTTTCTCTTCCTCCGGTTCTTCGTTCCCCTCTGCGGTTTCTCCGTGTACCTCTCTTCTTCCTCTTCTGCTTTTTATAAATTTTTCATATTATTTTGTTCCCAATCTCTTGATTTTTGTCTTCTGCTTTTATTTTTCGTCGTTCTTGGCGTTGTATTCGCTCTCTTATTCTTTCCGTACTCTTCCCCTTCTCTCTTTTTTCTCCTTCCTGTTCTTCTTTCTCTTTATATTTTTCTCTTTCTTCGTGCTCCCCCCACTTCTTCCTCTTCTATTTTTTTCTTCATGTTTTTTTTTTTAATTTTTCCAAGCCCATCGACTCCATCATCCTCATTCCGTGTCTTCGGTTTCTCTTAACTTTTTTTTTCTCATTTTCGTCGTTGTCCTTGCTCTCTTCTTCTTTATGTACATTTCCACATCTCTTTTTTATGTTCTTCCAGTTATTCCGATTCTTCATTTCCTTGTTCTTTTTCTTTGCACCATTTTTCTTCCTCTTCTATTTTTTTTTTTTTTTTTTTTCATTTATTCTAATTGTTCCAAGCTCTTCGACTCTGTCTTCTTATTTCTCTATTCCTCCCCCCCTCGCTCTCTTCTTCGCTTCTCGTTCCTCTTTGCATCCCTTTACATTTTTTCCTTTTCTTCCTTCTTCTCTCACCCTTTCTTCTGCTGTTTTCTTCATTATTCTATTTTTTTCAAGCTCTTCGATATCATCTTCCTCGCTTGATGTCTTCTTCTTCTCGTTCTCCTATTTTTTTTTCTCCCTTTCGTCGCTGTCTTCAGCCTGCTCGGCTTTTATCGTTTCTTCCTTTTCATCTATCCCTCGTCGTTCTCTTTGTCTAGATCTTCTCGCCATACTTTTTCTACTTTTCCCTTTCGTTACGGTTGCAGTTTTTCATACTATCATATTCCTCTAATTGGTTCTCATCGCTCTCTGCTCTCGGTTATTCCTCAATTGTTTCTTCCTCGCTTTGGTCCTTGTCATTTTACTTCACGCTCCTTCTTTTTCTTGTCCTCGCTCATATTTCTTCATCTTTTTTGTCTTTCGCTTCTTTTTATTTTTCGCGACCAAACTCATCTCCTCTTCTTCTTCTTATTATTCTGCCTTTCCTTTCTTTTTCTCATATTCTTTCTGCTCATCTTTCTTCTTCTATGTTGTTCTTCTCGTCCTTCTTTCTTCTCTTCGGCTCTTTTCGTTTTTTCCTCGAACTTCTTCCTCGTCTTCCTTCCGTTTATCCTCAATTTTGACTCCTCCGTGCCAAATCCTCGATTTTCTGTCGTCTCTTCTTCTCTCTCATCTCCTTCGCGGAGTCGCGAATGGGACAGGAAAAGGTGAAAAAATTCACCTTGAACCGTGAATTTCACGAAAGCCTGATACACTTTTCAAGCTAATTTGGCACATATACATGTTTATACGTATATACGTATACACGAGTTGCACGATTCTCGCGATATTGTAGGTCGTCGTCGTAGCAACTAAACCCTCCGTCGGTTTCGTTGCCTGACTTGGTGGTCACGACCTCGAGACTCTCCCACTCTTACGACCGGAAAACCTCGTGTGTTTTCCTTCCTGACGGGATCAATTCTCGATATCAAATCACCTTGCCGAGAAAAGCACGTGTCTATCATCTCGGTGAAATTTTTTCCGTCTCTTGTTGTCAGTAATTAAAGAAAAAAAAATGATTTCATACAACTAAAGTGGCTTGTTACAGTTAAGGGAAAAATAATTTTTCCGATTAAATGAATTTTCTTCTCATCTGGGAATACGATAGTCAACGACGCACGTTCTTTTCTTTTTCTTTCAATTTCTTCATGAGACTTTTTTTTTAAGAATAAATAAATGTATAATTCCGTTCATGAAAATCTGTATGAAAATTGATTTATTTCGGGGCCTAACGAGGAAAATTACTCAACCTTTATGAGAATGATTTATAGGTTAATTGAGGGAAATTAATCAATGTGTATTCGATGAAATCTATATCCGTTACAGCATTAATATACGTTAAAGCTATTATAAGTTGATTATATTATTATTATTACTTACATAAAAGCTTAATATGTATTAAGGGGTTATACGCAGTCAGGATTTTTCAGAAATCGATTTTTTTTTAATTTCATTTTCGGAATGTACATACATTCAAGTATATACATAGAAAATTTCATATCGATCCGACAAATATTCTCGAAGTTACGCGTACATTTGCAATTTACGATTTTACTATGTATAAAATGCTTTTGAAGCTTCGAAAGCGTTTTTCTCAAAACTTTTTTTTCAAAGTCGGTGAGCAAGATTTTTCGTAAACGGCTAAACCGATTGGTCTCAAATTTGTACACAAGCTTTATGAATTTATTTTTCAGTTCTTAATCGAAGTTTTCTTTTTGCTGATAAATATTTTATATTTTATAAACAATTAAGGCAAAAATTTTAATGGAAAGTCGTTTTTTTTTCTTTTTAAAGCCGCCGTTTTGGTATAAATTAATATTTTTCTTATTCCTTCGATTCGAGACCAGATAATACCTTACATTAACTTAATCTTTTTTGTTTTATTAAATTCTGATGATCCAGTCCAGAGATATCTTGCTCACCGCAAGACGCCTTTTTTCACAGGTGCTCCTGGAGATCGGCTATAGCAGCTTTAAAAATCATTATTTTTACAAATAAAAAAATATCAGAATGAAGTTCAATGTTACCCCAATATGTATACAAATTTTTATATTAAAAATTGAAATATCTCTTTATGAAAAATCTTTGAAAAATCGCTTTTTTCGGCCTCCTGACTTAGAATTGATCCTTTATATCCTCTCTGAGAATATGCAACATTACCACGGAATTTCTACTCAAAAATTTTAGCTAAAGGTCATAAAAGTATTGGATTACAAGTTTAAAATTTGCACGCTTGTTTTCTAAAAACGATTTGCACTTGCGAAATTTAATAAGCTGTCTCCTGGCATACTTAGGTAAATTTTTTTGGGTTGATAAATCTCAAATTTGCGACAGTTAGAAAGATCACAGATATTTTTCGAAAAATTCAAAAATTTTATGAAATCCGAATCTCTTATGTGATTCTTGTTAAATTCAAAATCAAACGTTCTTGTCCTATAGTGTATTGATATAAAAAATTTTGGCTAAATAACCTCAAATTTACGAACGTTCGAGCGACCATAGAGATTTTTCGAAAATTTAAAATTGTATGAAATCTGACCGCCTCAAGCGATTTCTGTCAAATTCAATACCAAATATCCTTATCCCCTAGACTATTTTTGTAGAAAAATTTGGCTTGGTATCTCCAAATTTACGAAAACTAGAGCGCTAACAGATATTTTACGAAAACTTCAATTTTTTTAATAATTTCGAGCCCTCTAGCGATTCTCGCCAAATTCAATGCCGAACATCCTTGCCCCTTAGCAAGTCTACCTACATGAAAAAATTTTGCCCGATATCTCAAAATTTTCGGAACTTTAGAGCGACCATGAACATTTTTTGAAAATTTTAAGATGACAGAAGAAGATTTAAGATAAGATGAATTCGTAATTTTCGAGGAATTTCGACGAGAATTGCAGCAAAATAAGGCCCTGTCTTGCTTCACTTGTCTACGAAAAAATAGCGGTGTATATAGCTTAAACCGCTTTGTGTGTGTGTGTGTGTGTGTGTGTGTGTGTGTGTGTGTGTGTGTGTGTGTGTGTGTGTGTTCATTGGCCTTTGCAAGGCCAAAGATCGCACACACGTGCACACATTCCAGATATCTTTGATGAATTTATATGATTTTTAACCATTTAGACACATTTTAAGAACTCTGACATGAAAATTGCGAATTTTTTTTTTTTTTTTTAATAAAAATAAAGTTCCCTTCATGAGGAAGCGAAAAAATGAATTAACGTTTAAATCAGAAGGGATGATTTTTTTTTTCATCTCATGTAAATATATGTAGATATTTATTTTTATTTTTATTTTTCAACCCTCATTCGTTTTGCACCTGCAACGAGGACCACAAAGCGTGAACTCGTCCGGATTTCCTCCACGACCGCGAGAATAATGACGTACACGCAATCGTCACGCCGCACGTTCTTGCGTTTCCCGATTCGCGCTGTTATCCCCGGAAAGGGTTGCGCGATTAATATAAACGCGCACCCTTTCGAGCGCAGTTTCAGCTCCGCCCTGCTCTCTTCTCGCTCTTCTCCTTCTCTTCTATATCAAGCAGCCCCCGTGGTTTTCATCCCCATGCAACGTTTCGTTATAACTTTCACGAATATCTGGAAGTTTGTACGGCTTCTCAATGACCCCAACATATTTCCCATTCAATTATGTATGAAAATTGAAACAATTCCCTTGCTCGAGTGTCCAATTAATTCATTTACCTAGACGCACTTTGTTTCTCCTTAAAGCGAGGCGAACTATATTTGGATCAATTATTTTTTTTTTTTTTTTTTAGTCGCATGATTCGACTTATTCGAATTGTTTGAAAAATTCGAATTGTAAAAAAAAATCGAACCAGAGAAGTTCGAATCATTCGAAAAGTTTGAAAAAATTTTTAAACTTGAATTATTCGATTCGACATGTGAATCTTATACTTCTATTCTTACACCCTTCCATATTCCATTTCATTCCTTAAGCCCCCCTGCGTGTTGTCCACAGCCTCTCTTTCTTAATGTACTAATGTATCGCATTTTCACATGGGCAGAAGGAAACTGCCGAAAACCTGGCCGATACAGGCTTCTGTATTCTCCTGAAACACAAAAACTTCTCATTTTTTTATCCTTTCCTCTAAAAATTTTTTTTTTCAAACTAGATGCCTCGTTGAAGATGTAAATTTTGTTTTCGCGCGAATGAAAACGCGAGGGAATATATATTTATAATGTCGTTGCGTCATCGCACAACGGTGGATGAAATTTTCCCTTTGACTTTTCCCTTCTTTTTTTCGCAACCGTCCCTCAAGATCTCTCGAGTCGCAGCTCCGAAGGGCTCCCGGAGGGCAAAACTAAGCCCAGAGAGAATAATATCGCGTTATCCGGTCACACAGCCGAGATGCAGGTGCTGCAGCATTACATACGATGACGACGACGACGACGACGACAACGACGAGAGCATGTTCTGCTATTTTTACACTTTGCCCTGGCAAATGCGTGCAGTAGTGAGAGAAAGAGAGACAGAGAGAGAAAGAGTAAAATCCGCCTACTCGTCGTTACTCGCTCAAGTAGTATTTTGGCACATCCCGTATGCTATTATATGTGTCTCGGTGGAATAGTGACTATAAAATACATATATTTGTTTTTCTCAAAAATGTGACAAAACTTCAGAGGAAAAGATAACACATAGACATAATTTATGCGTCGACCAAGTGTAAACGCGTGCGCCTTATTTTAAGAAAATCTCTCGGTAATGGAAGTCGAAAAAAAAGAAGAAGGGTTTCCATTCAAAAGGATATCGAGGAAAATACGAATATAAAATATTTCGTCCGAAAATGTGATGATTTCCATCAAACGAGGAATTATGTAAATAACAGGCAAATTCGAATCATAAACAAAACGTTTTGTCGTGTAAAAAATTATAAGCAAAAGTGAAACGTTGAAAAAAATTTCATATTTTTGGGAAATTGATTTTCCTTGGGAATGAAATGTCCAATGCAATTTAAATTTTGTCCATTTATTAAAGACCACGCAGGCTTGCGTATATAAAAAAGGAAATTTTTTGCGTTTCGTCTTCCGGACACGTAAGACGGCTTCATCCTGAGATTGCAAGATTCTTTTCAAGATCAGCCGTGTCTGTAACTTTTGTTAACCAAAGCGGATAATTGTCTAGTTCGGTGACTTTTTCGAATTTTCGTATTTTTTTTTCTCTCTCCAACAAAACCTTGGATTTTAGCACCAAAAAATGATATTCGGGTAAGGGAGCACAAAAAAGTTGACGGATTCGTGAAAAATTCCCAAAGAATGATTTTTTTATCGTTGTTATTTTTTTTTGTTATTTATTATTTTTTCAAGTGTTCTCCTCAGCATCAATGATGATAATCAAGTATTGGAGCATGAAAAAGTGATGAATCCGTGAAAAAAATCGCAAAAAACTGTTTTTTTTTCCTAATTCTTTTGATTTTTAAATCGTCGGTAAATCTAATAAAACTCGCCCGTGGAAAATTGGCACTTGAAAAAATGGCCCTCGGAAAATTTACCCCCGAAAATTGGCCTCTATATCCCTAGTTAAATGTCTGAAGCATACTTAAAATTTTTCACACGCATACTCACTCAACAGACACGCACACGGATCAAGGAAAAAATAGCTAACTAAAAAAAAAAATACTTCGGGGTGTGCTTATATATTTTAGCGTGAGATTTTGGTTCACCACAGTTTACAAGCCAGTCTACAGATTTGAGGTCGGTTGAGGTCAGGGCATGCGAAAAAGAGTCCTGACCTGACACCGCAGATATGCCAACTCAAAAGTGTTTACCGCAGGTCCTGTATATGCGACCTAAATGATTTAGGTCCTTTTGTTTCAGGCCTGTCCCCGATTCTAGCCGAAAATGTACATTTATATGTTTAATTTTTATATTCTCTGGGCATTGGCATCTAGATAGAGGTCTTCAGAGTTAAGTCTTCAAACCTCAAATCTATCGGTTCCATAATTTACAAATGGTATTAATTAAAAAATCATCACTCTGCGGTCTGCTTTACCGGCAGAGTCGGTAAAACACAGCATCAACGTGTTCTTGAGAGGTTAGTTAAAATTATTTAAAAAAAAAACGATTTTTAGGTTTCGATTTTTTCTCAAAATAAAACATTTCGGGAATGTTCTCTCCAAATTTCAAGTCAATCCGATTAAAATCAACGGAGTTATGCGCGTTTAAAGGCATATGTGCTTACTCACGTGTAAGCCTGAGAAACTTCAATCTTTCATGATCAAACGCCGCAGTTCCTGTGTTGAATAGAATTAAATGAAAATAATATTTAAATTATAGTGCTCTCATAGCCTTAGATGGTCGACCACTGGTACGTTTACCTTACACGTCCAGACATTAATTCTGAATGTGATTTTTCGACGTTTAGGCAAATTTTGAACACATTGGCATTGAAAATTGAGAAAAAAAAACAATCATTAAAACTTCCTCTATGATCCGTTAGATCTACTTGATGATCTGTGCGTTGGATATGATTTGAATTTATTTCACAACTTTCTATAAGGATGGACGAAATGATGCGGATAAATGTACTTGTCACGATTTTTTTTCTACACCATTCATACTGTTTTTTGGAGGGTTCAAAGTTCGAGTCTTTCCAGAAGGTTCCAGAAAGTCTTTCCAGAAGTCTTTCCAGAAGGGTGGTAAATCGTAATTCCTTGCAAATGAAGCTCGCCCGCCTAGCGTTGCCGCGACCTTAATTAGGATGCATACACATTCCACGAGTGTACGAGCCTCTCGAATCTTAAGTAGCAGTTATTTTAACGAGAGCTCGTTGTTATACATCGACATATACATGTATAGTATAACGTACATCAGCCGCAACTCCAGAGCTCGCATAATCTGCGAATGCATTCGTGATTATGTGTTTGCAGCGAGAACGAGAAACGACACAGAAATATTGCGAATTGTACTTCGGGAGTTCGTTCTATATAGTAACGCGGCGGGGGGGCTAAACGGTCCAGCGTTTATTTTCATCTGTGAGGTTAATCGTAAATTCTCGTTCGTTTGTTCCCGACACCGCGAGACGCGCGAGAAAACAGGCGTGAAGTTGGCGGAAATTTGGATGACGACCGCGACACATTTTTGTCGGCTCTGTCGTGTATCATATCATTATTTTTCCCCTGTCGATTAATTTCATGTGTTTCCGATTGAGATGAATTATTCGAAAAATAACAATTTTATCGCCGTCACAGTCGCATATTTCATTAATACCTACTCGACGTAACTTTTCATCGTGATGACTGGTGATAATTAATTCCGAAAGGTCTTGAATATACCTTAAAATTAATTTCATCAAAATTAGCTTCGATTTTTTTATGAAAAAAAATAATTCAACGTCGCATTATATTTAACATTTGTCTTCTCACCAATTGAATTTCAATGATGCTCTTATCGGGATGTTCATCCCCGCGATAAGAGCATTGATAGGCCAATCGTTCGTCGTCAGAAAAATTAACGGCAATTCCGCCATTTGTTGGAGACAATCGTGGTGGCGAGCTCGATGCGAATGGAGTCCGGACGACGAAGTCAACGAGGGTCCAGTGGATATGCTGCACATAACGGCTTCTGAGAATCACAACGGCGTAACTTACGTTACTTTAGGTGCGGATAATTTTTATCGAGCCCTTTTCATTTCTAACAGTCGAGATATAATACGTGCGGTTCTTTATGCGCACTTGTCTTAAACGAGGGCAAGCGGAGAGTTCTCAGCATCTTGGTCTCTCTCTTTCTCTCTCCCCTCTCTGTCTCTCTCCCCTCTCTGTCTCTCTCTCTCCCTCTCTCTCTTTCTCTTTCTCTCTTATAGCCGCGTGCCAGAAGCAAGAAGCGAAACCAATTATATTTATTACATTTGGCGTCTCTCAAGGCTCTCTCTCTCTGGTCTTAGATCTTCGATCAATGATTCGCGACGGATCGCTCACAGCCACCCGTTGCTCTTGCCTTCTTTTTCCACATCGACAAACACACACAATTTTTCTTTCACAATGCTGCCGTATAATAAGCTCTGTCCAAAGAGAGAGAGAAAGAGAGAGAGAGAGAGAGGATTCCATCATCGTGTCTGATCGGTGGTATCGACGTCAAAGCACTATAGTTTTTGATTGCGAACGTGAGTCAATCGTAATTGTTCGATATCATTCATCTTCGAATTCTATCCCAATAACAATAATAATTATTGTTCTAACTAATAACAATGTTAATTATCAATGGGAAAGGAGACTGAGAAGAGTCGCAGCAATAGATTTATGATGAACACTCTGTGGCAGTGACAATTGTTCAGCAATGTATAATTTCTTTTTTTTAAACAGTAACTATGTTCGCTCAGAAAAGGCTTCTGGCATAAACCGCAAGGGAAAAAATTGTTTAGATCTACGCAGATATAATTTAGATCCACACAGTCATTTTTTAGATCAAACTTGGTCTACGTAGATCTATCTAGATCTCCGTATATGTACAAAGCGATAAATTTACGTACATTCGATCGAACGTAATATTATATTTGAAAATTTTTTCTTATTAGATCTCCGTTTACGTACTTAAATCTCAGTAGAATTACGTAAATCCGAGTAGATCTAACGGAGATTTAGGTAGATCTAATTGAGATTTACGTCGATCCAAACTACTTTTTCCCAGGAAATTAGGCTCTTTTTAACCATTTCGCATGATTTTTTTTGGTTATGAAAATTTTTATGGTTAATATGACCATGCGTTTGTTATTAATTTATTTCCTCTGTTATTTTTGTTTTAATAAATTGATTTATCAATCATTGTATGGATTATATTATAAATCGCTATATATGGAGAGAAATTATTGTGCTTGGGACGGCTCGTGTCGTTATGTAAAGCCGATTTACCATATAATTTGGGATTGCTTATTTACCCAGGAGCGTCTGTGAATTTTATAAACGGAATGACACTCTGCAGAAAAATAAGTTCCACTCTCTCAATACTCCCAGACTCTCATGGACACTCGCAAACGTTCATGATAAGGCTAAAAATCCAAAAAAATGGTATGCGAAGTAACGTGTGCCTGTCAAAATATTTCGGCAGTTTTTTAAAGGCCAGCATATTTCATTGTCATGCCAAAGATCTCGAGAAACATTCAGCTGCTAAGCGGAACCCAAACCTTCGAGCTACACTAGGACCTCGATTTAATGGCTCTCGATTTAATAGACAGTCCCCACCATGTCGCATTTATCGATCGGTTTTTCGCGTGGTGGGAGATGGTGGGGGACGCTTAAAGTCTCCCCGATTAGGCCCTTAGCACGGAGTGCTGATGCGCAGATACAGCATGGGCGGGCATACGTTACCTCGATTTAACAAGGTGCGATGCGGAGCCGGTCCCGCCACTGGCCGTTAAATCGAGGTCCTAGTGTATTGTGAGAAGATAAAGTAGAATTTAATTAAAAAAAAAAATCCGAAGCCACATACTGCATAATATAAAAGTATAAAAGCTTTTTACAATGAAGGTCTCCGTGTACCGAGTATTCACGTGAGTACATGAATAAATCTAGATTTCCGGATAAAATAGGTCATAGGCTGACCAGCGATGCCTCATACACGAGAAAAACTTTACCAGACGCTACCTGGCGGAGCGCTGGCGAAGCACAGAATATTCCGGGAGCGTTAGAGCAACTCTGAATTTTACCTCAGGTCTTCCGTCACGACATTATTATACAAAAGAGAACCTCGGGAATTAGATACATATATCGTAATATTCGTGCAATTACTGCAATTCTTTTGCAGAAAGACGAGTTCCAATTTTACAAAAATAAAATTTTCCCATGAAATCCTAATAATATTGTCTCTGCAACTTTAGAACAATTTTCTCAATCGATGTGACAAGCTGTACTGGCGATTGCTCAATTGAAACTTAAGAATTTACTCACAAGTGTCGTCGTACCATTTCCGTAATTGTGAAGAAAATATTTCGTTGCTTGGAGCTCGTTGTCAGTAAGAAATTATGATATGAGAATTTCGTTACAAGAGGATGCGGAGGGAGACTCGATTTCTGTCACTCCCGAATGTCAGCACACAATATATATATATTTATATATAAACGAATTTTCGGTATATCTGAGAGGGAGGATGAAAGGGCAGACGAGTTCAGGAATCGAGGGATGGATAGAGGGGCCGGGCAACATAGTGCGATGAAAAAATAGGAGCTCCCCGTTAACCGATGACGTATATTAGGGATACACTCTGGTCGAGTAGGGTACCTTAGAAGCGACACGATCGCGTCGCGCACGCCGCTCTGAGCCAGAGACCCTCCCGGTCCCTTTAAGGGCTATAAAAACCACTCGCTTTTCTCCACAACCCTTAGCCAAGAGGCCAATCGTCCCCGCTCCAAGACTCCCCCCCTCCCCCTTATCGATCACGAAGAAAAAAAAACAAAGCACGTCCGGTGAGTCGGGAAACGAGTGAAATGCAATCGGTTACACTTCCACGGACCTGTATACATATATGCAATTTTTTTCTATCTGTATACATCGGTTTAGTCCTTAACCCATTTAATTACCATCATTTGTTCGTCTCAACGTTTTTATCAGCTCTCGTCATACGTAAAACTCGAATCGTATTACTGTATATTCCACTCACGTGCCATAATCACCTCAATCATTCCTCGGTATTATCTCGAGTGAAACTTTTTTCCTTTTTTTTTCTCTCCGCACGATTATTTTCACTCGATTTCTTTGACCCTGGCCTTCGTCTCGTTGTATTAATATTTCTATTCAATTTCTCGAATGAGAAATGTCAAAGAATTTTTTTTTTACCCGATTTCTTTCGGCTTTGCCTGTAATTATTTGTGATTTTAGAATTTGTTTTGTCCATCTTTGACCATCGATCATCCATCGTGCTATTGTGCGAGGAAGCGGAATGATTTTTCATCCTTGAAGCTTGTTCGATTGAATTTGAGCTGGGGTAAAACTTTTTTTTACAAAGATTCGTAAAAAAAAAGCTTACGAAAGAAAAATTCACATGAACCATTTCCCTTATCTCCTGCTAATTAACGCACACGTACGATCTGCTCGATTAAACGTACAATTTGCATTAGCCGGAAGAAAATGATCTTGATCGGGGAGCCCGGTATTTTATTTTTCGTTCGTTTTTTTTTACTTTTTTTTTGTATGCACCAAGCAAGCGAGTCCTCGAGTATATATAAGTAACAGGAACAAAAGCGTGGAAGTGCATAGGAAAGACGATGTTGGCGAAAGAGTAAGATCGTTGCATGCGTCCAGATGCCATCGGACGGGCTCTAAATATTTCTTTGGACTGAGCAAGGGCAATAAGCCAGGTAGCTATATGGAAAAGGGTTTTCACTTTGCTCGACTAACTGTGTTGTAACAGGCATCGTGCAATCTGCGATCTCATACATTAAACGTGTAATTTCTTAGGACTGTGAAATAACGAATTACATGAAAGTCTGGACTGTGAAAAAAAAATTTGATCAGAAATTAGTATCAATGCTATGAAATTTTAAGAGGTACAATCGTGCATAAAAATTTGTGCACAAGTGTGGAGTAATTTACTGCGTTATTGCGTTCAACATAATGAAATCTTAACAAGTTTAAGATACGTATAGTATATTAAATGATATTTTGCACTTACATTCATATCCAAAAGAAAAAGTACCCATCATTTCTGAATTGCAGCAGATCCTGATGAGTTAAGGTTGTTCAGAAGAAAATCGCGTCGTATGAAAAAAATTTGAAATTTGTGCAGTGTGTAATTGAACTTTGAACTATGTCTCTGTAAAATTTCAAGTCAGTTTGGAGCTCATTTACGGAGTAAATTGGGTACTTTTGAAGCCCGATTATATAGCCTCTAATGGACAGAGCCATGCGCGATCTCAATAAACTCGCGATATATATAATCGTGCCATGGAACTTTTGTTAAGGTGGCTCATCAGTGAATTAAAAAACCGGCGATATACGAATGAAACTTCGGGAGATGAATGAAGAAGATGCAATGAACGCTCTCTCAAAATTTCAGGGTATGTTGCCAGGCAAATTATTGCGAACGAGTAATTTAAAATTACCTATTTTAGCATGGGTCTTATGGCAGTTGATTCCATTTTCACCGGAAGTGACATGATACCTTTTGATAAAGACGAGAGTTCTTATTCAAATTTTGAGTATTGAAAGATGAAATCGTGAACTTTCCAATGGTATTTAAAAAATTGTGTCTTGCCAGGGATTTTTCCAAGAAATTTAATCGCGAAAGTCATCGTGTGTGCAGATCTCGGATACAATATATGTCTGTCATTCTGAACGCAAGGAAACATATGAATATCAGCTATCGTTTTTGACTTGATCGCTCTGACAGCGTTAAATACTTTTGTCAGTTGAGACTTTATTTATAATATTATTTATAATAAATTATGAATAAAATATCACGGGAAACGTCATCGAAATTCATAAATTTTATTTAGACAGAGTATTTAGAAAATATTATGATAGGTTTATGATTTTTTTTCACGTCACGATTTTTGACACTGTTGTTAGTGTTGTCACTGATGGGCCGCCTTAAAAGACTAACCGAGTACTCTCTGAAATATTCCGCGTCGATCAGTACCAAAATCGTTAACCCTTGGAGAATTTCCTTGAAGATATTGTAACATATGTATCAAAAATCGTATCAAAATTCTCTCCGAGCGGGTGAGCGACCGACAGCGCCCAATGTATAAGCATAGGAAAATCTCCCCCACTCTGATCAACTTCTGAACAACCTTAAGAATTAAGGCAGTCCTCATGCTACAATAGTGCGAGAAAGTTTCCTATGTACAACATGATAAAATATACACGGCGCTATAGTGGTCAAGTGCAGCGAACTTTTGATTGAGTCTGTACAGAAATGGCTGTTACACATGGAACCGTGCATATTCAGATACATTCACACCACAGAATATGCAGCTTACGCGTCAAATTTTCATTCATATCGCATTCTTTTTGTGTTCGTCGTTCGTAAACTAAACGGTCAATAATTTTGTTCTTTTTTCCTAACATGTGAATAATAATAGTCTTCTCCCGTCTACAATTTTTTTTAATCAAAATCTGGTTACGCGTTTAGTTGTAATATTTAAAAAAAACCGTGCTCGTATCAGGAGGTACAGCAATGCTTGCTATATATACTCGTATATGCTCTACACGTAACGGTTGGCTAACTTTGTCATTGAATATCTCGATTTGGGAAGGGTTAATCTGCTTAAAATTTTACGAGAAGTTGGGTACTAGCATTCTCTTCGTCCACTATAAATTTCAACAAATTCTCATCATAAACGCATTGCACGAGGACTACCTTCAATCCCCTAAATCTCATTATAAACGCACCTAAAATCTCATTATAAACGCATTTTACCCGAGGACTACCTTAAAGAAAAATCAACCACGCCAAAGTCACCAAGAATATTGAATTTCAACGACAATTATATTGACAATTTCTTTATAAGAAATTTGAAAAACGTCGTTCATTAAATACTCAAAAAAATTATAGTTCTTTTTCATGAATCGTGATATCTAACTTTTTTTATTACACACATTTTTTTTCTATTAATTTGCCTCTAAAAAGACTCTTTCGCGAATACGAGAACCGTGCGAAGTTGCATTACGAGGCAACGTCCCGTGCAGAAATTTCGGTCGGGATCCAGGTGGATTCTGAGAAGGATCCCTATTTTCTGATAGGGATCCAGCTGGTCATCGGATCAGATCCCATGACTGAATGTAACGTTTGCACATTGGAATCCGACAGGGACCCCTGACTGGATTCCAATTATGGTATCCAGTCAAAACCCGATCAAAATGTGGTTTAATCTGGCATATATATAAAATCCCGAATAAATATTTATCTTCCGCAATTCAGGTTATAGGCAATTGTTTATTATTATCTGAGCCATAGAAAAAATTTAAACAAAAAAAAAACGTCGACACCGGGGTTTGAACCTACGACGTCTCACTAGCCTTCGTTTGCGTATTGGACCCGAAATGAATGACAAAAAAAATTATATTTTATGAACATTAATGTTTTTGACATTTTTTATTGATTGTTGTTGTTCCGAGGATGATTCCGGTCGTTGAAAATTTATTTGCTAACCCGGAAAATGATTTAAGGACAACCTACCTACCTATCTGCCTACCTAATGAACTAACGCTCTAACCACGACGCTTGTACATTTACTTTATAAATATCTTCTATACACTATACATGAGGCTGAAGCTAGGAGCGGTAGCGACAAGCCAAAATTCAGAAAAGAATACGCATGACGGGAAAAATCTGAAAAAATTAAGGAGTATTGTCCATCGATCCTGGAACACGATCGCGTTTCAACTTTTGAGTGGACTGACTCCTTCATTGATTTGTTTGTTAATTAACGATGGCTGCTGATAATTAAAATCGCACACATGACGGGAAAAATCTGGAAAAATTCTATCGATCCTGAAACACGATGGCGTTTCAACTTTTGAGTGGATGGACTCCCTTGTTTATTTGTTTGTTAATTAACAATTACTGCTGATAATTAAAATCGCACGCATGACAAGAAAAATCTGAAAAAATTAAGGAGTATTGTCATTCGATCCTGAAATACGATGGCGTTTCAACTTTTGAGTGGACGAACTCCGTTGTTTATTTGTTTGTTAATTAACAATAACGGCTGATAATTAAAATCACACGCATGACGGGCGAAACCTGAAAAAATTCAGGGGTATTGTCTATCGATCGTGACTGAAAGTATATATTGCGCTTGAAACTATCCTTACAATTAATAATGAATTAAATTCCGCGCACAAAACTACTTTCCGTTCAGCAATATCCTTTACAACTTTTGAATCATCGAAGGTTCTTTTTATTTGAAGTACAATCCCCATGGTCTGAAATTTTTCCTTCCAAAAAGTTCGCCACAGACGTTAAGTGGCTGTTATAATTAAAAAAGTCCAATGAGCGGCGGCTTCCACTTAAGCTACAAAGCACCCTTTTCGCGATGATGTCTTTTTTTTTATCAAAACGTCAGTTTAAGGGGATGGGAGCATGAAAAATCAAAATTTGTTTTTTTTATGAAAAATGCACAAAAATGGCTCAAAAATGTAATTTTCGCCACACTGCTAAGTGGTGAAGGTGGTGGAGGTTCTCGATCATGAAATGACACGTAATGACAATTAATATATAGTAATAATAATGGCATTTACACCACCACCACCACCACCACCACCACCACCACCACCACCACCACCACCACCACCACCACCACCACCACCACCACCACCACCACCACCACCACCACCACCACCACCACCACCACCACCACCACCACACGACCACACGACCACACGACCACACGACCACACGACCACACGACCACACGACCACACGACCACACGACCACACGACCACACGACCACACGAACACACGAACACACGAACACACGAACACACGACCACACGACCACCACCACTACCACTACCACTACCACTACCACTACCACCACCACCACCACTACTCATTATTATTATTATTATTATGCCAATCGAATAATGTGTCAACAAGCTTTATTCGGAATATGACTGGGCATTTCGCAAATTAAAATTCTTCGATCATCCCATTAAATCATTGGAGGATACTCGTCTTGAGGAGCTCTCAACAAATCCTGATTCAGAACAAACGTGAGATTGGGATTCAATCGGTACACCCTGAAAGAAAGTGGCGCCATAACTTACAAATTTTGCCACATCCACCAATCCGATTACGAGACGGATACCATATAGATTCCTATGGGGATACCGGTTTTGGGGAGTCCATGGACAATCCCGATCGGGATATGGTCGGACTTAGGGTATCCCTAAAAAATTTCTGCACGGGGTGTCGTGATGAATTAGTCGTTATATCCGTATAAGCGCGACCTCGAACTGTACGGTTGAAAAAAGCCGCGAGGTCAGCATCGAAATAACGATTATCATATTACGCGAATCTGGCGATCATCCGAAATGTTGAAGCAAGACGGAGAATATTAGTAGTCGAAATTAGAGCAAAAGAGAAAGCTTTGAAAAGTCTCTGAGGTGTACGGAGGGTCGCTTTGACAGCTCCCTAGAGAAAGGGGTGGAATTGACCACATATTCCTCTTTTGTCCCTGTGGTCACATTCACGTGAACATGAACACACTCAAGCACACAATGTCTCAATAGTCCAAGTCATTCTAGCCAAAAAAGTAGGTTCATAATGAAATCTTCTACAGAATTGATTTTGCTTTCGTAAAAGGTTCAGTAAGAGGTTCAGAGTGTTAATTCAAGTTGGCGGGACGTGAAAGGGGGGGGGGGCGAGCTTCAGCCACCATCTTGTAAAACACGTTTTATCAAATTCTCGTGAATCGTGCATCATACGACAAAAATAATAGCAATCTCTTTTGTAGATAGTACAATTCTCTACAACTTTTATTGCGAACTTTTTCCCTTATAGTGTATGGTTTTTTATTCATAGCGCGGCAAACTTTTCCAAACATCACCATTTTTACTGTAACATCCACCGTTGACTATATATTTAGCAATGATCGTGTTGGGAAAAGTTTGACACACTATAAATGAAAAACCATGCAATATACAGGAAAAAGCATTAAATAAAAGTTGTAGAGAATGTTACTATCTAAAAAAATGGTGTCCATTATTTTTATCGTACAATGCACGGTTCACGAGATATTTGATAAAACGAGTATTCCATGATGGCGGCTGAAGCTCGATCCCACGCGTCCAGCCGACTTGAATTTACACTCAGAGGAAATCCCTGAACCTTTTCCAAAAGCAAAATAAATTCTGTATAAGATTTAAGAAGATATGGCTAGAATGACTGGACTACAATGCCATATTGCATATAGTAAAGTCTAAGTGCACGTTGCATAACTCGTTTTTTTTTTTTCATTTTGCTACCGCTCGTGCAACTTTGTCGATAACTACGATGGCGCTGCCCAGCGCATTATGCAGCGAAACTCACCCGCGGTTCGGTATAGTCCGTAGCCACGGACAGCTCCACCACATGACATTGCAATCTTTTTATTATTATTATTATTTTTTTTTTTTATTTATGCTCTCCACAACCCTCGGGCTTTTCCGGCCTTGAACGACTTCGAGGAAACGTCCAATCGACGAGCTCGACCACGATAGGCACACATGCCACTCCGATTACCCGAGTGCTCATCGCTCAAGTCTTACGTGTGGTAAATCGAAACGTTGGATGTCTCGGACACGAAGTTTGCCCGCGAGCTTTCCTCTCGTTTCTTGTATACATGTATGGATATATTATATAAATATATATATATTTTTTCTCGTAGGCGTAAGATCAAGCGATAAGACTTCTCAGGCTAGACTCGTGACCTCGTATTTTTCACGCAATGAGGATGGAATTCGAAAATAACGTTTTTCTTCGTACCTCATTTTTTTTAACAATTTTTTTTATTCATACTAATTATTTTATTATTATTTTGCATTTTTATCTCTTTTTTTCCTATGGCGGACTAATCATGTGATCGACTATGTTAGCATTTTGTTGGATAAAGCTGCAAAATGTGATAACACGTAGTAGTTATAGTAATCGGAATTTATAATAACCGTGAAGATGAGTTTTAGCATTGAATTAATTTGCTTTTTTAATCATCATTAAAAATAATTTTTTAGGCATAACAAAAAATAAGAAGTGTGTTAATAAATATATTTTATGATCACATAACTCTTAATTGACTTTTATTAATAATATTATAATTTTATGACGTACAAAAATAATAGGGTTGGACACTTCAATATTGACAAATCCTTCGAATTAATCCCGTGACTCAACCCTTTTATATAATCAATTGAAAGCTTATAATTTTTCAAGAAAACTGTTTATCAAATCAATTCACTTCTTCAAGTATTGAAGTAGATTCATTTTTCAATCGAATTTATGGCAAACTAATATTTTCCCATATCCTATGATAAAACGACGAGTTAAAAAAGGAAATTTCTTGCCGAAAGAGACGGCAACGTGATCTGAAATTTCGTGGTCTTAAAAAAACGTTTTTCACGTTCAAAATATTTCGCATTCGTGACTTCGTGAAACTTCCGATCGGCCTCACGAGAAAATGCGTTGACAGACTATAAATTGCTAATGCCGGCGGTTAATAAACGCTTAGTGATGCTTGAAAAACAATGCAAACAAGCACCTAAAAACTTTTCAATGTTGAACAATTCGCTACATCGTAAAACTCGTTCTCATTTTTAAATTCTTCGCAAAGATTGACGTTATTGCCACTCTTTTCACGCGAAAACTTCGAATAACCTTTTGGGCCTGTTCGAAGACGGAAACCAAAAAACGATGAAGAGTAAAACTTACTCACTTTTCAATGAGAAATAAAAAAGAAAAGCAATAAAAAATAGGTTCCATTTGAAAAACCAAAGTTGGACCTCAATGGGCCCAGCAGAGGCCCCGGACCCAGAAAATGAGGCCCCGGACAAAAAAAAAATTTAACGCTTAGTTTTTGATATATCTGAGCATATTTTTTAAAATGGAATACATGTAAGTGTAAAATGGTATACATGTAAGTGCGGTAAACGATATTCTTATTTGTAGAATGTTTTCCATCGAATTCAGATCTTCGAAAAATCGACCCCTGAATTGGCATTCATGAAAATTCGAAATAATTTTATTCTCGATTTTGTCATTATAATTATTATTCATTGTCAACGAAATCGTCATAAAATATTTCAACCTGTTCTATCGCTTGAAGAGTTAAAAAAAAAATCCTGCGAATAAAAATTATAACATGAACCAATACTTTGCCAAGTACAGACTCAACTTTGCTCGCTGTACAGGCCCTCGTAGTGGTGGAATTGCGACCGTGCTGTCTCGAAGTTCAATACTTCGATCTCTAATGCCTCGCGTTTCTCAACGTTCCATAAAAAAAAAAAAAAGGCGAAGGAAGGGCATAAAACGGCTTGCAGTACAGCAGTAGCTTGAAATCGAAATACCCGATCGAGGCAGTCGTCGAAACATTCGTAACGTCGATTCTCTCGTAAAGTTTATGCCATTCCAATACACACTAAAGTTCGCTTTTTCATCTTCGCGCAGCTATTTTTATCAATCGTACCTTTTTTTTATATGCATTCACAGCCCCTCATCGTCTCACCCAAAATCATCGCAATTCTATTTTTCTCCATCAGTCCCGATGGCTATTTTTTTTTTTTTTTACCAGGGAATCTTGATTTGAGCACGTAATTCGAAATCACGCGCAATAATTCAATATATTGTAATTATTTCAAATTTAACACGCAAACATTTGTAAAAATCGAAATACTCGCAACATGCGATGATACTTTTATATTTTGGTTGCAAGTATATAAGGGTGTGCGAATAATTCGAATTTTTCGATTTATTGGATGATTTTTCAAATAAATGTTGCATCTAATCTTATCAATAATATATTTGTGAGATAGTATAAAAGACCACAAGACGATAAACATTTTTTGATTATGTATTGAATTTTAATATTCAATTTATCGATACACCGCACACAATACGAAACTACGTGAATAACCATCGTCTCACAGAAGAAACTTTGTAATGAGGAAGCAATTTGCGAGTTTCCAATTTTCTAAGGGGTTATCCTACTGTAATCAGCGTCCAAACGGGCCAATTCTTGTGAATTTATTTCGGAAAAACTACAAAATCAATATTATTAATTTTTTTTTTTTTTGTATATTTTTGTGCTCATCTCAAGGAGTGTGTGTAAAAAATTTCATCGAAAACTATAAAAATTTTCACACGTTATGCAGTCTCCTTCGCCTCGGTTCGGTCGGTGAGCATTATTCCGCGAATATAGTTGGTCTGAAACCAAAAAGAAAAATATCTTCATTGACTGTATGGTATGAGCGTATGGCGTGATGGACATTTTTTCTTTCTTTTTAAGAAAAAAATTCTCCAAGTTTTTCGCAATTCTCAGAGCAATAATGGCTATTATTATTGTTATTATCAATGTATATTGCATGAAAAAACGTACTGAAAAAATCGTTCGTCACGCCTAAACATTTGTATTCCTCTGAACATCATGGTGTACCAATTTTCAAATCGATTCATCAATCACAGCCTTAGATATCGTTTACACTGTTTTGAAAAACATCAGCCGACGCGAAAAAGAATAACGTGTGAAAATGTTAATTTTTTTTAATAAAAATTTTTACACACATTCCTGAAAACGTACATGAAAAACATGTAAGAATATAAACAAGATTGCACTTGTAGTTTTGCAAAAAAAAAAAAAAATCCCAAAAATTAACCTGTTTGGACGCTGGTTTACAGTAGGATAACCCCTTAATATTATTATTATTGCTGTTATTATTATTTTAAATGTAGGAAAATGGTGTGTCGTGGAAAAGAAACTTGGGGGGGGGGGGGAGGGGGCTTGGAACGAGGACGACAACGGAACTACAAGATATAGGTATATAGAAAAATGATAAGGAGGGTGTATATCGTGCAAGACTGTATATCGTTTCAAGACGGTCGCATGTCATATCAGCAATCATCGTCCTCGCTGGATATAGGTATGTCTACCTGTATAATTCCGTCGCGATAGTACCCCCCACTGAGGTTTCACAGTGTTCAACGTCACGCGCGCACACACACACACACACACACACACACACACACACATACGCATTTGTATATTTTTTCCCCTGTATGCGTGCTACTGCATCTTTGTACCGTGTGTAAAAGACGCGTGTATGTACACGTTTACGGGGATTTAGCATCGCGGGGTCGCATGCTGAGACTGATGTGCGACCACGGAGACCGCCTCGTCCGAACATGCGAGAACCAAGTAGGTACTACAACCGCGTGTATTATCGCCCTATACTCTCGCATTCGAGCCCCCTCCCCCCCCCCCCCCCTTGGAGCACGAACAACGAAAAGATGACTTCGAAATGATCGTGGCTCAAAGCACGAGGGGGCGGAAAAAAAAATTTTCATGAAAATTCTTACAGACTTTACATGCCAAAAGTTAATTCAGGTTATTTATTTTTTTTTTTTTCCCCCGAGAGCCTGCACAATTGTGACTGTGATCGACTATTTTAGGAACAAAATTGTTGATGAAAGCTGTAAAATCTGATGAAACGTAAAAGCAATTGACAGAATTTATGATAAGTGTGAAGACGGCTTTTACCGTTTGAATCAATTTTTTTTTTTAATTTCGATTTCACATGACCACTTGACCACTTTAATCGGTTTTAGATTTTACCTCGGCTAACTTCAAAAATGTGGGAATTTTTATAATAAATCTATCGTATGATTTCATGACTCTTAATTGATTTGGATAATTAACGTAATTTCAGCACGTACGAAAGTAACAGGGGTGAAAAATTTGGTATTGATGGATGATTAAAATTCTCAAAAATTACTGCAAAAGTCGTGGCACAGAGCCGTCAGCTGATCAGTGACATTCTAAATTGACCGAGTACTGCTTATCATTAATTCAAAATTTCTTTGCAGTTTTGATCTGATCAATCGAAATAATTTCGCGAACAAATTAATTATTGAATGAATCAATTCTCCGGTATTTAAAAGTTCGTTCTTCAATTGGCCTTAAGGTCATTGTGTCAAAAGCTGATTTTTTTCATGTATCCTGTGCTAAAGCGGCGATTTGAAAATCGAAATTCCTTGCGAAAAAAATCGGCAACCTGATCTGAAATTTTGGAGACTTAAAAAAAAGTGCTTTGGGAATAAAATATTTCAAATTCATCAAATTCTCCAATACGTGGAAATGTGCAAGGACCTTAAGCTTAAGCTTGAGCCGATTAATCATTCGCGAAGGACGTACGAAAGTTACTTTGGAGTTGAAAACAAAAATGAAAAAAAAAAGGAACAAGACACTTGTAGAGCTACTTTTAGCTCCGCCGCTGTCAATTATATTGACAATTATTCTAAAAATGCTGATAAATAAAATATAAATTTGTTCATGAATGGGAAAAAAATCATTCGATAAAATCAAAATTTTGAATCAGTAGTGACCATAATTTATTTTTAATTTAAAAAAAAATGAACCACGACTGATTATAATAAGCAGATCAATTGGATAAAAAAATGTGACCGTGAGTCCAGTTCAAATTCAAATGGTTCTCGCCACAATCGTACATTCTGGACAATCTCGTCAAACTGTGTAGAACTGCTCGTCGGATTTCTTCCGTTTTGCTATAGTCACAAGATGTGCATGTCCAGTGCGAGTTAAAGGGACAGAAAATCTCGCTCATAGCGTGACTCGAATTTTTCAGGTCAAAACGATATATTTACCCATTACAGCACTAATATAAATCGTATAATTTTTTTCCCCCTTCACTCAGACACTCGTTATGATTTTTCAACTGCAGTACACTGTGAATGATAACGAAATATTTCTCGTTACCTCTCGAATAAATGTCCATTAAATATTCTTCAGATATCGCCCTATCACCGCATATAATAGTAAAATATCAGAGCTGGGCAGTACTTCAAGTGCTCGGTACTTGCGATGTACTGGAAGTACAGTACATGAAGTACAAAGTACTTGAAAAGTATTTCAAATATTGTACTTAAATTTCCGAGTACTCGACCTGTGCTTCAAGCATTTGTACATAAATTTTCAAGTATATGTCATGTACTTAAAGTATTTGCAATTAAAATTTCAAGTACTTTCCTGTATTTCAAGAACTTTATTTCGTTTCAATATTTCTGAATCTGCCTAGCCTGAGTGAATTGCACAATGTGAAAATATGTTTTGATACAAAAAGTAGTCGAATCAAAATCAAATGAGCTTGAAAAATAGTAAGAAATCAAATATAAGTACTAGAACTTACGAAATGTATACCGGAAAATTTAAAAAGTATTTGATACTCGATACTGAACGTATTTCAAGTACTTGGTACCTCAAGTACTTCAAATATTTCGTACTTCAAGTACTCAGTGCTTGAAATACACGAGTATTTCAGTGCTTGAAATACACAAGTATTTCAAGTACTTGCAGTACTTTGAACTTGAAATACTTTCAGGTACTTTTCCCAGCTCTGTAAAATGTAATAATAACAATAAAATAAAATATAATAATAAAAACAAAATATAATATAATAATAAAAACAAAATAAAATATAATAATAAAAACAAAATAAAATATAATAATAAAAATATAATTAAAAAATAACAATAAAATAATAAATAAATAAAAATATAATTTTTGGCTATTCTGTTAATAAAATTTGTATTTATTTTATAACGAGAAGGAAGCCAGTCGATATTTTAAACGATCGACATATGTCCGCGAGACATTGATTTTACAGAGATTCACCCCGCATCTGTCGCACGATGAACTTTTGTCACACGCAGCCGGAGCTAAAATTCCGTCTCGACGGAAGTCATCACTATAATGAACGTAAAAGTATGTGACGAATTTGAAAAAAATGTATCATAAAACCTTGTTTTTGAGAATTCATTCGATCGTTGAACAAAAAAGTTTATTCGAAATTTATCGTTTAAAGAAAACTCAATTGTTGATTGGATTCATGAAAAGTTCTATTTTTTGGCTTTTATGTTAAATTTGGAGTATATCATTCTCATTTAATTACATAGAGTATAATATGACATGACGGAATTACTTGATTTTTCCGAATACGGATATGCATTTTTTTTTGAGAGTTTTCTCTGTTTTGATTTTCGCCAAATGTATGCAGTTTTTTCGATACGTTTTTGTGAAAACGTTCCACAATCACATCGAGGAAGTTACTGGATTGTTCGCCAAGCATTTTTTTAAATAGAGCCTTGAAAATAAATTAAAAACATAAAATAATTTTGAAAAAGAGAAGAAATTTGTAAAATATTCACGAAGCTTAAGTTAAATTGACGAATTCATTTCGTATGAAGATAATAGTTTTCTAATTATTTAATTAATTATCGGGAATTGGGAATTCAGTCGAGCCTCCATCTTGATAGACAGAATCTCTTTACCCTAAATATTTTCAAAAAATGAAAATAAAAAAAAATATTGTGATAATTAAAAATCACTGTGAGTATAATTATTCTCTTATAATTTGGGCTATTATTTCATTCGAATACTTCTTGAAAATAATTTGTTAGAGGCAGACATTAATTAAGGGATTAAATATACCTAGGTCGTTCAAAGAAATTAATTTTCCAAAATCACATTTAATTGAAAGTACTATCCTTACAGCGTATTCCTTTTTTATTAAAAAAAAAAAGAAAATTCGGATAAATAACAAAGTTATCACCTCTGATTCTGGGCTCTCTTGCCGGATCGCATTCTTTTGTTCCAATGATTTTCCAAAAAATTCGGAATTTTCAAAATACTCTCGAATAAACGCGAAGGGGCAGCTATTACACCACCAGGTAAAATTTATCTGACATTGGTTAACCGTTCGATAAATTTTTCTCGGAAGTGGAACAACCGGCCCTGAATTTAATGCAGATCAAATGTAGATCTACATAAATTAAACGTATATCAAATTGAGATAGACGTCAATTAAACGTAGATCAAATTTAGATCTACGTAGTTATTTTTTAGATCTGCATAGATCGCATGTAAATCCACGTATTTATTTTTTTTTAGATCTACGTAACTGTAATGAAGATCTACCCAGTCTTTTTTCAGATTTACGTAAATCACATGTAGATCTACGCAATTATTTTTTAGATCTACGTAAATTAAATGTAGATCAAATTTAGATCTACGTAGTTATTTTTTAGATCTGCGTAGATCTAAATTTTGAGAAATTTCAGATTCATCTAGATCTCCGTTAGATCTACCCAGATCCAAGTAAATCTACTGAGATTCAAGTAGATAAATGGATATCCAATAAACAAAGGCATTCAAGCATAACATTAGGTCGACTCCAATTGTATATAAATCGATTGTCACATATAACGAAGATCTAGGTAGATCTATCATTTTCCAAAATTCAGATCTACTCAGATCAAATTTGTTCGAAAAAATAACATTGCATCTACGTAGATCTAAACGATTTTTCCCTGGCCCTTGTACACAGCATTGATCGAAATCCCAGCAGCCCCGCGGTTTTGGCACAATTTTTTTGTTTTTCAAAATCTCCCGTTAAAGCCTTCCGACGCCATATATTATTTATGTATCGTTGTATCGATGTAATCGCGCTTTCGAGTAGCATTAATCGAGAGTTAAACTTCACTGGCGAACGTGGCTCGTCGGGTGTGTTGGATATTGCCGGTACGTGAAATGAGCTTTGAGCTGAGAATTTGATTGGCAACCCCTTAGCATGGCACCCCGTCAATGATGGCTGTACACCCCTTTGCCCACACACGTCCGTATGTGTGTTTATACGACTCTCTCCACTTTTCTGCCTCTCTGTCTCACTCCAATTTTCTCTCTCTCTCTCTCTCTCTCTCTCTCCCTCTCTCTCTCTCTCTCTCTCTCGTTGGATCGCGGTCGATTCACTTGCCCGATACCCACGTATGTTATACATAATATACATGATCACGCGACCCGCGAAAGACCCAAACACGAGGCGTAGAAATCGCGCGCGGGTTTGGGTCACAGGTGCATACACACACACACACACACACACACACACACACACACACACACACATGCACGGGAAATGCATCTCACTATGGTGATGAAACGATATGTGCATTCATGGATCCCAGTAAAAAAAAGACGCACGTCACGTGCTTTTTTCACGTTCAATTATGAGCGATACGCCTTATTGACACGGAACAAGCGTTATATGCGCGATTGTGTGTGTGTGTGTGTGTGTGTGTGTGTGTGCTTGTGCGCGGTTAAGTGGATTTGGTGGGTAACTAAAAGCCGCAATCTCTCCCGCGTGGGTCGAGTACGCGCGAGTGTATCATAGAGCGAGCATTCGGGTGGAAAAACGCAACTAAACGCGAGTAATTGGACGTCCTCTGAAGGGTGGAGGGGCGGGGGGGGGGATGAATTCGGTTAGACTCACACTAATTCTAGATAGAGAAAGAGAAAGAGAGAGAGAGAGGGAGAGAGAAAGAGCAATCGTCGTGATATGCCAACCAACCCCTAACCAACATGCCCACCCCTCATTTCCCGTAAACATCACACAGGGACGAATAACTTTTTTGAGACAATTTCATCGCAGTCGCGGAAAATCAGTTCATTTTTCGTTAAAAATCTACTTTTGCGAATTTTTCGCGCTAGGTAGAAAAATAAATGGTAGATGCCGCCCTGGGACGAGGGAAATTCTCTCTCTCTCTCTCTCTCTCTCTCTCTCTCTTCTTTTCGGCCTCATTACGAGGATAAAAATGAACGAAAGAGAAAAAAAAATAGCGAGAGAGCGAGAGAGAGGTGGTAAGAGACAGGGAGAAATTGAAACGGCAAGAGTTACGTTTTCTCTCACGCTTCGCCACCCGCGTTCTACTTTACCCTCCACCCCCCCCCCCCCCCCCAATGACGCCAGTCATCGCGTGTTGCCTTTTATCGACTATCAGCAATCAAAAGGGCGTAATACAAATTATTACACGCGTTAGATTTCAGCCCGTTCGTTTTCTGGCAGCCGATAAATAGAGAGAAATAAAAAAAAAAATCGTTTACACATTCGCGGATGTTTGATTTTCATTTCGCGATCTCGTCAACTCGGGCCTCGACACTCGTCGCGATATATCAATTTAACACTGAAGATTTATTTTTATATTCGGAGGAAATTTTTTTTTTTTTTCTTTTAATTGCAATATTTTTCGTTGCCGTTTCGTAAAACTATGCGTGTTCGATCATTCGTTTCATCCACGTCGTAAATTTGGACCAAGATATTTTCAAGACAAAGGGCAACCTTGTTCAGTCGAAGCTATATATATATATATATATATAAAAATGTAGAAATGGATAATAGAGAGAAAGAGAGAGAGAGAGAGAGAGAGAGAGAGAGAGAGAGAGAGAGAGAGAGAGAGAGAGAGAGAAGGAATCTCATGTTTCATCGTTCCTCTGTTTTCGAAACAAATCGACTCACTTTTTTTTTCATTTTTCATTTAACGACAGAGCCCGAAGTATTTCATTATTGGATGGACCCGCGATGACCGTTGGCGACGAAGCCGAACGATGGCATCGTAAAAGCTCGCAGACTCCGAGGACTCCTATACATGGCTGTGCTTCGAAACTTTTTTTTTCCTCTAGCGTCAAACCAAGTGTCACGCTAGAAATTCGAGGAAACGAACGAAAATTTTTTGATCACGTGAAGAGAGTTCGACTCTCATTGCTGACGATCAAGCACGCATATGAAATAAAATATTATAATTTATTAAAAAAAAAAAAATCTGTATTATGATATATAATTCATATTATGTAGATTTGCATAAATCATACGTGTGCTGATAGGGCGAAAATCAAATTTCTACGAGACTTGAAAATGGTTTGAGCTGTCGAGATGAAATTTTCAGGACTGCATTCAGCCCTTTTTTTCGCAGGGATGATTTTTGTTTAAATGAAGATTATTTTAAGAAATTTTGAATTTATTTTCAAAAAATTCGTCTAATGTTCTTCCAAATAGAACAAATTTGGAGCCATTAAGTGATAATTTTTTAGACAAATACAGTAGAAGTCAAGAATATTTCAAATGAAATATTTAAATTTTCCCCGATCGAAATTTTTATTCCATCAGAATTATTTCAGTACCTCGCTGTGTGACGGAAAATCTGGAAAAAATAAACGATATTTAAAATATTTAAAACATTGATTTTAAATAATAATGTCACAAACTTATTGATAAATTTGTTTAATAAATTGTGTAACAAATCATCAGTCAAATTTTTTCTGCCTCACATGAAATGTGTTTGTTAATTTTTTTTTTTAATACACGTTATTTTTTTCAGAATTTTCTCTTTTTGGTTTTTTGTTTTTGTAATTTTGAGAAAGGAATGAAGAGCCTTCGATTTTTGACATATTTTTGTAGAAAGCTTACATGTTGCGCGGAAAAAGTTTCCGCGTCATTGAACGAATAGTTTCATTCATACAGCCTTAAGAAAACTTCTAAAACGGGAATTGAAAACAAAAAAGGAATAGATCTAAAAAAAAATTTTTACGTATTCAAAAAAATCACTGAATTCATTTGGTTCAAAAGGAACAAAAAAAAATATCCAATGATTTGTTTGATAACTTTTTTTGAATCAATTTGTTAATGATTTTTCGGCATTATTATTGTTCGAAATTAAAGTTTTTAGGGTCTCCCAATTGGTCGATTTTTTTTCCAATTTTTATTCCATTGCGAAGTGTGCTTAAAAAATTCTCATCAAATCTCACTTTTGGCTGGGACACGTGGAGGATATAATATGTACATATAATATATATTTACCTAGGGACCACAAGCAGTACAAAACGAGCAATCTTTGATTAAACAAAAGCCTACAAGAGTCTCATTTTTCTCGAAAAATCTTTTGACCCATCTTTCAATCATATACCCCGATTTTCCCGCTCACCATTTCACGTCCCCCGATTATTTCTGCTCAAACGTACTTTGCTATAATGAGCGATTTCTTCATTTATAATATCAATAATTATACAGCTACAAATTTTTGATTCCCAAATATCATCAAGCGTCGCACCTGACTGAAAATTTTTTTGTCGAGTTCCGAATATTTGTAACATGTTATTGGAAATATTAGACTTAAATTTTTGCCTAAATTGATAATTTTACGTGTAAGACGAAAGACGATTAAACATAGATCGAGGTCAAATTCAAAAATAATAATTTAAAAAAACTGGAACTTTTAAAATATTTTCATTGCTTGAAGAAGCTCGACGAAAAAAAAAAAAAACATACAAAAAATTGGAGACACTTGTTTTTGAATTTAAAAAAGAAATATTGAATTTTATTGAATAACATCATATATATTTGTGGACCAAAGTGTACGTCGTACATCGACGATACAATTTTTCACGTCAGCGAACTTTTTTTCATGCAACTCTTCAGTGCTTTTAACAAGAATTATGCAGTGCAACAGAGTCTATAATGGCTAACGGTTATAATAATTGAATCGTTTCGTCGAGTTCTACTCGTGTGTTGCTCTCATAATCGAATCTGGTGCGACCGAATTGCCGAAAAAAAGCGCGTCCTCCCTTCGCCTCTCATTATATATATATATATATATAGCTACTGACATCGTCATACAGAGCGCGCGGGGGTTTGCAAACAGAATCGAGTGATTTAAGACGAGGTTACTCGCATACAACCCCCGTATAACGTCGCTCGAGCCCTCGCTCCCCTTCCGGTTCCACGATAATCGTCGTGGTATAGCAAAACCCTCCTTCTTCACCGCGAGAACCATGCTCTATTATACTATTATGGGCATATGGGGGAGTTCCGTTCACTTCGACGCGAGCCCACTGACCTCATCTATATACGATACGATTGAAACTTTTTTTACATGTTTTGGAGATTGGAAAAATGAAAAAAAAAAAAAAATTATCGATTTCACATTACTCGAGTCAATTAAAATCTACATTCAATTACATTTGCATGGAGCAATTTTAAATTAATTTGAATTTTTATTGCAATTACTCGGAGTAATTGTGATGAATTTTAATTTTTATTAAAATTATAAGGTAACGATTATAATTAATATTAATTTTATTATAATTAACCGAAGGGGCAATTGTAATTAATTTGACGTTCATTATAATTATTCGGAGTAATTGTCATTAGTTTAAATTTCATTACATATTTTTCGGAAAATATCAGAATTCCTATTAATTGCGCCTAAAATCAATTTAAGAAGACTCTTAAATGAGGCACAAGTGGTCAACGCACTCTCAAACGGTTTTCGCAGCTTGCGAATGTTGGACCGTACTACAAGACTAAGAAATTCAAATGATTTTTATAACGATATGGATTTTTTTAAGCTCCCAAGTTACGTGAGTTCAATGCTACGATAAAAATGTGAAAATGACGCTTACGTCAGTGATAACAGTGTATACAAAAAAAAAAAAATCAGGCCAAATGGTTTTGGTGTGAATTCGTAAGGAATGCCCTATACATTCTGTGGGTTTTGCGTTTGCGATCTCCACGCGTGGGGATATGTTTCGCATCCCTCGCAAGCATATCCGTATATCCACTCGACGAACAGTAAACACACCCGTACGATCTCTTGACATACGTGTACCACATGGACCTAGTACTAGGTCCATGGTGTACCATGGAGAACGGAGAATCACACAGTGAGAATTGAGTAAGCAAAAGCAAGCAAGCTCCAGGCACACACGACTTTGTGCGTATTGAGGGCGAGAGAGCTTCGCAGTCGGTACAGCCTCGGAGAGCCTATTCACTGATTCAAATTAATCACAGCAATACGCGAGAGACGCCGGGGGAACGCCTCGTGTAAGATGGAAAGATCAGCTTCGCTGACTTCGTGGGGTTAGAGAGAGAGAGAGAGAGAGAGAGAGAGAGAGAGAGAGAGAGAGAGAGAGAGAGAGAGAGAGAGAGAGAAAGAGAGAGAGAGAGAGAGAGAAAGAGAAGGCTTCGTTGAATTCTATGGGCTCAATCGTTCTAAGTTTCTCCATCTCCCACCAAGAGACATGTATGATTCTCACTTGAAATTGAATGATCTTTGCAGGGGAGCATTTTTGGTAGCATTTAAGGACGTTTCAAAAAAAGCTAAAAAATACAGAGATCACGTGAATTTGATATGTTTCCGTAGAGGGTCTACCGATTATCCTTGCAAAAATTTTAATTTCATTGGCTGACTGGTTTCATAGTATTATATCTTCGTGAAAATCTCGAAAATGTTTCATTTACATAATTTATCAAGCGCACGGATTGTTTAACGATAATTATATAAATTGTTGAAAATTCTTGAAAACGGAGCAATCTCATTGCAGCATAGAGAAAATTGAAGCAGTATTTTTTTTTACGGAGAAATTCAATTTTTTAAAATTATTAAGACATAAACGTTCAAAGCGAATTTATAAGAAAACTATGTGTAATGAAAAAATCAGATATTACAATTCATGAAAAAGAATAATAGATTTTCAAAATACGGTGAATTCCCCAGTTAGTGAACATTTAACGGAGGATCCACGTTGTTTTTACATTTTTCAATCGTATCTGAGTACGATATCCAAAAAATTTGGTTTCATATCAACAATTTCGTTCATGCTGAATGTAATAATATTGAATTTTTTGTAAAAACGTTGAAAAATCAGGATAAATAAGGAAATTAAGAATGCGTGTTTGATGTCCGAGTTACTGACAACCCACCGACTTGCTGGCTCAGTCTGACTCGTCAGAGTCCCAGTTAATGAACAGTTGGAAATCGTTCCATAAAAATAGTAATGTATTATACTGTTATTTCACATTTACTAAGTTCCATTTACATTTATTTGATGAATAAATGAAAAAACTTCAATAAATTGTGCAGAATTTCTATGTGGATTGAAGAAAGCTGAAAACTGTTTAGGTTATGGAACACCGACCAACAACTCGGACACGTCCTAAATTCCTTGACTCAGTTAATGACGGAGTAGATGGAAGTGCCGATTTTTAAAGCTAAATTCATAATATACATTGAAAATAGTAACTATACTCTGAACTTTTTCTAGTCGGAAAGTTTAAAACTGAGCCTTTGCTTGCGGGTGTTGAATCAACGATCGGATAAAATATATCTAAATTATCATTTAATATATACCGGGTCGTTCAACAACCGGGACGCGTTCACTATCTGGGCCGTTTACCTGATTTAGTTGAGGACATTTTTTTTTTAATTTGTTATCAACAAGTTTTTAACGTTATTATTGTTAAAAATCAATATCCTTGGTGCCTTCGCGGTGTCGTTGTTTTTTTTTTTTTTTTAATTTTAACTCATCGGGATTCACTAGAATTCACAGCTCAAACATCGTTCAGCAGCTTTCTTTGCAGTGCCCAAAGCAATGTAATTGAATGCTTCAGAATTTTTTTTATATCCGACTAACCAAAATTATATCTAAATTATACTCAAATTATTAACTATTATTACTTATCGATATAAATTTTTAGATCGACAGAGCGTACACGAAGAAAATACGAAAACAATTTTCAAAAAAGTTCGCGTGGTAATCACGACCTCCCCCATAGTTTGTGCACATTGTGTATTCAATCAGAATAACAATTACTTTACGTCAACGTCAAGAGAAAGATAGATTTATCTCCCTCTCTTCCTCAGCCAGGAGTTGAAGGAATCAGTCTTGAAACGAAGATTTGCCAAGACTTTTCTTCCAATTTATGTTTTTTTAGCCACCCACCACGAATCGCCAGACAATCGCTCAGCTTGACGTGAAATGCAGCCTACACTTACGTATATTTCCTAATCTAATAACCTCTGATGATTGCTTTTGAAAGATACGTAGCAGATTATATAAAATTCCACAAATTGAATTCGATGGAATTCAACAGATCCTCATAGCAATCTGTAAATTACAGTGAAATTGGAGAAGGAGGGAGAATCAAACGATTCATACACTAACTATTGATTCAATCTTCGTTTTACTACAGTACAGTTTGTCTCTGAGAAATGACTCGCGGAATTCTGCCTTTTCCTTGCAATATTTCAATTTATAACACGCTTGGAAGAATTCTTCCGTTCCTGAGTTGTTTCAGCAGTTACCGAGATATAAGAACCGAGAGAACACTCCCTCTCACGAAACGAAATGAAAGAAATGCGTTTTTCATCGCCCTACCCAGCCCGGGCCTGCCTTCCATGACATCCATGAGCAGAGGATATTTTCCTTGAGAAAGAAGCGAAAAAAAAACTTTTGTTCCTGCGGCAGAAAAGCGCGGTGAGACAGTGGGCCATAGCGCGAGGGTAGTCTTAGATATATAATATATATATATAGAGAGAGAGAGAGAGAGCAACGGAGAGAACGAACAGAGTCCGCAAAAGTGCTCTTTAGAATTAGAGCAACCCACGGAGAGCTCCGCTTCATTTTCGTTCTTCTTATGTCTTCACTCCAGCTATTTGTTTTTTCTTCCTATTTTCTCTTTCTCACTCTTCCAACAGCCTGGAGCTCTTTTTTCTCCCTTTTCCCGCGATCGCCTTCTGCCATCTGACGACTCTTTGCCCTTCGCCTCTCCTCGATGAGTCCGCGAAGCGTCTCATCATGGAACATTACCCTCAGAGCTGTTCTCCCTCTCTCTCTCTCTCTCTCTCTCTCTCTCTCTCTCTCTCTCTCTCTCTCTCGTGGTCTCTCTTTTGCTCACAAAAAGCTGAAGTCGATGCTCGCGGTTTTGCGAAACCTCAGCCCTGATATTCTCTGCTTCTTGCTTCGCTGGTTTTCCCACACCAAGACTCGGCAGGAAAGCACAAACATTCATACACACTGCCGCAGATTCTCCCGAACCCTTGTAAGGGGCGGCAGTCAGCCGTCCCAGCCACCGGGAGCAAACCCCTTCTTCTAGCATCCTCTGGTATGATGGCCTCCGCAACTCCACCGCCGCACGCAACATTAAGCCCACTCCGTGTACTTTTTTCCCTTACCGTTGTTATGCCGCTATATATATTCTACCATGGAGTCTCTTGATATATATAAAATATATCTGTACGGTTCTCTCAGAAACTCTGGAAAATCTTGACAGTCTCAGTGCTGGATGAAATTTTCGAAGAATCAGGCTGAGCAACAAAAACGTGATGAACAAGAGAACGTTATCGTTAGCAACGGATCTCTTTAGCCTGGAAAACTTCTCGCTAGAAATGATTTCCCTTCCTCTCTTCATCCCTCACGTTACAACTAAATGGTTAAATGTACCACTTGTGGTCGACTTTGGTTCGTCATAGATCACCGTTTTTTGGAGCCTCAAACTAAATATAATCGAATCGAATATAGATAATATTGTAAGTTGATATGAATCTTATCGAAGCATCACAATGAGAATGTGGAGAAACAATGGTAAATATTACGGAACCGTAGAATATTGTCACAAACTGCATATCTATTCTACTAACTACTGGAACTACATCGCCCAGATACATTCCGCCCAGTATTGATGCATTGAAGGGTTTAATTTTGGTGCAAATCATATGGAAGTATTATCAGGATTATTCAGTCAGGCATTGAGTGAAATGTGGTACAAGGATCTAGATTTCCAACATTGTGAAAGCCCGTTTTCATAGAGTTCGTGCAGTTCTATTTTTCGCACCGCATTCATCGCCTCACTGAGAAAACAGGATATCTGGGCATAGGTAAGTTTCCTATCATGTTTTAATAACAGGGGCAAGGACTGTAGAAAAAATCAATCAAGAAAAGACACAATCTTGGTAGGCCAGAAAAAATCTCCTTTCAACTTTACTAATAGTCTTTTTTTCCAATCGTACCCGCACTAATCCAACGGGATATGCAACTACTCAATAGTGCATACTACAATTTTCGTTGTGCCATCACTCTCACCTTAAATCTTTCGAGGAAAAACGTAGGAGGATCGGAGTAGTGGTAGCGAAATGATGATGCAGGAGTCGGATGCACGCGTAGTGAGCCAGAGAGCAAGGGATGTCGAGGAACGAGGAGTAGGAGAGGACAAGCGGAGGGTTGCTGCTGTCGAGGGTCTCTGATGGTGCTGCTGCAGGTTGATTCGTGCTGCTGTTACCTCCGTTCTGAAGCGAGGCTCTTGGGCGGAGGTGGAAGCTTCGCCTTTACAGCAGTTCTCCCTGGAGGTAAAGGAGAGAGAAAGAAAGAGAGGGGGGGGGGGGAGAAAGATAGGCTGGGTCGGAGGTAGTAAACGCTACCAACGCTGAGATGAGATGAGGTGGAGGGTGTATTGAGGTGAAGAGGCGAGGAAGAGAAGAGAGAAGAGGAGAGAGGGAAAGAGGTCTCGTCTCCGTGTCTCTATTGATCCTCTCCTCCGGAGGAGCCGCGCGCAACCCGTCTTCCATCCCGCGCGTCGACACCATCCACCATCACTGCCATATCCTCATCCTCATACCTAACGTTTGCTTGCTCTATCTCTCTCTCTCTCTCTCTCTCTCTCTCTCTCTCTCTCTCTCTCTCTCTCTCTCTTTCCCTGGATGGCTTCACAGAGAGGACGCCGTTGGGGAGTTTCAAGTAGGACAAAGAGAACGAGAGACTCTCCATCTCTGACTTTCGGCTCTTTCTATCCCACCGTCGCTCTCTTTCATTCTCTCTATCACTGTACTTAATATCTACGCTCGTTGGATACATACATACCTAGATATATATATATTTCTCTTTCCGCAGCAGCATCCAAGGGTGCCGGAGCTTTCGCCTGGCTGAACCACTCTTTCCCAGCATATTCCATGCCATCAACGTTCTCTTTTCCCAGCTCTTCTCCTCTCCCTCCGCTCTTTCTTCCTTGGAGTCTCTTCCGTTCTTCACGTCGCTTCGGATACGAAAGCTCTGCCGTTCCAGCAAAATTCCATCGACTGCTATGTAAACCGGAATACGTATGACGCTGAGGCCCTATCAAGCGATAGAGAACTATCGAACGCTTGAAAATTCCTCATTGCACTAAATTCTATTTTCTTTAAAGAGATTATCTTTATTCCTATCTTGATGGGTCACCTGAAAATGCCCCTAAGCTTTAAGCCGATAGTCTCTGAATTAAGATATACATGTTGATGGAGCAGACACGAGAGGAATAGTGAAAAACTTAGCTCACCTTGTTATGATTAACGATTTTTCTCCATTCCTCCGTCATTCTAGTGAATTATGAATTTTCTTAAAAACTCGGAATAAACAAAACCTACCAAGGGTCAATAAGTTCTTCAGGGCTGGATGGGCCTTAGGCTGCCGTGATTTTGAAAAACATCAGGAAATCAATAATCAGTCGTTTGGTATGGGATTGATCAGCTCCCGAGCAATAATTCTCAAGCGCATGGACTTGGATCATTCGAACAAATGATTACACTATACCCCGCTTCATATGTCGTATATCAATCTCAGTCCGTAATCAATCACAAGCACGTTTTATTTTTCTCTTTTTATCGTAGCATCGGCCATTTTATAGCTTCAATAACGACTGATTGTGCTCGGTGGTTTAACTGCTCTCACTCTGGTGTGCCGGGTTAGCTTCAATATATTCCCTCGTTCGATCGTGAGTTCGCCATTGCCTCGCGGGACCTGTGCGACAACTTGGGTATCTTCACGCGACGCGAAGATCTCTTTCTCTCTCTCTCTTTCTCTCTCTCTCTCTCTCTCTCTCTCTGTCTCTCTACCTCTCTCTTGCTCTCCTTATCACCGCTGCAGCTTTCTTCTTCTCCATCTGTCAGCTACCTCAGTTATCTCTCTGCAGTTTGGAGAATGGGAACACGCGATTGGTCCGGTCATCTTCCAACTGAGCAAATCGGCTTGTCTTCCTCCCTCCCGTAGTCCCATGAAAACGGTCGTACATTCCACTTTGACGCTCTTGCCATGTAACGCTATACTGTTGGTGCATGCGTGTAACATTTGTCCATATACGTATTTAAACATATACGGACACAATCACACAGATACATGCATGTGGATCCTTCCCAATGCGCGGCCCCTATCTCTCCCTTCGATTCTATATTCCAACCAAGCTCCCGCGATGTTTCGTACTTGTGTGCGTGTCGAGTGGCATCCCTATGCTGTGATTGGTCCGAGGGGGAGCATCATCGCTATCCCGTTGGCTATATGACCCACCGACAATCTCTCTCTCTGCTCATCCCCCCCCCCCCACCCCCATCCCCCCTATGCCCGGAGTCTGCGCTTTTGCCAGACGATGATTTCAACGACAGTCTCTTTTGGGTAAAAGTCCTCCAAAATGGCGGAGAAAGGAGATTGATAATGGCGTGAACCAACGGTATGAATGTGACGATGACATTCCGAGCAGTTTCATGCCACCCTACATTCACACGGCTGTTCCATGCAATTGATGCAATATTATTTTATCGGAGTTCATATTTGCTGGGCGATTGAATCACGAAGCTGGAAAATGTCTTTTCACGACAAGCCACGAATGACAGAGGGGAAGAGAGTCACGTTTGCATATTTCTAAAAATATACGCGTAATATTCCAGACCGTGAAATCCGCCGGTGAGTGTTGGCGTTTACGGAATCGAGCTCGTATAACGCTGAGAGCAAAATGCAGCATCGACATCCTCCTCGGACGTGCATAACTCTCGCGATTCTCCCTCTCTCTCTCTCTCTCTCTTGGGTTCTCTTTTCTCTCTTCTCTGTGTCTCCCAGAATAGCGTGAACCGCTGTTAGTCATACATCCTGTCGTACATCGCGTGCTATAACCGGACTCCTGGGTTACAACGCCATCGCAAGAAACTCCATTATAGCAGACACATAGAGCCGAGAGAGGAAAGAGTTGAACGAGGGGAGACTCTCGTGCACCACGAGATACACACGTAGCCCACTAATCTATGTAGTCTCGGTTGTGCGTAAACAGACCAACGCGAGGAGAGAAGAAGGAGAGAAAAGTAAGAATACAATGCGCAATGGAGAAAGCTAAAAGAAGTACATGCTCGTGGGTCATTGGAATAAGCGGAGAATCACGCAAAACGAGAAAGTGTAACCCGAGGTCCATATACGGGTCCCTCAAGCTGCTCCGTTTCAACGAAGGACAAGTGGGAGAGGTAAGAACGACGGTTGAAATGAGATTGGACGTCACGACTGGAAAGGTAGAGAAAGGGGAAGAGAGAGAGAGAGAGAGAGAGAGAGAAATCGAGTGACTGAACACGAGAGAAAAGAAGACGAGAGAATGGCATTCTCCAATCGGGGGAAGGTCTACCGATATTCGCAAGTGGAAAATCGATTATCACAGATGGAAAAAGGGTTAATATACCCGAAAATATTCACAGATCCTCCACGACCGTAGCTTGAGAACGACGATATTGTCGTTGTTGCTATCGACTGTCTTCCTGTAGGAACCGAGGAGAAGCCAAAGAGGAACAAAATGAATCAAGATGCAATAAAAATGAATGTAAAAAGGGCACAATCGCGAGAGAGTTACAGGACTCTGGGCTTGGCAACAGTGGGCTCTTCTTGACTCTTTTTATACCCTCTCTCCCTCCCTCTCTTCCTATCCAGCCCTTGGACTTTCCCTCTCTCTCTCTCTCTCTCTCTCTCTCTCGCTTTGTCTCTTTCTCTCTTCGCTGGTCTCTAGCTCACGATTTTCTCTACCCAGCCTCGTGCACTTGCAGAGCATATATAGAACATCCAAGAGCAAGAGGCAGAGAGCTATCACACAGCCCACCGGCATAGTCAGGCGGTGGAGGAGGAGGAGGAGGAGGAGGAGGAGGAGGAGGAGGAGGAGGAGGAGGAGGAGGTGGTGGGTGAGCTCGAGCGAGATGGTATGATAATTGAAGGCGGAAGGAGGAGAGAAGGTGGCGGCGGGGAGATGCGAAGTGTGTAGGCGGCGTGGAGGAGGAGGAGGAGGTCTCGGGATGCTTGTAGAAGCGGTGTATATAGCGGGCAATGGGGTGGCGGGCGGAGATGGCGACGAAGAGCAAAGGGAGAAAGAGGCAGAGAGTGAGAGGGAGAGAGATAGAGAGAAGAAGAGAAACAGAGAGACAGAAAGAAAGAGAGAGAAAGAGGTGGTTACCATGGCTACGAGAAACCGCAGGCAGCCTCTCTGCTCCAGCATCAAGCATTGGACCAACGTCGACGCCGACGATGCGAGAAGTGTCACTGACTCCTGGATATATACTCGGTACCAAAGCGCACACCACACTCTGAACATCACGCATGCTTTTTTTACTCTCGCTCACTCCACCAAGCTGACTGCATGTATGCATGGGTGAGGCGAAACGATAGGTGCAAAGAGTCCCTTCACCGTGGTTGTGTGTACATTGGCGAAAGGCAACAAAAAAGAAAAAAAAAAGAAAAGACGAACGAAAAGGCTAGAGAGGGGCAGAAAAAGGCATTGCAAGAGTTGCACCTTGAAACACGAGTCCATATGCATCTGCTGTTTGTGCTTTGCCATTAAGCTGGCTCGAGTACGATATTAACAGTGCTGGACGATTACGTGCTGGGTACAATGGAATTCGCACGAAATTCAAGCGACCCGAGAATTATCCAGAGGTGTCCGACAAGACGTGATGTTATTCCACAGGCATTTCAATGATCCGTAAGGGATACGAGGTATAGTTTCATACGTCATCCTTGGGAACAGAAACCAGGAGGTTTTTTTGGGTATATCGTTAATAATGATAAAAGTAAACATGATAGGTGCAGAGGTGACGAGTTGTGCAAAAAAAAACGTAAGACGAGTACATTGACCGTTGTATTGAGAGTATAATCTTGGGTTCTCGTGTACGCTCTCTCGTGATAAGATAAGTCGCGGGAGCGTGTGCTCGTTATTGCGTGCTCGTTGAAGGCGTGAGAGAACCGATAGCCGATTGTAAAATGCTGCTAGACTGATTATTGTTGAGACTATAGCGGTCTCACTATCATCATCGTGTTATACGATGCACATGTATATGTGTTATGATCTGGGTGCACCTGGACTCGTGTGATATTATTAAAAATCCATCGGACTCTGCGTCCGTGACTTGCGATACTCCTTCGCAAGGACTTGTCACGAGTGAGGCGAGTTCGTGATGGAAAAAGAGCATTGCGACACGCATTAGAGAGAAAGAGAGAGAGAGAGGGAGTGTGTGTAGAAGGGAGAGATGGAGTCCGAGAGGAGTGCATATATAAGAGAGTCGCGGCAGAGCGAGTGTCGGCTCGACAAAACAAAAGATTCCGAACGCTTTAACTCGCCCCGTCACCCGCTTCTCTCGTTTCTTCTCCATCTCTCCCCTTTGCCCTGCTTCGTGCTTGGTTCCTCTCATCGTCTGCACCATCCGCCGCCCTCTTTATCGCTCTGTTTCTTATTCTCCACGGTATACTCACAGTTCCGTCCGTCCGGTCCGCGCTCGTCCCTTCGGCTACACTGTGCTCCAGCAGTGAGCAGCGACGAGAATTAAATTAAGGCTTCCGAAAATAAACCTGCGACATTCAATTGTTGGCAGAAGGAAAAACGAGAAGAGGCTGAGAAAGGAGGCAACTCGGCTTGTCTCAAGGTGTATTATGACCGAGGCAAAGAGAGAGAGAGAGAGAGAGAGAAGAGAATGCCGACGGTTCGTCGGAATGATGGGCTTGCTCGTATACCGCCGTTGGTGGAGATTGAAGTTGACCCTACGAGACTAGAGTCTGGAGGGACTACTCGTAAAAGATATGAAAAAACGATCCAGCAAACAAGATGGCCGACGACCCTCTCTCAAATTTACTCTTTACCGTGACTTTAACTTACGATTATCGTGTGTATGGAAAATCCCACGTTAAAAGAAAGGATTCTTTTATCGAAAGGCTTATCAAATCTTTTTATTGCAGTTTTGTGAGCTACCACAAAAAATCGTTTAGCTTTATGGAGAACAATTTGTTTGAACTGGGAGACTTTATGTATATATTACTATATATATACATACACAGTGCTGGGTATATTTAGGGCTTAAGGATACCAGCGATATTGGTCTAGAAGTTGTCATGGTGAATGCACTTCGATCCCTAAGGTATCTTCAACAGGTTATCTTCACCAAAGTATCTTCAAAAAATGATATCTTTAGGGGGGGGGGGGGGGGGGGGTAACGTTAATTCGAGCAAAAAAGGCACATTTTTGTGATTTTTTTTTGACGACACAGTTAAAATCTATTTATTAAAACCAATGGTACATTAAAGTATAACATTTGAAGAATATTGTGTAAAATTTTCTTGAAAAAATATCAAAAAATACGGCAATGGCAGCAATTATTCGGAAGCGTCTCGGAAAAAAGTAGAATTGCGGTGCCCCTCATAACTCGGTGCTGGATCATCTGAAATCAAAAAATCAAAGTTCTTTCGTTAGATAATCGCTTTGCCCAGGTAACACTGGGAGGGTTTTTTTCCGAAAAACGCGAGCCGATTTTTTTCGCAATAATCGCGTTTTTCACTTCAAAGTGTTCCCAAAAAGTGAAAAATTGAAATTTCCAAAAACCGTCTCAGCGTTACCTGGGAAAAGCGATTATCTAATGAAAGAACTTTGATTTTTTTATTTCAGATGATCCATTAGCGAGTTATGAGGGGCAGCGCAATTCTACTTTTTTCCGAGACGATCCCGAATAATTGCTGCCTTTACCGTATTTTTGATATTTTTTCATGAAAATTTTACACAATATTCTTCAAATGTTATACTTTAATGTACCATTGGTTTTAATAAATAGATTTTAACTGTGTCGTCAAAAAAAATTTCACAAAAATGTGCCTTTTTTGCCCGAATTAACGTTACCCCCCCCCCCCCCCCCCCCCTTAACAACGGGGTCTTCGACAAGTACATTTGTCTATATAGACTTTTCCAGAATCATCAATTTCTTTCCAGAGAAACTGCTGACTCTACTCGCCCAGCTAGAAAAAAAGTCCAAGGAACATTCGGGTAAAAATTTTATATTAACTTGATTCCGGGATTGGTTTTTTTCTTCGTAAAATCAATATCTATGATATTGAAGAACTGCTCTTTCATGATGTCGATGTTCAGTTCCCTAAATTTGTTTCATCGCAGAGGAATTAAGCTTCGTTCTCGTATTAGGATATATTTATTTTTCGCATATTCGACGTAGAGTTGATTGTCAGAGAGTCACATTTGGGCAGAAATTTTTGAGTAGATGTCTCTAAGAATTTAACGAATTTTTCAAAGACGAGTCCTTTATAATTCGTCAACGATTCCGATCAACCCTTCGTTCATGAGGATTTTTATTGTAATTAATATGCATGGAGAAGATAGGTTAGTTAGGAGAATCAACAATCTTTCGGTTCAACCAATTGGATGGCTGACTAGACCAACAACAGAGGTGGAGGGGAATCAATCGGATGGCCGACTCGAATAATTGTTTGTTCTTCAGGCTAATCTTGTTTTAAGAGTAGGCACTGAATTTTATCAATCGTTTTTCACGTCTTTCTAAATCAGATCTCGTACAGTGAACTCACACTCAAGAACTCAAGCTATTGAATTAAAACTTTCTACAGTATTAAAGTTATGATGCAGAGGCTTGAAATTTGATTGAGTTCTGAAATGTTCTTTAAGCCACAATAAATGTTTCCACTCCAAGAAGAACTATTATCCAATTGAATATTAATATATTGTTGAATTGAATTCGAAATTTTCCCTTTGTTTCTTAAACATTTTGTTCTATTTTATACATAACTCCCTCCAGAGAAGTAGAGCTTTCTCACAGAGAAAAGCTTTGTCAAAGAAGAAAAATTATCAGGATGCAGAGTGTATACGCATTTTTTATTAAAAATTTATTTACAGCCAATTTATAACCAATCGCCAATGGGTGGCTGATAACCGTGTCGATTATCGTTCATTGTAGATGAAAGAAGAGCAAAAGGGCACAGGAATTTAAGAGGAAGGAGGTCTTGGAGAAAAGGAGTGGACCCCCCGACGTTCACGTTTGCGAATAGAAGGATGAAAGTCGAGGGGGTACAAAGAGAAGTTGCGAATGAAAAAAAGAGAGAGAGAGAGAGAGAGAGAGAGAGAGTGAGAGAGAGAAAGAGAGAGAGAGAAGGATCGAAGTGGGATTCCGTGCGCGAAAGGAAGGAGTCGACGGTAGCAAGCCGCGCAGTAGATACGACCGGTGCAAGAGCAGACAGTTTTTACTGACCAGCGGCAATAGAGTGGGAGGGAGGCGCAGGTATACATGGACCACTCTCGCTCCTCTCTTTTCTCTTCTTCTTGTTACTTTTTTTCTTTTCTCAATACTTTTTTTCTTTTTCTTCTTCTTCTTCTTCTTGTTCTCGTCTTTCGTTCTCCCAGCCGCTCATCCCATTGGATTCTGCACAACGACGAGTCTTTGGGAAGCGCCATTTTCTGTTCGTCGTCTCAAACGAACAAGGAGAATTCAAGCAAAATCTATAACATCTTACGGAATTTTGATAAGTGTATTTTTTTTTTTCATGCTCTTGGTCTCATTGGCTGATGATGACTACGACATTATTCGTGAGAAAAGAAAATCTTTGATTAAGCTTGCACGATAATCTGGGATCATCCATGCTCATGTAGAACCGACGAATTACTTATGTATGTCAGCTTTTAATGGTGCTTTCAATGTACGGTTGTACCCAAAAGTTATATTTGTCGAAAATAGGTAGAAAGTCGTCACTTTTGTCGATGCTACTGCACTTGCCACGTTTCAGGGTAATTTTTGCAAACAATCCCAGGCAACACAGTTTCGTAACAAATACATTTCAATTATGTTACACTCGGTTCCTTAAATGTAACAGGTATGTCGTATGTAACGTGAATGTGGCAGTCCAGAAACTCTAAAATGTCCGCCACATATGAAGCTACAGTTACGTAACAATCGCGTTGAATGGCTGCATGCCAGTTACGTTGCTGATGCATAAATTTTACAGAACAGAGAAGTCACAATGTTACATTGAGGATACGTAGCAATCATGCATCACTCCGAAATCGGAATTACATGGCCTCCATGTCGCTAGGATGTTTCAGGTACCCCGAGTCGAAATTTCAGTCCTCCTTAAAACCTTTTTTAAGCCTCCAATTTTCTCCGAGAGTTGATCAAATTTTGGGAGTATGGAGGGTCAAAAGAGAAAAAAAATATAACAAGAAAAAAAAACTTATATTTCGATGTTTACCAATTACACAATTTCTGCTTGAGCCGGGATTCGAACCGCCTACCTACAAGTTTCCTACCTAATGTTTGCTTACTAACCCGGGACGCTACCTATTGCGCTATCGACTACTATTGAAGTTGGTTTCATCAAATTCTGACACCAGGCTGAAAGGCTGAAGTGACGTGAATACCGGTGTATCTTGAAAAAATTTATATCCTTATATAAATATTTTTATCGTTCAATGTGTTATTAGAATAATTTCGTTCCGTTTTCTCTTTTTGGGGCAGAAATGGTGAAAAAAAAAGAATTATATACTTATATGTGCGCCTTCATATATATATATAGTGGTATCGTTCCCCGATCAAGAGGTTACGTTAGTGTATTTCGAAATAAATACTGATTAAACAGCTATTAAATAGTGTTTAGAGTATGAATAAAAGAAAATTGTGTTTTTTTCCACGATATAAAATTTTTTTTTATCAAAAACGAAAAGTCGTCAAATTAATATTGTGTTTTTTTCCCCGTATCGCTCCCCGATCAAGAGGTTATGTTAGTGTATTTCGAAAGAAATACTGATTGAACAGCTATTAAATAGTGTTTAGAGTATATGAATGAAAGAGAATTGTGTTTTTTCCCACGATGTAGCATTTTTTTTTATCAAAAACGAAAATTTGTCAAATCAATATTATGTTTTTTTTCACAATTCATCATTTTTTGTCGAAAAATAAAAATCGTCTAATTAATACGAAATACTGATTAAACAGCTATCAAATAGTGTTGAGAGTATATCAATAGAAGAGAATTTTTTTTTTTATACGATTCATCATTTTTTCGTTAAAACAAAATAAATTGTGAAATTCTGTAGTATTGTTTTTTCCACGATTCAGCATTTTTTTAAATCAAAATACCTATTTACGACTTTTTTTCAACACCTTGTGATTTGAATTTTGACATACCAACTTTTGGCACATGTTTTAGATTATTCATTTTTTAGTATTTTTTCGATCCCGATCGGACTGATAGTTTTCACATTTGAAACTTGGCAGGGTAAATTTTACCCGTGTGTGGCCAATAAGTTATTCTACAAAGATGTGACCACAAAGGGTTAAAAGTGACAGCATGTAAACATAACCTCGAACATAATCCTGCTGCCCGCAAGTTCCTATAAGTGAAGCATACAGCATTATGCTCACGTGTCGTGTGTTTTATTTATGATTTCAATACCAATTTCAAATTATACGTATATTAGGTAAGTTGATATCTTTTTTATTCAAGCCCAGAGTCGTCAGCTTAACTATTATGACTCGGTCAAAGGAGTGAATTTGTATAAAAATAACGAAAAATTTAAGAAACCGAAAATCTCGACAAGAATAAGTTTTATTGTAAGTGATAATTTCGATAATTATGCTTCCGTGCTGTCATATTTGAGGAAGGCACAAGAATAGTTACGCTGCAACATGGATACGATGGATTACGGTTACAGCATGCATACGTTATGTTAGTTACACGTCACACTTCAATCCGCAAATATTATGTAAAGTATATATCACACTGCTCCATACACGTTATGTTACACTGCTCCATACACGTTATGTTGCACTGCTCCATACACGTTATATTACACTGCTCCATACACGTTATGTTACACTGCTCCATACACGTTACGTATATGTTACACTGCTCCATACACGTTACGTATATGTTACACTGCTCCATACACGTTACGTATATGTTACACTGCTCCATACACGTTACGTATATGTTACACTGCTCCATACACGTTACGTTAAGTATATGTTGCACTGCTCCATACACGTTACGTACAAATGGTTCCGTATCGCTTACATCATTTCTATGGACAGCATTATCACAGTGACACCATAGCATATACTTTACGTAACAAGCTTACATGGCTGTGACAAGTTATCGTTACATGGAGGTTACGTTTCAGAGACGTTAGTTCCATCTTTATTACGTAACGATTACGTTCACAGATGAACGTATTAGGATCATCACAGTATAGACGTCACATTTATGTCAAAAGATTAAATTGTTACCTGGGATAACTGGTACAACTGTGAGCATTAGTACTGAAACTCAGTAAAATGTAGACAACTCTATTGGCTAGGATTTTCGCAGTTTCCCTGTACCCTCGTGTAAATGCGATACGGTAATGCATCAGAAAAGAGTGGCCACCTAACTCTTAAGGGGTTTCTAGGAATACCATCGAATATAATAACTGGAAAGGAGAGAAGGGCAACGCGATAGAATCCGTAAAAAGTGAAAGATGCGATGCAATTGGAAAAACTAATTTAAAGAAATAAAAAATTGTACAGGGCATCGTTTTGACTCGTCAAAATGTTGGAACAATCTTAACGAAATTCTCTTCACCAAACCCGAAAGGGATTTGCCTAAACCAAAGAGAAATAAATTACAATTTAGAATATTTTAGTGTATAGAACTAACAATTCGATGGATATATTTGGGTCAGAAATGTTGATTCAAGATTGGCCCTCCAGTAAATAGTTATGTAGGTATAATTGTACCCAGCCGGAAAAAAATCGTTTAGATCTACGTAGATCTGATTCGGATCTACGTAGATATTATTTTTAGATTAAATTTGATATATGTAGATATATCTTAATTTTGAAAAATCGTAGATCTACGCAGATCTCCGTACGTAAGGGTAGATTTACGTACGATTCTAGTCGGCTTAATATTATGTTCGAACACTTCTGCTTGTTGGATCGAGTTTAGATAGATCTGAGTATTCCTAACGGAGATCTAGGTAGATCTAATTGAGATCTGGGTAGATCTAATTGAGATCCAGGTATATGTATATCGGTACGTGAGTCGAAAAGTATGACACCTCAGATTAATGCCCGAAACTATGACACCTCCGGGTAAATTTAAATGGAGGTGTCATAGTTTCGGGCATTAATCTGGTGTCATACTTTTCGACTCACGTACCGATATATACGTGAGTCGAAAAGTATGACACCTCAGATTAATGCCCGAAACTATGACACCTTCGGGTAAATTTAAATGGAGGTGTCATAGTTTCGGGCATTAATCTGAGGTGTCATACTTTTCGACTCACGTACCGATATCGGATTGAAATCTAGGTATATTTAACTGAGATTCAGGTAGATTTAATTGAGATCTAGGTGAATCTACGATTTTCCAAAATTTAAATCTACGTCGATTTTTTCCGGGAAAGTTACTGGTTCTAGCGAGAAAGCTTAAGTTCTGCACAGGTTCGGTCAATGGCGTACCTAATAGGAAACTGTACATATATATTTTGACTTGGTGTATACATTATGGATATGCTAGATCATCAAATGTCTCAGAATTGTAGATTGATGGGGTCTGGGGGGAAAAATGGGATATGAATGTCGAGATGGCAAGACGCAGTCGTCGATCCACGATGCTCTTACCAAGTTCGCGATACTATGTATATATATATATATGTAGCATCACTTATCTCGCTTGTAGTCCGATTCGCTTCGCGGTCACCATGGAAACCTTTGGGGAAAAACCTATCGATTCTCCCTTTGGCCTCTTGGCTTTTTATTTCTCTCTTTCTTGCTCTCGGAGATCGTGCCGCTCTGTGGGAGCAGATCCGAGAGAGAGAGAGAGAGAGAGAGAGTGAGTGAGGTAAAGAGCTCTTTCAGGAATTTCGTAACACTCCGAGCCCTTTTTCATTCCTCCTTTCCCTCCCTCCTTTCCGTCTATCTATGTCTATGTATATCGACATGGCACATACACGAGATTCGAAATTGCCTGCGCACTCCTCTTCGTTTTCTTCTTTCCGCGTTTGCTCTTTCTCTCTCTCTCTCTCTCTCTCTCTCTCTCTCTCTCTCTCTCTCTCTCTCTCTCTCTCTTTTATTCTTCGGATTCGTAAGCTTTCCGCTTCGCAAAACTCTCGCATCGTCGATAAGACTTCGCGAAAGTATTTGCGGCATTTGGCAGTCGTTTTCTATTCGTGAATTTTCTTCCAAGTCCTCGAGACCGAGCGACACATCACGGAAAAACGGGGAAAAAAAACCGTCTTTCCCCCTTCACCGTGGTGTGCCAGAAGCGTAAGAAGCACCGGCGCGGTAGAGGAAAATGTTCACACGCAGAGACCGTTAAAGAGGTTTATTTCGCTAATAAGGACCGGACCGTGCTGTGCTTATTGAAACAATAAAGAATCTCACAGGCTACCCTCGCAAGATGGCGGTACAGTCTCCTCGGGTCACCCCGAAGTCTGATTCCTTCGGAACAGACGACAGTGAAAGGGGCAGAAAGCTGGCTCATTGGACTTTATATATATATATATATATATACATGTTATGCGAGTACACCACCTTACCAGTATGAAATGTGTGTACGTGCACGGGATCCGGAGAGTCTGCTGATCAACTCTCTCCGCGACGATGGATTTATCGTTGGGTTATTGCGCTTTGTGGGTTTTCGGGCATTTCGAAACGTGACGCGACACAATCGTGTACTCTCTCTCTCTCTCTCTCTCTCTCTCTCTCTCTCTCTCTCTCTCTCTCTTCACTATACAGTTGGCCGACGTATACACAAGTTCGATTGGTGAACGCGACGAATTCGATCCTCGCTCGTAGGGCAACACAAAAGCTCGGGATATGGGGGTGGATATATTTTTTTCCCCCGTGGCTGGAAAATCCACAAATCTCCGTGGAACTTTCATTAATAGCTTTACGAGACGCACGCAGACCGTTTATTAAATTTTATAAGAAGCACGCGCTAGTCAACTATACACATACATATGTGTGTGTGTGTGTGTGTGTGTGTGTGTGCGTGCGTGCGTGCGTCCGTGTCTTTAAGTTTGCGTGTGCGTGTTTTTGTTGTATATATATACTCTTATTATTACTTGCATCAGGACGCTACCTCGTCTCTTGATCTTCGGGGAAATTGTTTGGGGCAGAGTTCCGGTTTGAGCCTATACGGTCAACCGGTAGGGGGCTAACGAACTAATTTCCATGAACTACTAATTCATATATATGGGATAAATGTGAAGTTCCCAAAGTACAACAAATACTTGACTCGGGACTCGAAAAAAAAAATCGTGCCAAAAAAGTGTGGAATGATCATAATATGTATCGAATGAATGTGTGACATCTGGCTCGCTTCGTGTGGGTGAACGTTTACATCGATGAGTTTCTCGTTACAAGATTCTCTTCTAAATGGATGCACACCTTTTATAATTTTTTTTTTTTCTACTTTAAAGGATACGAGAGATATAATTAAAAATTACATATCTGAGTCGATATACATTTCTTCTAACTCCATTATTTGACTGTTTTAAGCAATCTGTTGTTAATATTTGAAATAATCTCTTTCAGACGAAACAAAGGGTTCTTTATGGCTGTGCGAAAGCAATGATATCCGAAAATCCTGATATCAGATGACCACACTTCAAAATTTTTACAAAGTCCTATGCGATTATTGAAATATCATATGGTTGGTCAATTTTAGTCAGAAACTTAGAAATTCCGTTTATATAGCCTATTAGTTCGATCTTTATACCATCCATTCTCAAATTTTTGGGTAAAAATCCAACTTTTCCATCTCAAAAAATCATGTCAGTTCCGAGGTTTAAGATTTAGATTCTTGAACACATGCGGTTGGTGTGTATTCGAGAATAAGGTGCTTTTGCGTTTAGATTTTTTATTCTTGGAATAAGAATAATTCAACAATTAAGATACCTAAAACACGAATAAATACATATACAGCCCCCAGTATCTTATATTCAATACTGGAAGTACTCTTGGCTCAAAAATTGTTTTCTAAGCATGCTTAATAAGTTTCGCCTGTACTATTTTTCGGTTGAAACACACAAAAGTTTCATTGACAAATTAAATCTGGGAGGATTGATTTTTCATACTACCTTAATGTATCATGATCTTGAAAAATTACAAATATCACTGTATCGATAATATGAATACACCATATATAGTGTTTTTACAGGTCGCCGAACTTTTTCAACCACTCGGGTCCTTTGATCAACCAGGAAACATGTATAACGTACACACCATATATATATAATCTATATATAAACTGTACATAGGCATCGGGCTTGACGATAATACACTAAAATGTAGGTACTTCATCTACCAGGGAGTAGTAGTAAGTCAGTGAGTCGGGATAGGGCAGGCCGAAAAAAACTCCTTCGGCCACTTCTACTTCACGAGAATCGGTCGCTTCTCAGACTCGCACCCCGACGACATAATATAACATGAGACGAAAGAGGAGTGGCGAGGACGTCAGTCTATCCCGGGAGTAGTGTATAACGCCGCGAAAGGGTAGACGAGAGAGTGAAATAGAGAGAGAGAGAGAGAGAGAGAGAGAGAGAGAGAGAGAGAGAGAGAAAGAGAGAGCGAGAGAGCTGTTCACGACAACGCCAACAGCGTCGAACAATGAAGCCGGCTTCGGAGACTCGGAAATGTCGTTCTCCACTTTGTGAATGGGAGACGGATGAGGAACTTGCTCTGACTGGGATAGTTGGACAATGCGAGAGAGTTAGGGAGAGAGAGAGAGAGAAAGAGAACGAAAGAAAGACGAATGTTAACCGCTCTGACGGACTTCGTTCGAGAGAACCCCTGAGAGCCCGTGGATATTGATCCTGGAAACCTAGTCCTTATCGAAAGAAAATTCGAAAATAATTGATGACCGGCCAAACAGGTTGAAAAAAACGCGAATTTATTTCGGCAAGAATAGCGATGTTCGGCCCTTCAGCGCCCTTTAGAGCTGGAGAGATAGGGGCTTAATGAATTAGGGCCAAGTAAAATCATACACAACTAAATACAGGTGTGGCACTTAGATATTTCAAAGCTTAATTTATCCCGGACCCTATCAGACAACTTTCCACGTACTTGCAGACACTTTCGCGTGAAAGTGATATTGTGGGTCAGCGACCTCTAATTTCTAGCAGCAAAAGTAAAATTTATCGATAGAAACGAAGACTAGCACACAACGGTTATTGCAGATAGCTGCAAGCTAAATATGGCTTTAGCAAGCTAAATATGGCTAGTTGCATCTCCTGTAATCGTCCTCAAGAAAGCCTTGGAAAAATGACCATCTCTTTAGCGAATGAAATATCATGCGCATATTAGTAGCACCAAATGATTTTCAACTCGGAAAACTGCGGCGCCAGTACGCCAACCACACATTAATTCCGGCTATATAGTGTAAAATTTCGGATATGATGCCACCACCAGCCATCGTGATAGGCAGACACTACTAGTCAAGAGGAGTCCAGAAAACATGAAATTTGAATGTTTGAGATCCTCAGTGACTTCTGGAGAATGAACCTCCGATTACTCTGGATATGACTATTTTGTTAACGAAGCATCCACAATACGTTTCAGGCACCTGCGATGAAGCACACATGCACACAGACTTGTATATGAAAGTTTTCTTTGAAGATACGAGATAGCCGCAAGTTGGTGAATTCCAAAGATTCAACAGGAAAATTTTAATTTTTCAAATCGATCGCTGATTCCAGGTTCGAAAGGTTTAAGTTACCGAAACGTTTTTGAGGAAGCCCCCCCAATGTCCCTCGTCCATGTCGAATCGATTGATCACCATTAAACTTGTACATCTATAAGTGAAATCGTGAGCCCTGGCTAGTGGATGGTATAACGTTTATAACTTGAAAGATGACACGAGAGAGCAACGACGAGGGCTGCCAACCCCTGCTGTTTGACCTCTTACGACTTACGATATACGATTGTTGATCTTGGGACGCTACGACATTCTCTCTAATAATATGTTTGTCCCTCGGACGCTCATCGTTGCCATCGGACACTCGCGTATTCGTCGCCTCACTCTTCTCCCTCTCAACGCGCGTCTCAATGTCCATATTGACACGTTCATTGCCAAACCCCAATGTCCTATCATTATATCTGCATTCACGAGTCTAATCGACAATACCACATATTTCTTGGATCAGCTAATAATACAGCCAGTTGTAACTACAATATAATTTTAGGCTCGACCCACTTGTCCGGGTAAAACAAACCGACCTTCAAGCCCCTTCGTAAACCCGAAACTCGTAATTTCCATCTAAATAAATCATAAGCTAAAACGTTTCGGTGTATGTACGAGAACACGAAAAGTGCTAAAATCGGATATAGTATTCGCGATGGGTAAAATGAATCTTTGCTGAAAGGCCAATTTCAGGTACCGTATTCGTTTTCGTTGACAAATATAAAACTGTTCATTGACGATGATTAAAAATAAATCTGAGCCATCCAACCAACCAAAAGTCTACTGCTATTCATCATGAGCTAAACAAAATGCCTCAGGCATGACATACGGTGTGTGTGTTTTTTCGAGAAGTACAAACAGCAGTAGCGTGAGTCCAGATCGCTAATGAAGATAGCGCGTAACAATTATTTCTCGGCTGGGCCAGAATAGATGGCGTTCCCGTCCAGATAATCGTTTACCGGTACCCTCGATCCAGATACTCCGCGAAGAGCAAAAAGGCCAAGTCTTGACTCAAGAGAGGATCGGTATGAGAGTTCTTTCGGGACAGAAACATTATACGATATTGACAAACGCGCCAGTTGAGTTGAAGTAAGCTCGACACGGACGATGCCGGGGTCAAAGAGAAAAGAGTACGGTTGAAGCAACGAAAGAGAAAAGAAACGGAAGAGAAGGTAAAGTAGGAGCCAATGGGGGGGGGGGGGGGGGGGGCACGATATTATAGGGCGAAAACGGTAAATGGCTCTAATAATGCGAAATCTCGACGGTCATAAATATGGGCCGCTGGGATATCTGGTTGAGGATCTGGTGGCATGTCCACTGTTGTCGTTGCCTTGCTTGCTGCGTTGCTTGCTGTGTCGTGTCTCGTGTGATACCGCAAAACACGTTATATTAAGTAAAGGGAGAATATATGTCCATATATATATATATATACGATTTTTCTCAGTCAAAGTATAGTATACTCGCACGTCAAGTATGCGCCCGGAGCTTATCATATACAGTTCCCTCGCTTGTGCCCCTCAAAGCTGTATGGTCTTCCTGCTCTTTATGCGATCACCGTGGTTATACACATATATACTTCAATGATGGGCTTCGTAGCTTCGGATAATGGTGTATAGGGGTATATGTCGACATACATACGTAGGTAATGTATACACACACACACACACACACACACGAACAACGATGCGGCCCGAAGAGGAAGCCGAGGACCTCGCTATAACGTGCCTTCCTTGCACAACTCCTCAAAGTTTCGTGAAAGATCGCAGTTACGCGCGAAGCTCTCGATCTCCGACACACCCTTCGCAAGCATACCAACCAACAAACTGATTAATTTCTCCCCTACACTTGATAACTCGTTGCAAAAGAATCCAGTAGAAGGAGATTTTAATTTACCATCGGCTTGAAGGTTCGATCGTCGTCGATCCGCGGAATGTTCGAGTGATTAATAATTTTTCGATAAAGCAAAAGATGTATCGAAACGAAATGATTGTGTGGATTATTTTTCTCTCGCGTCTTTCTCTCGCGTCTTTCTTCTTATTTTTCTCTCGCGAAGATACTGGTCGGAGACTCTGAAGTTCGTAATTATCCAAAACTCAGTCTATTTGCTTTAAGCTACATACTTTGCGTTCAGTTCAATCAAATAAAACAGATGTCGAATGTGTCATTGACGGATGAACTTTTTCCAAAGTGATGATTACCGTATAACGGAAGTTATAGGATTAGTTAGGATAGATGGAGGTAGTACGCAAAAGTAATCCAAAATATTCGGGTATCCGATGTTCGGAACATCGAATAACCGAATTTAAAGTGACCCCCTTGAGGATACCCTATAATAGCACTCGGTTATTCGAGTTACAGGGGATCGAGGTGAGGCTAAATCAAACGACAAGCAACCTTTCTGATCCTGAGAAACACCCTCTACTTCAATCCCATCGATCTCGAGTGAATGCAAATCATGTCAAATGATTTTAAGTAAAAGCCAATTGAACATAAAAGCATTCCAACTGGTTTAGCGCCGTGCTCCTTCAATTTCCCAGGTAACAATTTAATCTTTTGACATAAATGTGACGTCTATACTGTGATGATCCTAATACGTTCATCTGTGAACGTAATCGTTACGTAATAAAGATGGAACTAACGTCTCTGAAACGTAACCTCCATGTAACGATAACTTGTCACAGCCATGTAAGCTTGTTACGTAAAGTATATGCTATGGTGTCACTGTGATAATGCTGTCCATAGAAATGATGTAAGCGATACGGAACCATTTGTACGTAACGTGTATGGAGCAGTGCAACATATACTTAACGTAACGTGTATGGAGCAGTGTAACATATACGTAACGTGTATGGAGCAGTGTAACATATACGTAACGTGTATGGAGCAGTGTAACATATACGTAACGTGTATGGAGCAGTGTAACATATACGTAACGTGTATGGAGCAGTGTAACATAACGTGTATGGAGCAGTGTAATATAACGTGTATGGAGCAGTGCAACATAACGTGTATGGAGCAGTGTAACATAACGTGTATGGAGCAGTGTGATATATACTTTACATAATATTTGCGGATTGAAGTGTGACGTGTAACTAACATAACGTATGCATGCTGTAACCGTAATCCATCGTATCCATGTTGCAGCGTAACTATTCTTGTGCCTTCCTCAAATATGACAGCACGGAAGCATAATTATCGAAATTATCACTTACAATAAAACTTATTCTTGTCGAGATTTTCGGTTTCTTAAATTTTTCGTTATTTTTATACAAATTCACTCCTTTGACCGAGTCATAATAGTTAAGCTGACGACTCTGGGCTTGAATAAAAAAGATATCAACTTACCTAATATACGTATAATTTGAAATTGGTATTGAAATCATAAATAAAACACACGACACGTGAGCATAATGCTGTATGCTTCACTTATAGGAACTTGCGGGCAGCAGGATTATGTTCGAGGTTATGTTTACATGCTGTCACTTTTAACCCTTTGTGGTCACATCTCTGTAGAATAACTTATTGATCACACACGGGTAAAATTTACCCTGCCAAGTTTCAAATGTGAAAACTATCAGTCCGATCGGGATCGAAAAAATACTAAAAAATGAATAATCTAAAACATGTGCCAAAAGTTGGCATGTCAAAATTCAAATCACAAGGTGTTGAAAAAAAAGTCGTAAATAGGTATTTTGATTTAAAAAAATGCTGAATCGTGGAAAAAACAATACTACAGAATTTCACAATTTATTTTGTTTTAACGAAAAAATGATGAATCGTATAAAAAAAAAACAATTCTCTTCTATTGATATTCTCTCAACACTATTTGATAGCTGTTTAATCAGTATTTCGTATTAATTAGACGATTTTTATTTTTCGACAAAAAATGATGAATTGTGAAAAAAAACATAATATTGATTTGACAAATTTTCGATTTTGATTTTTAAAAAATGCTATATCGTGGGAAAAAACACAATTCTCTTTCATTCATATACTCTAAACACTATTTAATAGCTGTTCAATCAGTATTTCTTTCGAAATACACTAACATAACCTCTTGATCGGGGAGCGATACGGGGAAAAAAACACAATATTAATTTGACGACTTTTTGTTTTTGATAAAAAATATGTTATATCGTGGAAAAAAACACAATTTTCTTTTATTCATACTCTAAACACTATTTAATAGCTGTTTAATCAGTATTTATTTCGAAATACACTAACGTAACCTCTTGATCGGGGAACGATACCACTATGAAGGCGCACATATAAGTATATAATTCTTTTTTTTTCACCATTTCTGCCCCAAAAAGAGAAGACGGAACGAAATTATTCTAATAACACAGGACCATAAAAATATTTATATAAGGATATAAATTTTTTCAAGATACACCGGTATCACCGGTATTCACGTCACTTCAGCCTTTCAGCCTGGTGTCAGAATTTGATGAAACCAACTTCAATGGTAGTCATAGCGCAATAGGTAGCGTCCCGGGTTAGTAAGCAAACATAGGTAGGAAACTTGTAGGTAGGCGGTTCGAATCCCGGCTCAAGCAGAAATTGTGTAACTGGTAAACATCGAAATATAATTTTTTTTTTCTTGTTATATTTTTTTTCTCTTTTGACCCTCCATACTTCCAAAATTTGATCAACTCTCGGAGAAAATTGGAGGCTTAAAAAAGGTTTTAAGGAGGGCTGAAATTTCGACTCGGGGTACCTGAAACATCCTAGCGACATGGAGGCCATGTAATTCCGATTTCGGAGTGATGCATGATTGCTACGTATCCTCAATGTAACATTGTGACTTCTCTGTTCTGTAAAATTTATGCATCAGCAACGTAACTGGCATGCAGCCATTCAACGCGATTGTTACGTAACTGTAGCTTCATATGTGGCGGACATTTTAGAGTGTCTGGACTGCCACATTCACGTTACATACGACATACTTGTTACATTTAAGGAACCGAGTGTAACATAATTGAAATGTATTTGTTACGAAACTGTGTTGCCTGGGTTAAGGAACCTTAACTCGGCGATTCGACTCGATACATGTTCAAAATACATGTTCATGCTCGTGAATAAGTTTTTCGTTGTCAGACGTTTGTTTACAGTAAATACTTCAATCTCTTCATAAACCCAAGACAACGTGAGTTTGCCACAACCGGGAAAAAGTCTTCCGTACAGCACATGCTTACTACCTACTCACGTGGAGAGTGCAGAAGAGCACAGATTATGGGATTAACTTGGGCTCACTCTGGATTGACCTCGGTTCGCTTGAGGTCACTCCGGACTTTTGAGGTTGTGCCGAAATGGTTTTGGGTCGTTATAGATGTTACCGGGGTTGAATTTGGATGAGTTCGGATTGCAGAGCATCGAGGACGTTGGTTAGAGATTGGTTAAACCAAAACCGGATAGGAAATTATTCCAACACCATTCAATTAATAAAACTACTCGATGCATCGCTATAAGCCCCCTCTTCCCATAACTGAGCTGGCTCATTTGGAGTACACTGAGAAGAAATATTTAGTTGGCTATATATATATGGTGAAATGTATGGTCAACTGACGTTACAAAAATATGGCTGAGGAAAATACGATTCGTTTTCGTTAGACTTAAGCTCGATAATAACAACAAAACACGCAGTTCGCCATCTCCAGCAACACCCCCCGATGACATTGTAAAACAATTTTATTCCTTCGAATCGGCGGAGCTCAGTGAGTTGCAAATTTGTCTGTACACAAGTTCTGCGATCTCAATTCGTTTCAGTAAGCTGGAGAATTTTCTGCGTTTTGCCGGTTTGGGAGGGGAAAAAAATGACTGCGCAAAGCATCGACCAAGTTTCCTATTTACGAATATGGACTAAAACGTGTACGTTAGCGTTCACGCCTGGTGCTTCTTGCGTGTTGTTCAAGATCGGCACGCGCACTGTGTGAGCTTACACACAGGTAATATAACTTCGCAGTAACGGATGTGCGACCGAAAAAACAAAAACAAAACAATCACCCACGTCGATGGCCCAAGTCGATGAAGAAGAGGACGTCCCTCGTCGTAATCGTTGATTACATTATTTTACGTGAAGTTATTAATAATCAAGAAAGAGAAATGTCACTCCAACTCCTATAACTCCTCTCTCCTTTTATTTCCTTTATAGTATCCACTGGTCACAAGCCCGCAGCTTGTACGTGTTCGCGTGCGTGTGCTTGTTCGACCTAGCTTACTCGTTAGGAGGTTAGGGGAGCAAAAGTTGGCGAAAGAGTGAGGGAGAAAGAAGGAGAGAGGGTTGAAAATGTAGAAAAGAAAAAAAAAAGAAATGTCACTGGGATTTGTACGGCCCTCTGAGACAATCACTATGGAGGCTTATTCGTTCGCGGGAGGTTTCTGTCCTGTTGGCGTGTCGCGTTTATGTCGTGTGGCACATCACTCGGTGTGCCAGTGTGAAAGAAAGGGTGGGAAGAAAATAAGGGAGAGAGAGAGAGAGAAAGAGAGATGGAGCAAGACAAAGAATATATTGAATCCTCGATGAAGAAGAAGAAGAAGAAGAAGAGGAGGAGGAGGAGGAGGAAGAAAATGGGGTTGGAACGAGTAGCGTGTCCGGTATCTCGTCCAGGGATCGCGGGAGACATTTCGTCCCCCAGGAGTCAGTCGAGTCCCACAAATGACCATCGCAAACTCCCCTCCCCCCTACCCCCCCTCAACGCATGGCTTTACCGCACCGACACACGCCGCTTCGTAATCCACCCCTTTTCTCTTTCGCCCCGGCCACCCACTACTTCCCGTTCAACGTCGGACACGGACTTCGCAATAGCCTCGACTTCATATCTTCCACGGAGCAGCGCTACGCCAGCTTAGATGAAAAGATAAACGAATTTATTGTACTTAAGGGTCGGCTGTATAGGAAATGAAAAAAAAAAAAAGACTAACGCGCGAGAACGCGAGAGTATGTCGTTCGATAATAATATATACACCTTTGTGTATTCGGTGAATCCAAGAGAGTGTATTGGAGAAATGAGGCTTGAGATCGCAGTCGATTGACGAGTTTCTTTGACAAGAACAAGGGAACTCGTCGCAGTTTGAGGGCATCGAGGGTGCTGGTGAGATTTGGATTTTGGTTGGTTTTTATTCCTCGTAAAAAGGAATTGCGTGGCGTTTGTACGAGAACAAAAGTTTCAATGATAACAAATGTTTATTTGGAGATAACGCGTTTCAAATTTGATACATCAAAGTTCGATCATTTCTGCACACGAAAAGCTTGTTTCTCAGTGCTTTTTTTCATAATTATTCAGGCAGTTCTTGGACTTTGGCGCCTATTGGAGAATTCTTTGAATTAGAAATATTTTAATCCTATAACACTTTTTGTGAGTCGGCAAAGTTTCCGATCACACGACTGAATATCTTTTTCGTCATTTCTTTTTTTCTGATCTTCTTATTTGATCAAGGCACGTATCATGGGAACTTGACAAATCCCGGAGGAACGATATTTTCCACATAAGGCTTCGCGATTTCTGGGTTTAAGAAATCCCCGGATTTCTCCATGAGCGAGGCTGGCAACTTTTTGCACAAAGAGAATTTTTCCACGAATTTTTTACTATCCATACTCGTGATAGTAATGTTTCATATGATGTCTCAGCCATAAGTGATCGAACAATGTTGCTGGTAGTTTATCGAGTATTCAATTTAAAAAAAAAATTAGCAATAAAAAAATCCTCAGGTTGAGGAATGATTTCATTAAAAATATAATGAATGTTCAATCGGAGAATTTTTTTTTTTATAATCAAACCCACTCACTTTTCCGTTGGATATATATATATATTTTTTTATTGATCTTTAAATTTTGTCTAAGCACGAAATTTCATAAATTTTTAACCGCTCCAACTGAAGATTAATAAATTCGTTTGAGCGCTATTTTATTTGAAACATGAAGTTTCATCTGCGCAGAAGCCAAAAGGCTAATTCAACTTTAGCAATAATTATTCCTGCCGATTATTTTGAAAAAATAATTATCATCGATCGAGGACAAGTTCTTCGATCGCTGAAGGGACCATCGATTATGTCCATTGGAATTGACCCGTTTGCCAAATGATGATAACGATCCGCGACATGGTGTCGCGCCTACTCGAAAACACATGACGTAAGTGGGCTACGTTAGCGTACTGGGAACGTGAACCTCGTCGCGTTGACGAAAAAATAACGAATAAACAAAACAAAACAAAACAACGAGAGACGAGACTACCCAATATTAATTGTCCCATGTGCTACTTCCTTACAGGAAACTCGATAAGATACGAATTTAACCATCAGCACATTATAAATGTATTGAATTTTTATTATGAAATATTAAATGCTTGATCAGCCGTGTGACGATACTATTCGAATAATACTAATAATAATAATTCGTCGCGATTGTTTTTTGATGAGCAGCATTTTCGTGATTTCGAGTTCGGCAGCCAATGAAACATGGCCTCTGAGAGTTTCTAGAAGAGAATGGATCATGCGAGGAAGGAGAGAGAGAGAGAGAGAGAGAGAGAGAGAGAGAGAGCGTGAGAAGTAAAAAAAAAAAGAAAAAGAAAGATTCTTTAGGAGGGTACAGCTTCTCGTAACTCTCCGTGACGTTAAGTTGTTATGTCTGAGAAGAGCTCCAGGGGTTCTCCGGTTCGATTGTGCATACCGATGCTTAAACAATCACGACTCAAACTATATGTAGTAGCTGTATATATTGCAGAAGCCGATTTGGTCACGCGCTCACTGATATTTTTTTCGTTTGAAAAAAAAAAAAGGGAATCGCACTTGCGCGTGGTAAAAAAAAAAATCGTGCAGTGCTTATCCGACGGTTTCCTCTGGCCTTGTTTTTGCATTCTTATTGCGCTCGGATATTCGATAAAGATGCACGGAGAAAAAAAAAAAATGCAAAAAAATTAATGAGCTTTGGCATGGAAATAAATATTTTTTTTGTATTTATTATTATACATTGGTATTTCCGTCGTATGTATGCCTTCTAAAATTGCTTAAATTTTCATTACATTCCTTAAAAATCAAGTGTTGTCCGCAGCCAATATTTCCTAATGTATCGCATTTGTACGAGGGCACAGGGAAACTGCGGAAATCGCGGCTGATACACGTGGCTATACGATTCACTGAGTTTCAGTTCTTTCGATTGCCATCCACTAAAATCCTTCAGAGCGTTGTCCGCAGAAAATCTGCAAATCAGAAATTTGCACATTATTGCTTCCTCGTTATTTTATCTCGTTCACAAAGCTCCGTCTATGATCAAGTGGGGTTTTTCAATTTTGGCAGCCTCACAGAGGAAGTTCTGCGAGCATGATAAAATAATGAGGAAGCAATGTGGAAATTTCTGGTGTGCACGCTTTTGCTTTCGGAATGCGATTTCAATAATGCAGAGGTACCACGTGCTAAAAAGTTTCGTGATTGTTCGATGAATACGGAGGGTGATAACGAGTTTTTAACCTCACAATCGCAAAATTTCATATAAACTGAAAACGTTTGTCGGTTGTTGCCAAATTTAATATTAAACATTACTGAATCACTCGACCGATTAACGGCAAATACAATACCAACCGTCCTTCCATGATGTTCTATGTGTATTTAGCCAAATTATCGAACATCCTTGTCCCATAATATATTTGTGTGAAAAGTTTTAGCTCGATAGTCGTAAGTTAAGCGCTAACAGACATTTTTCGAAAGCTTAAGATATTTATAAGAGCCCTTAAGAGACCCCTTAAGCGATTCTTACGAAATTTAATATCAACTATCCATATCCTTCTAGCCTATATTTTGTTGAAAATATTTGCTCGATATCTCCAAATTTACAAAACTTAGAGTGCAAAAGACAGAGGTGACCGGAAATTTCAAAATTTTTAAAAATTTCAACCCCTCGCAAGCGATTCTCAAAAAATGAAAACATCCCTTTCCCATAGCTTATTAGTATAAAATAAAAATTTTCCAGGTACCTCAAAATGTGCAGAAGTTCGAGCGACCATGCGCAAAATTTTTTTCAAAATTTTAAAATAACGTAAAATTTGTAGTTTTGGAGGAATTTTGATGAAAACTGTAATAAAAGAAGGGGCTGTACTGCTTTACTTGCCTGCCGAAAGGCAGCGGTGTCGTTCAAACCGTTTTCAAGTTATAGATGTTTAAATTCTACAAGACCAACACCCACACACACACACACACACACACACACACGTCCAGACATTTTTTATAAATATAATTATCAGACATTTTGACACATTCTAAGAACTCTGGCATTAAAATCGCAAATTTTTTTTTTTCCATGAAAACAAAGCTTCTTCCATAAGGAAGCAATACGAAAAAAAATCTCACAAGTTGATCGAAATTATTATTGTCGTTTCTTATTTTATTAAGAAATTACGCATAAATTGTACGAGTATTCGAAAAATATTGTTGCTCTCGTTATTTCAGTCCATGTCAAATGAATATGCAATAAATGATGTCTTAGAATTAGTCTTCAAAACGGTTTGCATTCGCTGTTGAAGAGGTAAATATTCTTGGGTGGTTTTAATGCAACAAAATAATAAAGCTTCTGATTGTGCTTTTTGGATATCTTTTGTCCTGGGGCAGTTCTTTTAGAAGGCACGGAAGTGATAATTTATTCATTTATTTAATAACTTTAAACGGCGCCTCACATGGATGACCCTAAGCGTTACATAACAATAAAATATCGATTAAAAAGCTGTTTATTGATTCTCAACACCTATTATAACTGATATAAATTAAAATGCATAGCACCAAACGTCCAATCCATTGTTTATGCAGTATCTGTCTCACGACTTGCCAAAAAGTCGCATTAACAATTGCCAGTTGTGAATTTGAAATGTATCATTTTTTTTACACAGTGCATAAGCATTCGATAGAATTTGTATTTTGGAATTTAGCGTATGATTTTTTCTTCTCATTTACGAATTAAACAAATTAAAAACGTCATCGACAAATTTATTTTATCTTTTATCGACAAAAACGTAAATCATTCGACCCTAACTTTTTTTTCGCGAAGCTGCTGATCTTCCAGGATTATAATTTGACAAAAATTTTGCAAATGATTTGCTACGCAAAAAAATATTGTTTAAATGTGCATTTTCATTGATAGTAAGAATACAAAAAAAAAAAAAAAAAAAAAAAACAAAAAGATGATATTCTGGTTTCTTGGCTTGTTCCTGATCCAAAATTTTTGGGCATCGTGCCAGCGTCTCGACGACTATATACGCGAGGCTTCCGTTTGCTATTACTCAATTTTGACAATATCATTTATAGATTTTTGTTGTTCATAAATTTGGCCATAGGATCTATATAAAGAGTACTTTTGATTGCGGATCCATTGGTACACTAGGCGATATAATATAAATAATATAGAATGGTTCGCACAAAGTTGAAAAAAAGAGAAAATGACGTGAATTTTGGATATGTTTTCACACAGAGTCGATCAATTACCCATGAAAAATTTCAAGCTCATTGATCGACTAGTTTCATAGATATATGTTTTTTTGAAAATCTCGAATATGTTTCCTCTGCATAATTTATTGAGGATGTATCGGACGTACCCTCGCCCAACCAAAAGTGACTTCCGTCGACAATATTGCATACTTCATGATAATGATAAAAATCGGAAAAAATTCAACCACAATAAAGACGATAAGAAGATTACGTTTTAATAATAATAATGCTCAAAAGTTATCAATAAATTGTTTAAACAAAACATTGTTCAACAAATTTTTAGGGAATGTGTTTTTTTGTAATGTGAAATGAATTCATTAATTTTTCTGACTACACATGAATTTTTTTTTAATATTCTTATCATTTTGAAATTTCGGTTTTCGGAAATTTGTAAAGGTTGTATTTACGAAACTATTCGTTCAATTCCCTGGAAACTTCTTAATTGTAATATACAACGTTGTAATATACAAAATTTTCGAAAACCAAAATTTAAAAATGATAAGAAAATTTTTAAAAAATTCACGTGTAGTCAGAAAAATCAACGAATTCATTTAACGTATCAAAAAAAATCTTTTCCTAAAAATTTGTTAAACAGTGTTTTGTTTGAACAATTTATTGATCATTTTTGGCATTATTATTATTCAAAATTAATTTTCTTATCGTCTTCATTGTGGTTGAATTTTTTCCGATTTTTATCTTATCATGAAGTATGCAATATTGTCGACGAAAGTCACTTTTGGTTGGAAAGGTACGTTCAATACATCCTTCACACGGCACACAGGTTATTCAACGAAAATGATAAAAAATTATTTAAAATTCTCCAAGATGGTATACAATCTCATTGCAGGATAGAAAAAATTAGAACAATATTTTTTTTTTCTTCACGGAGAAATTAAATTTGTTCAGTTATTAACAAATAAAAGATTGACGAAAATTTATGGGAAAAGTTGTGTGTAATAGAAAAATCGTATATACCAATTCATGAAAAAAAAATCATTTTTTCTGAACATTTAGTTAACAAAATTTTGTAAAATTTGTTATTAATAAATTTTCACCATTATTTTTGTCCAAAAATATGGATATTTTTTCACACAAAGACTGCAGATTACCTTTGCCAAATTTTCAAGCTCATTGATTGACTGGTTTCATAGATGTCTTCATGAAAATCTCGATTATGTTTCCTCTAGATAATTTATTAAGCATACGGGTTTGTCAACGAAAGTTATAAAAATTGTTAAAAAAATTTTCAAGAAGGTACAATCTCATTGCGGCAGAGAAAAAATTGGAACAATATTTTTTTTTTTTCACGGAGAAATTCAATTTTTTAAAATTAATAATGCATAAACAATTGAGGCGAATCTATGAGAAAAATTGTGTGTAATAAAAAATTATATTGGGATACATGAAAGAGAATAATAATTTTTCTACATGTTTAGTTAAGAACATTTTTTTTAATTTTTCATTAATAATAAGTTTTTAACGTTGTTGTGGTCGAAAAATGAGGATATGTTATCACGCAGAGTCTACAAAATTTCTCATCCAATAGTAAAATCGCAAAATTCCCTTGCAAAATTTTAAGCTTATTGATTGACTGGTTTCATATATAGATATGTCTTTTTGAAAATCTCGAATGTTTCCTGTAGATAATTTACTAAGCACACGGATTGTTCAACGAAAGTTACAAAAATTGTCAAAATTTCATCAAGATGGTGTAATCTTATTGCAGCATAGAAAAAATTTAAACAATCAAATTTAAACAAAGATAAAGAAAACAAACAAATTTAAACAAAGATAAAAAATTGAAACAATATAGATATATTCTATATATATATATATATATATATATATATATATATATATATATATCTATCTATATATATATAGAATATATCTATATTGTTTCAATTTTTTCTATGCTATATATGCTATATATAAAAAAAATATTATATATATATATACATTATATTTTTTTTTTCACGGAGAAATTCAATTTTTGCAGTGATTAACATAGGTATAAAAAATTGCGGAAAATTTATAGGAAAAATTGTGTGCGATGAAAAAAATCAGATATTGCAATTAATGAAAAAAAAGATGTATAATTTTTATGAATATATAGTTCACAACATTTTTTCAAATATATTATTAGTAAAGTTTAAACATTATTTTTGTCGAAATTGAATATCCTCGGTGTCTTCGTTGTCGTTAATTTTTTTTTTTTTAATTTCAAACGTATTAGGATTCACTAAAAATCACAATGATTTTTCACGCGATCACTTTTCTTAGCCCAGAATTTTTTTTAGGAAAAGTAAAATCTTCCGGAACAGACAGACCAACTCATGAAAGCTTCTGCTTAAATCATTTTTATAAAAAAAATGTAGCTTTAATTTTTGTGTGAATACATATTATACATACACTTTGGGTAGACAATTCGCATTATGATTTTTTTTAAGAGTACAAGCTGTACGTAAGAAAAGGCCTTGGGATTCGCATTATGAGAAAATTTGCGTTATACCGCGCCACCTATCGTGGTTTAAGCGTCAACAAACATCGTCTATGGTTCCTAGACACACTTTTTTTTCGGGCAAACGAGTTTTTATCGAACGAGTTTCGGGACAATGAATACCACTTCATGATAATGGGAAGGGGTGTGTGTGGGAGAGAGAGAGAGAGATTCACACTCATTGGGGCCTTACGATCCGTTGGTAATTTTATCGTCATACGATAAACGTGAACTTCTCGTTACTGCTATTGCTATTGGATATATATATATACACGCATTCTCGCCTTACAAGGTACGACGAAAAATTGTTGAATCGTTTCTACTATATCGACAGTCGGTACGAAGCTCTCTCTTTCTTCCGAGAGGCTTGAGCCCGTAGCCCGAAGATGGCGGATGTCGCGAATTTCTCTTCGATGTACGTTATTAATCAGTGACTCGGCGGCAGTGCTGCCAACTCGGCGACAGTGATACAAGCCCGGGCATCGGCTAATCACACGGGTGCTCCGTGTAAACACACTCTCGGTAGTGTCAGTCCAACTCTTCGTCAATTTCCCCCCGGTCGACATTTATCTAAAAAAATATTGTGGGTGCTTTTACATATATACATGTATGTGCATCTCTCTCTCCCTCCTCCCTCATCTCGTGACTGACGTCCAAAAAAAAAAAAAACAAAAACGTGATCGACGATTTGCACAAAGAGTACAAAAAAACATCTGTCCTTCCGCAAAAAAAAAAAAAAAATAACAAAAACGTGAATTCGTCGAGATATAATCGCAATGTTCAGTGAGTCTGGTGTTTGACTGCAAAGTATCTCGGCGCGCACACGTCAACGACGATAACGACTAACGACACGATCGACGTTGGCCCCGCAGCGGCGAGAGGGGTGACGAAAAA